>JARHVA010005396.1:200000-670000 GCA_037957365.1 Torreya grandis | reverse complement strand
GAGTTATAGGTATTTGACAATTGAGATCCCTGTGGTGGAAATAGTGGAAAAGAAACATGAACTGTTGCACAATATTTATAAATTTTGATGGTAAGGGTCCATTTTAGTACCTTTATTGAAAAGTTTGGATAAACTAACCTAGATATAGACTATTGACTAGACTAAAATGGTTATGAACAATGTATTTAATCTAATATGATTTGTTTAATAAGAATCAAAATTGAAGGTAGGGTAAGAAATAAATAATGATTGCTGATCTATATTATGAACATATTGAAAAGACTAATATTTTATGAGCATGAGCTTAACCAGAATGTAGTATAATGTAGTCTAAGCTCATGTTACACCACAAACTAGGCCTAATTAAAATGGAAGAATGAAAATAAAAGTAAAATTGAATTTTCTTTAAGGTTTACACTACACTTAGATAGCTAAAGCACATCTCTATTGTAGAGTAAATGAAATAAAGTAAATTCAATTCTTTCAACTAACCTAGCATGCATAAGTTAATATCCTTATAATTAATAATCTTGCTCATTATTTATTGATATCATTTATATTCAAAATAGAAAAAAAATTGAGAGACTTAGAAATTAAACATGACAAAATAGATAATTCTTGCAGAATTCTTTGATCTCTTATATTAATTACTCAAAATTATATAAATACTTGAAGTCCTTCTTTTTACAAATGGCAATACATGCCATTTTATAGGATTCCAATCAATATATCGGTCAATTTTATAACTAAAATTGTACAAAATATAGTTGTCTTTGTTATAACTATAATATAAGTATTTTTTATAATCTTATTGACCAAGAGGAAATCACGCTAACAAACTAGCATGTGCCTTTACAAAATGAATGGGTTGGCCTACTAATAATCAATAATTAAGATATTAGAGGTGGATCCCTTTGTTAATGTAAGATGATCATGGCCTTTATATGTTGTTCATCCACTAGGCCTAAATCTATGGCTAGCCTAGTGATGCACTCCTCTTCTTGGTTTGCCAACTCATTAAATTCTTTATCATTCCTAGATAAGGCTTCTTTAATGCTCCTAACATCATTGATTCTCTCCCCTACATTGAATATCATGTTTAAAACTCTATTTTTATCCATTCTTAATTGTCTTTGACATTTACATCTGATTTCTTGAGTCACCAAGGTAGCTCTATGATGGAATTTTTCATCAATTATAATCCCTAGGGTAGTAGTCTATGTAGGATCCTTGAGCTTGGTGCCTAAGAGCCTTTAAATTCTACCAATGAGCCTCTTTAATTCTTTTATTATCTCCTTAAATATGACATGCCAAGCATTTGAAGCCTAAAGTTTGTCTCCAAAAATTCCCAATATGGAATTTAAATGCCCCATACTAATAGCATTAAAGTTTGGGATTTGCTTCATAATATAGATATCAACGAGTTGAGAAAGTTTATCTTTATAGGCTTTTCATTGAGTAGATAATTCCCTAGATAAGGAAGCTTGATCTTGAAGGGCCTTCTACCTTGACCTCATAGACTTTAATGACCTGAACATGTCATAAAATGTCCTATCCATCATATTGATCATGGAATCTAAGACTAAGAGAACAACTTGAGTTTACAAATTCTCCTTTTCTTATTTTAAGTTCTTAATTCTTTATACTAATCCTTGGACACCAACTCTATCCTATTGAGATTGAGCCTTAATTAAACTTACCACATCCTCCTCATGGATGGGAGCTTCACCAAGTTACTATCCTTTAATAGGTGTTAACCCTATGAATGGCTCCACCTTCTAAAATGTGAACTCTTCCTAGCCCACCATGGATACCCTCATTGTAGTCCTCTCCAAGGCTTCTATGTCTGGGTTAAATTACACCTTAACCTCTAGTTCCTTGATTTTTGGAAGCTCAAAAACCTCCACACTTGTACTCATAGAGGTTCGTAGGGTGTCAATTCTATGTTTCTCCTAAATATGTTGAATTTTCATTCTTCTCTCTTCCTATTTTTTCACTATATCTTTGATCCATGGCTTGATGTTGTCATCTTTAGTTAAGCCAATCTACATCAAGGCCTAGTAAGGGGAGAGTGATGGGATATTTTGTATCTTTCTAGAGACAAATGAGTTAGGCATGAATGTTCCATGAATTAGATTTTCATCACTGAAAAGATTGACTTAACTAGTGGGGTTAGTGATAGTCAACCAAGGCCTTTTTCTTGGAGCCATAGGTAAAAAAGCCAATTTTACCTTCCACTTCTCCCCATCTAACATGATCAATTATTTACTTTCTTCACTAGAGGGATCCTCCTCCCTATCAAAGATAGATGAAGCTACTATGTAAATAAGGGCACCTTCCAATGTTTTTCCTTCTTCAAGGATAACCATGCCAATGAATTCCACTAGGGAAGAAGGTATTTATGGGAGTGTTACAGGTTTAGGTCCTTCTCTAGGTATTTCCTCTATCTTTGGTTATTCATCCATATATTTGAATTTTCCTTTGATATCCCTAAGCTTCTCAACCTAGGCTTGTCCTACTAATTTTGCTTGTTGAGGCTTAGATGATTGTCCCTGAGTAGGTGGCTTTTGATGAATAGTCTCAGATGGACTAGGCAATAAGTGATAATGTAAAGGGTGTAGTTTCTATATTTCTCCTAAGGGATTGTTGTCCCTAATCAACCTGCACTCGAATTAGAAGTTGTGACCTCCAATTTTAAAAATTACTTCTTCAAAATTCTTGGATTTGATGTATATATCATCACCTACACCTAGTTGATGTTCATATTCAATCTTTGGGACATTCCTATCCCAGATGTGGTTGATTACCCTATTCCTAGGGTCCCAAATTTTTAGGTCATCTAACTAAAAATCAAAGGAATTCCTATAAACCACCATGACCTCTAGCTATTTCTAATATCTAATTATGACTTTGCCAATTTTCAATGGGAACTGATGGACTTGAACTTTATTATTTTATTTACATGTCCTATCCACACATTGAATAATATAAGAGACAATATCCTATTCTAAAAGCTTGTGTGGGGACATCAATTAGTAATCTATAGGGTTGACTTAGGATTCCCTCTATCCTTATCACAGTGCAATCTGGGTAGTACCACACATCCCCCATGGTTTTCATTTATTTATTGATGAGAGGATGTAGTATTGGCATAGGGATGCCTATGATTAGCTCACAAATGGCTAGGAAAACACCATCATTAATAAATTGCATGCGATTCCTATACTTGAATATATGCAATTTATAGTAATGGTGAAAGATTGTGGTCCTACCATTATGGGACTAATTTCTTATGATAGGGAAGGTTACAGAGGATAGGAGGGAATCCTAGAGATAGGACATCATATAAAATTGTTTGAAGGTCCTTCCTTTAATGGTTATGAATTACTTGGCCAAGAAAAAGTTTATTAGGTCTCCCACATGAGGGGTCAATTTCTCTCCTAGCATAAAGTGGACATATATTTATTATCAGGTGTGTTTTAATGTGTACTATATTATTATGGTGCTTTCATTCTGGTACCAGAGAGAGAGAGAGAGAGAGAGAGCGAGAGAGAGAGAGAGAGAGAGAGAGAGAGAGAGAGAGAGAGAGAGAGAAGTCTTAAGAAGAATGGAAGATGGAATATGGGAAAAGGTATATGATAATATATTAATGGTGACGGGAGAGAGTGTATAAGTGTATGATAAAGTGGTATTGAGATTTAAAGAGAATGTAAAATAAGATTATGCAATCAATAAGCTTATTTAAGGAAAAAACAAACAAAAGAGTAAAGGAGGGGTAGAAAACTATTTCAATAAGACTATCAAAGATTAAAGATGAGTTATTAGAGTTAGGTAAGGGAATAACACTAGTTAAATTTTCAATTATTTCAAGTTTGTAACGTTTACTATTCATCAACTTCACTTGAGAATAAGACAATCTCATTCAAATAGGTACACTAAAGTCAATGAAATTACATGCCTTAATTATGAGTCATGAAAAATATAAGGACTATAGTATCAAGGATAAAAAACATAACAATAAGGACCTAGAGAAACTAAAGGGCCATAAATCTAATGCTAAGCCAAAATCATCAAAAAGAGTCCTCCTATTTAGATGGAAAATATAAGAAGAATTACTCACATGTGGCTATTACAAGAAATCTAGACATGATGAATTCAAATTCATGAAGAAACAGATTAACCAGCTAAGAAAAATGCTCAAGAAACATAATATCAATGTCCCTAATTATTCCCATGAAAGTTTATCAGAGCATGAGTCTTATAAGGCTAAATAAAATAATAAAAGCAAACATAAAGTCAAAACATTTATATTTATATCCCATATTTCCACATGGGTTATTTATTCTAGTGCATGACACCACATGGCTTCATCATAAGACATGTTCTTGACTTTAGAGAATTTTTTTCCTTCCATTTTATTGGGTGAAGATTCTTACACAAAATTTAGTGGGCATGGATTTGTTGAAGTGAATGATGGGACATTTCATGATGTTGCATGTGTTTCATCTTTATCCACCAATATCTTATTTGTTTATTAGATCACCCACATCGATTTGGGAAACAGAGTTTAGTTCACACCCAATTTCATGGTTATTAAGGAAGAAAATAATTAATCCATTATTAAATTTAGGAAATAATATCATCAATCATGATTTTATACTTTTTCACATTTTACACCTAATCAACCCTTTATTACACTACTCACTTATTTATATGGGGTAGTAAATTATGGCATGAGTGATTTATCCATCTCAATTATCACTACCTCAATAAAATCAATTATTGTGAAATGGTTTTAGGGTTTCCATGAGTCAAGTTTTCTAATGGAGTTTACCAAGGTTTCATACTTGGTAAGCATCTTGAAGAGAAGTGTTATAAGAGAAAATCATAGAGAGCTAAATAGAAATTGGAGATTGTCCATAGTGACATTACCAGCCAATTTCCAAAAATGTCATTCAATAGGACAAAATACATGCTTAATTTCATCAATGACTATTCTATGTATACTTGTGTGTACTTTCTTAAGTAAAAATATAAGGTTTTTGATCATTTTTAGGACTTGAAGGTTCTTATAGACAAATAATGACATAAATCCATCAATATTTCGTGCACTAATAATGGTGGTATGCTAGTAACTATTTTAAGTAACTATGTACATCATTGGGGATTGAAATACATCATAAAGTTTCATATAATCCTCAGTAGAATGGTGTTTCATAGTGTAACAATAGGTCCTTAAAGGAAATGGATAACTATATGCTACACTCTAGGTCAATTTCACCTTAGTATTAGGATGAAGCCATCGACTATGATTTTTATATCCAAAATCATGTTACTCATTAATTATTAATGGCAGTCACTACATTTAAAGCATTGAGTGGTTAAAAACCTATAGTGAAACACTTTTGAGTGTTTGGATCTCCTGTTATGGCCCACATTCCAAATAATAAATGTAAGGCAATGGAACCTCAGATTCAACCTTACATATTAATTAGATATCTTGAGGGTGTTAATGGATAGAAGCTTCTCCATCCCACCATTCATGAGTTGTTCACTAAGAGGATTGTTCATTTTTATAGGGTGCTTTGGAATCCAAAATAAACACCTCTCCCCTTTCATTAGATGAATTAGTATTTTATGATAATTTTAATGATTTAGATCTACTTAATAAACCTTTTGATGATCTATAATCTTTTTCTAGTTATGTTGATGAGAGTATTAATGAGGATTCCCCTCTTCTTTCTCCTAGAATACCTTAAGAGGATGAGGAATATCATCATAAATCTCTAAGCATTGGTCCTCTTTATGAAATATTAGACACTATAAAGTGATAGATAATGGGTTGGAGATCCATTAGATAATATACAAACCCCATCATAGTTCTATCATTCCCCACATGCTTTAATTTCATCTAATTTCAATCCACAATCATTTTGCAAGGCATCAAACACTCATATGTGGGATAATTCTATGATAAAGGAGTATGTTTCCTTGTAGAGGAACAATAATTAGGATTTATTCCATTTTAAGGGAAGAAAATTTGTCCCATTTAGCTGGATCTACCAAACAAAATTTATAGTACATGGGCCCATAGATAAATTTAAAGCATGTTTGGTATTAAATGGTTTTTATTAGGTACCTAACATTGAATATAATTAGATGTTCACCCAAATTTACTAAATTAAATAAATCTAAATCACTCTCACTATTTTTGTATCATAGCACTAGGATGTTCGTCAAATGGATGTGAAGAGTGCCTTTTTTCACAATGACATAAAAGATGAAATATACATCAATCAACCACAATGATTTGTCAAAGATTCTTCCTTAGTTTGAAAACTTCAAAAATTTATCTAAGACCTCAACCATGTTCCTTGAGATTGGTATGCCAAGATGGACTCCTTTATTCTTTTGGTTAATTTCACTATATTCCATTCTGATTTAAATGTACACATATTGTAGTAGGATGATTCACTATTGATTCTAGTTCTCTACATGTATTACATATTAATCATAGGGAGTTCCTCACCTAGAATCATAGTAGTGGAAATTATTTTGTCTAACAAGTTCTCATTGAATGACTTGGGATTGTTGTATTACTTCCTCAAAAGTGAAATTTACTAGTCTAAATCTGGGATAACTATTGGACAATCCAAGTATGTTATTGGTTTTACTGCATGGTTTAACATGGCTAATTGTAAGCCAAATTGAACTCCTTTTCTATCTGATATGATAGTTTAGGTTTATTGTCCATCTCCTTTAGTTGATGCCAAATTGTATCAACAATTTTTTGGTAATCTCATTGACCTTACGCACACTAGACTTAATATTTTATATGCAATGGGAATGTTCTTTAGATTAATGTATGAACCACATTATCTAGAATGGAAATTAGCTAAGTGGATTCTCCACTAAATTTAGGGTACTCATAGTTTTAGGATTCACTATGGAGTGGGCATTGATGTTGACCTAATTATTTATATAGATTCAAATTGGGTTGATGATATTTAAAATTAGAAATCTACTTTAGGTTAAAGTTTCTCCCTCAGTTTAGGTCTTATTAGTTGGTCAAATAAGAAGCATAATGTTATCTTTAGAGGTAGAATATAGATGATTTTTTAAATCTTCCACTGAGACTATTTGGATTCAAGGAATTTTTAGTAATTTTGGCATCCAATTTTGGTGATCAACAATCATCCTCTATGACAACCAAAACATAATCCAAATATATAGGACTTGAGTCCTTCACCAATAGACCAAGGATATCGATATTCACATGAATTTCATTTAGGAACACATCCATGAGGAAGTCATTGATATATGATACATCAAAACAATAGAGAAAATTATTGGTGTATTCACCAAACCATTCACTAAGAGAAAGTATCTTAATTTTTAGGCTCTTCTTGGGGTTTGGTAGCTATAACATCCTCCTCTAGGGGGAATTTAACTATATTTGGTTACCTCATCAATCTTTTGTGTCAATATCCAATTTTAATATTCACCTAAGATATGATTATGAAGGGGGTGTTAGTGTAGGTTTTTATTCCATTTAATGGTTTTTACCTAAAAATAGTTGGTTAACTTGCTTAGGCATCTTTTTAGGTCATTATGAAAGATAATCCCACATTCATGAGGAACTAAGGACATGTTTTTATTTAACCTATATAATGTACCTTCCTAAATATTTTATGGATAATGATTTTAATATTAATATTTCAATGTTTTGATTGTTGAGTAATTACTTCTTCTTAGCTCATTTTTTGTTTTCTATTATAGATAGGTAATTTCTTCCTGGATTTGAATCTATCTAGTAAATCCTCAATTATGGCCTATTATAATAAAAAATCATGTAAAGGACTAAAATAACATTTCATAAAATGTACACTTATACAATATTTTATCATGAATGATCAATATAGCTTAGTAAAATAAAATATCACATGAATATGAGTTATTTCACATACTAAAAATGATTGAAATATTTTAAATTTGGCCATATTATAGTTTTGTATGTTATATTTTTTATTTTTGGGTTAAATTTTATATTGGATAATAACATTTTCCTAAAACTCACTATTTGATTCTTACCTTAACATACAAGGTAATATTTTTTAGTGAACACTATGACAATGGAGAGATAACTGGTAGAATATGGCAGAATTGAATACTATTTTTGAACTATTCAGATCTAAGAAGTGAAAAATAAGAGCAAAGAGACCAAATAATCCATGAAAACCAATTGATTATAATAATATATCAAATTGATCACATGTGATATAAATATAAAATCATGATGGAATAGTCAAGAAGCTGTGTACAATTATTTTTTCACTTTTTAAAATATTTTAGAAATTTTAGAATATTTGGCAATGCAAAAAGCTAACCAATGATCCCATTTATAAGAGAACTATATGATCATGTGATTAGTGGTATATGAATTACTTTTCATAAATTAATTATATTAGGTGTGCATGTTTCTAAATTTAAAAAATGTATCATGGGCATAATAAATCTATCTAGATCACTATTTGTGTAATCCTATGTAAGAGAAATATCTATAAGAGATAAAAAATGATGTGAAATCTAATAAGGACTAGTAATACATTTTTTTCCAAATGTTTTACATTTTTAGTAACATGATAATTTGTATAAATCACCAATTTGGAAGGTGTTACATGTGATTATGCTAGTTGAGAATTAGATACTTTTTTATTATATACTAACTTTTACATTAGTTGATTTTGAACCTTTATCTGAGTTGCTTGAATAAAAAATCTTTATTTAGGTGAAAAATTTATAAATGTCTATTTATTTTTCATAGATGTATCATTTTACTATGGCATTTTCTAGGGTGGAAGAGGTACAATACTTTTTAAAAGGTACACATATCTGATTCATGAAATTATAACTTGATTGAAATCAAGATATTCTAGGCATATATTTATATTATAAGGTAATACATGATAATTTTAGTACCAAGGGCATCCTAATATCATATAAAATATCCTATTTTATGGTATAAATATAAAAGGAGAAGATAGTACACTAGGGCCAACTTGAAGAGGTAAGACAATGTTTTCCAAAGTAGTTTGTTATTTTCCATTAAATATCTTGACACTTTTAAATGTTTCTTATATATAATGTTTTGTGTAACCCAATGAATTAAGTAATCTCATTTATAATGCATTTTAACTTTATCCATAACTAATTTACATGCTATGAATGGGTTGTTGATGAATATAAGCTCATATACATAAATCATGAAAATTAGAATCATCATCCAATATCTCATTATCATCAAAAGTAATCATATGATGTGGTGAAGTAATTTAAATAGTTTTACTAATAATTAAATCTAATGGATGATAATATTAATCGAGATGTGGATAAGAATTATAACTATGATGCATTGTGTAATTATCTTTATTAATATCATTATACAAAAATGATTAAATTTTTCATTCTCATTTTTTGAGACTTAGTTTCCTTTATAGGAGTGCCTAAATAAACAAAAAATTTGTCTATAATATCTTGAATAAGGTACTTGAGCTTAAAACATTTGTTAGTAGAGTGACCATTTCATTTATGGTAATCACAATATGCATTGTTTTCAAAATATATTCTTGAGGTTTTATTCATGACTACTTCAAATTGTGGATGTATGTAATAAAACTACATTCAAGTAAATTTTGAAAAACATTATGAGGTGGTTGTGTTAATTTATAAAATTTCCTTAGTTGACCTTAAAAAATTAATTTTTTATAAGGTTGAGAACTAGTATTAACTATAATATTTGCATCATATTTAGTATCTATTGGTTTATCTTTATAATATTATTTTCTTTAAAAAATCATTTTGGAAGATAAATTAGATGCATGTGCATACTTGAGCTTGTTCAAAGCAATAAGATTGATTCATATTTCTCTTATTAAGTGACAAAGTTTTTCAAATGTTTTGATTTTTTTTAAATGATTGGATCATGTAAAGCTTTTTTAGTTGATAAGGTAAACACAAGTTTTATAGGGACCTAAAACCACAAGAGTGAGATAAAAAAGTTTAAATAGGCCCTTCATTATCAAAAGATCAAAAATAAAAATCATAGACTAGAACAAAACAAAACCAAAAATAGAGGAAACCAGATTATGTGGAGGGACCATCCTATATGTCTTCAAAAATATAACTATCCTTTATCATAAAGGCAGGTTTTTGCTTTAAAACCCTGGATCAAGTGTAATTCCTAGGGCCTTTTGTAGGTTTACTAAGAAAAAACATCCTAAGATGCTTCATTCCTTTCACATGTAAGGGGGTTTGTTTTGGGGGGACCCCCTATGGGAACCCAAGGGGGATTTTAGGAACTTGTTGGATTTGAAATTAGGGAATTGGGGAGGGGGATGGATAAAATGCACCAAATATTGAATAGTGGCCTCCACCACCTGATGAAGCTCATTCCATTCTTATATTGACTTTGCCAAGCTAAATCCCATCTACTAAACCTTTACATTGGAATTTTATAGCACTTATTTGTTTTTATTAAATTATTCTATTATAATGGCCTTAACCTTATAGTTTGAGGTGGTGGGAGTCATAATTTTTATGGGTTTAAGCTTTGGAATGAACAATAGCTTAAGAGATAGGTTGTCAGGTGGGGATTTAGATCAACTATTTTGGGGAGAATGTCCAGGAGGGTGAGATCCCTCTATATGGTCCTCCTTTGGGAAGTCCTCCTTGAAGGAAGATCCTCCTAGGGGGACCTTCTTACCTAGAAGGTTTTGGCCATGTTTTACAAGTAGAAGGATAAGACCTTAATGGAGTATGGGGTTAGTGTCATTAACCTAATGGAGTAGGACAATGATTTCCAAAGACTTGAGAAGGAAATAGAGGAGGCTAATTTTAAAACTGATGAAATGATTAAGCAATAAGAAATGGTGTGAAAAAATTAGGGTGTACTTACCTTTTAGAGTCATTTATCTCTTGACTTGAAGGTAGACATTAGGCTAGTATCAAGGTAAGTCGATGTAAGGAAATTCCTTCTTAGTTTACATGAAGTCATTGTTTTGAAAGAAACACTATAGGGATGCCTATTTATTGGAATGGCCTTTGAATTCTTTAGAACTAGTGTAAGACATACCCATGACATCACCAATAAATTCCTTAGAGATGTTTATATAAATACCCCACATAGTGACCTTCCTTTTTGTCCATGTAGTGACAAAATCTTAAACCACCATGGCATTATTCTCATTAATACACTCCATAAACATTGTAATCCCTCCCTTCTTAAGTTTTTTATAGACCTTCTTCTACTCTCTAACATATTTGTAAGATGTTGGATCTAAATGGTCTCTATCGCTACACATGGTTGTAGTAAGTGCAGATTTAGAGTGAGTGCATCGAGAGTTTTGGACATGGTCTAAACATCTAGGGATATAATAAAGTGGAATTCTTGCCAAATCAATATTATGATAATTGCATCCCCTTACCTCAAAATGAATGTAGATCTAAAGGATCATGATTAATCTGATCTAGTTGAGGGGCTGCATGTGTGAGGAGATAATTATTTTAAGTTGCATATGTACCTTCCACATGGATGACACTATACACCTTTAGGAGGATGTTGCCTTGATCATAATAATTTATCAAGCAAATTTACAAGATTTTTTATTAAATATATATTATAATTTATTATTGACAAATCTGTTAGTAATTTTGGCAAGCATGGTTTTGTAACAAACTACATAATCATTGATAGGTTCATTATTTCCTTTCTTAAGGTTATAAATTTATACGTAAGAAATATTTTAGTCAATGTTAATAAAAAATTCTTAATAAATTAATTTTATAATGGAATGATACTTTGAATGATTGAACATGAACATTATAAAACCAATGAAAGTGATAATATTTTAATCTTTTATATATAATTTGGTTAGCAACTTGTCATTGAAAGCATAATCCAAACATGTTGTATTAAAAGATCTAATTTTTTATTTTGGGTATCCTTTAACTTCATACAGTAGAATCTTAGTAGTTATAAATCTTATAGGTAAAGGATATGATGCAAAATTAGGTTCTAATATATTATGATTCAAATCTTGGGAATCTAGTGATTGTCTAGCTTTTGGTATACCTTGTTCTAATTTTAGTACTTTATAATGTAAAAATGAAATAGTTTATTTGAGGGATTGTGAAATGGGAAAGGTATATGATGTAGTATTTATAACTATCAAAGGTTTTGGATGGATCACTTGGTTGCATATAAATATAATTTTTTTTATAAACCTTTTGTTTCCCCAAATCTTAAATATTTATATGTAATAAAATATCAATAATAGTAGTAGCAACACCTATAATATGATTAACAATGTGAAAGTGTGGTTATTTTTGTGCATTTAAATTACATATATTTTTGTTTTTTCCTAATTTATAAGATAAAATGACTTCAATTATTATGGTCACATCTTGCAACATTTTATGGAGATTGATGTAGAGGAGAATCAATAATCTCTCCCTTGATCCTTATTTCTAAGCAAGATCTTGACAAAGGTTCTTGAGTTATATTTACTCCAAAGATTCACTACCTTGTTTGAATTATCTTGAGTTATTATTCATACTCTTGAGATTCATATCACTCTCTCTATATAACTCACAAGTCACTCTAAGATTGAATTTACATCAAAGACAATTGCTTACCTTTCACTCAAAATTTTGTTAATACAGAAGTGTACAAAGGAATTTGAGGGATAATTTTATTGCTTAAGATACCCTATCTGAGTATTGACTTCTTAGTGAAATTTCAAGTTCAAACTCACAATGTAAATCCTTTTTCTATCCCTTCTTTTTTCTCTATTAGTCCTAATTAGGCCTTTCTAATACCTATTTACAAGCAACTCCTGACAATAGTATGAAACCATACTTAGAAACACAAAAAAAATTATAATATATTTACTTACCTTGAAACCTATCGAATGACAATTTTTGGTGAGTTTTCATTAGGTAAAATGTGTATAAATTGCATTTGAAAGTTAAAACCCTAGAATAGGGCTTGTAGACTTAGTGAGGACCGAAGAGAAATCAACTTGATTTCACACATTTCCAATCAAGTTTAAAAACTATGCGAGAGTTATATAGGGTTTTTTAAACCTAGGGTCACCTTGACCAACCACTAGTTAAGGTTTTGAACTCATTCTAGGTTACCCTGATTATACAGTCTTAATTTATAGTTACCCAATAACACCTATCTTAGGATTTTAAGTTACTTAAGGAGTTTAAATATATTTAAAGTATTTTTATGGATTTTTTCACCCTTACACACGTTTTACATACATTAAATTTAATTATTAATACATCTTCTCTTCCCCTTCACTACATTTTTGGTTTTCTTGTATGCACACAATCACAATTGTAGGGTTCATAGGCTAGTTATTTACATATAGACTTATCATAAATATTATAAAATTATCACATGTTTATAAAGGTATTAAAAACTCCAATAATCTATTGTAATTAATAAAAAATCATGATCCAATATATGCTAGACACTTTGATCATACTTTGAGTGTTCACTACCTATACATGACATTTCCATAGAGTTATGTTCATTTCTAAACCAAATAATAGGAAATATAAAAAATGAATTAACATAAATTCATTAAATATAATGGAAATAAATCATAAAATCACATGAAAATATAAAAATATATCCCCTTAATATCAACCTTCATAAAGTAAATGTGACATAGTCCAACCATATGGAAAACACACAGGAAAACAGGATGCAATCATTCCTTCAAATATTGAGATATTTCATTCATATTTTTATAAGTATATATCCATTATAATTCATATACATAATGAAATAATGATCACCAACCAAAATTTACATGTTTTAAATCAAATATAACTACCATAACTACTTGCCAATGGTCACAAACAAGAACGTTTATTTCTTGACACAAATAAGAAAGTTTTTATTTAATACAAAAGTGATCCTTAGCCCATGTTATGATCCATGGTGTATTTATTAAAGATCCCTAATCATTAACGCTTCCAAAACTTCTTGAAATTTTTCCTATAACACCTTTCTATGCTAAATTATTTAAATTTTCAAATTTAACAAATTGGTAGGAAAACACCAATTTGAAAATCTAGACTATCCTTGAAATTATAAGCCATTAGAAATAAATCCAGGGTGGATGTCTAGAACCCTAACACCTATCCAATCATACTAAATATGCTTATTAAATACAAAACACTAATCATTATAAAATTGTTTGAACAAAACATCAAAATGAGTCATCCATATAGGATGCTCATGTATCATACTCCTGGGGTATAAGAGAAACTTTCCATGAAATATTTTCAACTTTTCTTGGTATCCCCACAATTTGTCTCTTTGTTTCTCTCCATCTATACAATGTTACACCTCCTAGATCCCAAGGCCTACATGTAACACATATACCTCTTTGTGATTTGACTAACTCCACCTTGCTTAATCCTTTGAGGTTGATGTCAAGATTATTTATATCCCACATAATATTCATCAACACATTATTCTTGACCTAAAACCATATTACACAAAGAACACACAAATCAAAGACAAAAAATCCTAGTTATCTCCTTAGAAATCACTCTCTTATTTTGGCATTCTTTCCTTATCCATGCTTGGGTTTGTTTCTTGTGGGAGTGATGCTTTTAGTGTCATATTTTATCCTTTAATTAATTAAACAACTTCAAATTCATTGTTTTCATCTTGATACTATGCACTCTTTACTTTCTCATTGTCTTCTCTTTCTATCTCCAATTATGTCAACATGGCTAGTTTCTCAACAAAACCTTATAGAAACTCCTTGCTTTATATAAAATACAAATGAGAGGACAAAATGGTAAAAAACATTTCTAATTGATCATTGGAAAAAAACTCACCTTGATGGTCTATCTGAAATAACTCCTTATTGATTTCCTTCAACTTCTGAAGATGTCCTTCAATGATTGCATTCTCTTCTTCCAATGGCTTGGCAACTTGTACTAGATTGTATCCTTCTTGGCACTTTCTATCAATTATCATGGTTTTGTCTTCTTTGATGTAACTAATTTATGTTGTTATGTACTCCTCTCCAAAAAACATGACACTACCTAGTGTATCTCTCCATTCATTATCATTTAATAGTTTTAATGTATGCTTGCAACTGTCATTCTCCATGGTGAAGTTGTTATCTCTCCCATAATTAAAATATATCTTATCATATTTCCATTGTTTACAAATAATTATTTGTAAAATATCAATAAGAATTACATCACATGAGATTCTATCCTTGTATCCACCTATATACGATTCTACATAACATTGTTCACTCATTAGGACTTGGTGATTGTTTTGAATCCAAGAAACTTTGTATGGGCTTAGATTATTTCTTATTTATAAGCCTAGTTTATACACCATAAAGGAAGATACTAAGTTATCTATGCTACCATTGTCTACTATAAATTTATACCACTTACCTTTACTCTTGCATATGGTTCACAACAATGTATTTTTTTGTGGTGGTTCTCTCTTCTCTTTGTTGGTCTTCAAGAGAAATTTGTTCATCAATAATATTTAGCATATTATATGATCATAAGCATAGTTGGGTAATGCATCTAAACTCTCATATTATTGTTTCACCACCTATTTTCTACTCTCACTCTAAGATCTACCACTTTGTACATCTTTAAAACACTCATAAAACCTATGCCCTATAAATTTGTTGGACTTAAATCACTTTCCTCTTCCTCTACTATATGATATACCACCTCTATTTGAGGTACTTAACCATTTGAATTGCTACCTACTTCTTTACCTTGACCTTGCCATTGGACTCAATTGCTTGGCTTCCCACTTCCTTCTTGTTGGCCTCTACCTCTATAGATTCTACCACTTATACCTCTATTCAATAGAATTTTTCTTATTTTAAACTTATATTATTCTCTCAAGGAATCTTGATAGGCCTCTTCAACTATCCTAGGTGTCAAAATACTCAACTCATCCTGTATGACAAACTTTAATCCATTCATGTACTTATCAACTTTCTCAACATCCTCTTTTATGTGTCTTGCTTGAATGGTCAACTTGTATAAATAATCCATTAATATTTCACTATAATGTATTTATATCTAAAGTTTTTTATCCTCCTAAACAAGTTTTCTTGATAATCCATAGGCATGAACTTATCTTTCATCTTGATCACCATTCTGTCCCATGACCTTATCTTGTCCTTTCCTCTTCTTCTCTCTTCTTGTATGCCATCCCACCAAAAGGATGCATGAAAAATACAAAATTTACCTTATTATTCTCCTTCACCTATTAATAATAAAATTATTTATCCATGGATGTGATACAATCCACTAAATCTTCCATAATAAGATTGCCCTCATATAGGGGCACTTCCATCTTGGGCTTTGAAGTCACCCCAAAAACTAATCTTATGAATATATATTTAAATCTTCCTTCATATCCTTAATTTTATATTTATTCATGAGGAATATTATCCTCTCCCTCACTAACATCATCTCTATTTATCTTTCTTCACTATGCCAAATCTATAGTTTACAACCTTGCCTATAGGTTCTTCCTTTCAACCACCAAAGTATCCACTACTTTCAACCTCCTTTGGGATGTTTATGATACTCCTCATCCTTTACATAACATGATGAATTTATACCTTCCCAAGATCTCTTAGTCTTTTATACCAAATGATTCATAGGATGAATCAACAATCTTTCTCTTGATACTTGTTTCTAACCAGGCTTTTGACAAAGGTTATTGAATTATCTTTACTCTAAATATTCACTACCTTGTTGGAATAATACTAAGGTATTATTCATAATAGTTTTATTCATATAAATCTCTATATATAACTCCAAATTGACTCCAATATTCAAATTACATCAAATACAATTGCTTACCTTTCACTAAACAGGGCTTGTAGCTTTAGTTTTGAAAATTTCTATTAGTAGAAAAGTTTATAAAGGAATTTAAGGAATATTTTTATTAATTTAAATAAAATATATAAATATTTACTTATTATTGAAATTCAAATTTCAAACTTACCATGAAAAGACTTTTTATATCCCTTCTTAGCTATCTATTAAGCCTAATTAGGCCTTTCTATTCCATGTTTACAAACAACTCCTCACAACTATATGGAAGCATACTCAAAAACACCAAAACCTTTATAATCTCTTTAATTACCTTTATACCTATCAAATGAAATTTTTTTGTGAGTTTTCATTTGTTAAAATGTCTAAAAATGCATCTTTTTAAAACCATAGATTAGGGCTTATGGACTTAGTGAGGACCTGAGAGCAATCAACTTACTTTCACACATTTCTAGTCATGTTTAAATTTCTTTTAGAGTTATATAGGGTCTATTTAACCTATGATAACCTTTCCAAACCACTAGTTTTCCCCTTTCACTTATCTATTCAAGGTTTTGATCTCATTCTAAGTTACCCTGACTACACAATCTTAATATGTAGTTACCCAAGAATACCTATCTTAGGTTTTTAAGTTCCTTAAGGAGTTTCAAGATCTATAAAGTATTTTTATGGATTATCTCACCCTTACACATGTTTTACATATGTTAAATTATGTTCTTAAGACCTTTCTTTTCCCCTTCCCCATGTTTTTGGTCTTCTTATATGCACATAGTCACAATTATAAGGTTCATGGGCTAGTTTTTTACACATAGACTTTTTATATGGATTTATAAACTCATCACATGTTGATAAAGTTATAAAAAAACTAAAATAACTTCTTATAATCACTAAAAATTCATGATCCAATATTTTATATGCCCTTTGATCACACTTTGAGTGTTCACTACCTATACATGCACATTTCCATAGAGACGTGCTCGTTTCTAAACCAAATAACAAGAAAGATAAAAAATGAATTACTAAAAAACCATTCCAGAGTGTGTAAATAACTCACCAAATCACATGAAACTATAGAAATATATTCCCTTGATATCAACCTTGATAAAGCAAATGTGACAAAGTCCAACCATATGGAAATCAAATAGGAAAATAGGGTATAGTCATTCCTTCAAAGCTTAAGATATTTCATTAATTTTTTTATAAGGATATATCCCTTATTCTTCATATACATCATGAAAAACTAATCACAATCCAAAATTTACCTATTTTAAATCAAATTTAACTACCATAACTACTTGTTAATGGTCAATAACAAGAATGTTTATTCCTTAACACAAATAATAAAGTTAATCTTCCATACAAAAGTGATCCTTGGCCCAAAGTAGGATCCATGGTGTGTTTCTTCAAGTTTCATAATCACTAACACTTCTAAAAATTCTTGAAAATTCTCTTAAAACACCCTTTCTATGCTAAATTATTAAAATTTTAAAATTTGACAAATTGGTAGGAAAACACCAACTTGAAAATATAGACTATATTAGCACTTTTAAGCCCTTAAAAAACACTCTAAGGTGCATGTTTAGACCCATAACACCTGTATAATCATATTAAATATGCTTATTAACTACAAAATAGTAATCATTATAAAATTGTTTGAATAAAACATCAAAATGAGTCATTCATATAAGATGTTCCTAAATCATACTCTTGGGGTGTAAAAGAAACTTTCCATTAAAATATGTCAGCTTATATTGATATCCCCACCATTTTTATCTCTATTTATCTCCATCTATGCAATGATACACCTCCTAGATACCAAGGTTTATGAGTAGAACATATACCTCTTTATGATTTGACCAACTCCACATTGCTTACTCTTTTGAGGTTGATGTATTTCATAGTGATCTCTACCTGATATTATTCATCGCCTAGTTCTTGACCTACAACCATCCAACATAGGGAACACATAATTCAAAAAAAAATTTGATTATCTCCTTGGAAAACATGCTCTTGTTTTGGCATTCTTTTCTTATCCATGTTTGGGTTTGTTACTTATGGGAGTGTTGTTTTTGATGTCATCTTTTCTCCTTCAATGCATTCAACCACTTCAACCTCATTGTTCTCTTCTTACTACTATGTAATATTTATAGTTTATTCTCTTCTTTTTCTATAACCACTTCTCTCAACATGGCCACTTTATCAACAAAACCTTATAGAAACTCCTTATTTTTTATAAGATAAAAATGAGTGGAAAAACTAGTAAAAAACATTTCTAAGTGATCATTGGACACAAATAAACTTGATATTATATCCTTAATATATCCTTATTTTTTTCCTTCAACTCTTTAAGATGTCCTTCAACTGTTGTATTCTCTTCTAACGGATTTGCAACTTGTACTAGCTTGTTTGCTTCTTGGCACTTGCTATCAATTGTCATTATTTTTTCTTCCTTATTAAAACTAATTTATATTATTAATTACTCTTTATCTCCAAACAAAATTACACTCCCTAGTGTCTCTCTCCATTCATTATGCACAATGGTTTTAATGTATGCTTACATCCATCTTTATTTATGGTGTATGTGTTAGATCTCACATAATGAAAATATCTCCTATCATATTTCCATGGTATACCAATAACGATGCATCAAACATAAATAGGAATGACATTACATAGTATTCTATACTTATATCCACTTATTATCAAGTCTACATAACATTGTTCACTCACTAGGACTTGGTGACTATTTGAATCCAAGAAACCTCGTATGGGATTAGATTCATATTTATTTCTAATCCTATTTTAAAAACCATAAATTAAGATACTAATTTATCCATAATACTATTTTCTACTATAAATTTTTATAACTTACCTTTACACTTGCACATGGTTTAGAACAATGTCTTTTTTTATGGTGGTTCTCTCTCCTCTTCATTGGTCTTCAAGATAACTCTCTTTATTAACAAGATTTCACTTATTTCAAGATAATATACATAGTTTTTAATTACATATACACTCTTATATTTTTGATGTGCCACCTAGTTTATATTCTCACTCTAAAATCTACCACTTTGCACATCTTCAAAACACTCATAAGACCTATGCCTTGAAAATTTGTTGCACTTGAAGAAATTGATTAAAAACCAGCCATTTCCTCTCCCTCTACCATATTATCTACCACATATATCTCCATAAACACCTTTATTAGTGTACTTTAACCCTTTGAACTTTTTCCTACTTATTTGCTTTGACTTTGCCATTGACCTCTATTGCTTGGCTGCCTTCTTCCTTTTTGTTGGCCTCTACCTATGTAAATTATACCAGCTATACATACATTTAAGTGACTTTGAATTATTTAAGACTTATCTTCTTCTCTCAATATAGATTTATATGCCTCCTCAACTATCCTAGGTGACAAAATACTCAACTCATCTTGTATGACAAACTTCAAGACATTCATGTACCTAACAACTTTTTCATCATCATCTTCTATGTATCTTGATTAAATGGTCAACTTATATAACTCATCCATGTAATATTTAAATTTCATATATTTTTTCCTCAAGTTTTTAAGCATCCTAAACAAGTGGGTTTGATAATCCTTAGGCATGAACTTGCCTTTCATCTTGGCCACCATTCTGTCCCATGACCTTATCTTGTCCTTTCCTCTTGTTCTTATCTCTTCCTATATGCCATCCCACCAAAAGCATATATGAAACTTAAGTAATTTTAATATAAAATTTACCTTTTATTCTTCATCACCTCTTCATAATCAAAGTATTTTCCATGGCTATGATCCAATCCAGTAACTCTTCCACATTAAGACAATCCTCATACATGGGCACCTCCATCTTGGGCTTTCAAGTCAACCCAATAATTTAGATTATGAATATTTATTAAACTCTTAATTAATATCCTTCATCTTCTAATTTTACATGATTAATTTCATCCTGTCCCTCACTAACATCACCTTTATTTATCTCTCTTCATCATCCTAACTCAATGGCTTGCAATCTTGCCTACATGTTCCTCATTTTAACCACCAAAGTATCTACTAATTGCAACATAATTTTGGCTGGTAATACTCCTCATACTAACCTACAATTATTTATTTATATATTCCAAAAATATCCTAATATCTAATACCAAATTATGTAGATGATGAATCAATAATCTCTCTCTTGATCCTTATTTCTAAGCAAGCTTTTGACAAAGGCTCTTAGTTTATCTTTACTCCAGAGATTCTCTACCTTGTTTGAATTATACTAAGGTCTTATTAATAATATTTATATTCATATAAATATTTATATATAACTCAAAATTCACTTTAATATTCAACTTACATCAAAGACAACTGCTTACCTTTCACTAGACAAGCCTTATAGCCTTTTTTGAGAAATTCTATTAATATGGAAGTATGTAGAGGAATTTAAGGAATATTTTTATTGATTTAGATACCCTATATCAATATTGAATTATTAGTGAAATTTAAATTTCAAACTCACCATGTAAATCCTTTTTCTATCCCTTCTTAGCTCTCTATTAGCCTAATAAAGCCTTTCTAATCCTTGTTTATAAACAAATCCTCACAATAATATGGAACCATAATAAAAAAAACAAAATAATTTATAATATATTTAATTACCTTGAAACCTATAAAATTTAAATTTTTTGTTATTTCTAATTAGGTATAATTTCTAAAAATTGCATTTCAAGTTTAAAACCCTAGATTAGGGCTTGTAGACTTAGTGAGGACCTGAGAGTAATCAACTTGCTTTCACATGTTCAAAATCAAGTTTTAAAATATATGATAGTTATATATGGTATTTTTAACTTAGTATCAAATTTAATGACAACTATATTTTCCCCTACCTTTCTTTGTTCAAGGTTTTGATCTCGTTCTAGGTTATCTTGACTACACAATCTTAATTTGTAGCTACTTGAGAATACCTATCTTAGGGTTTTAAGTTTATTAATGAGTTTTAAGATATATAAATTATTATAATGTATTATTTAACCCTTTAAATTTTTTTCCATCTGTTAACTTAATTTCTCAATACATCTGGTCTTCCCCTTCACCACATTTTTAGTCTTTTTATATATACACAGTCATAATTATAGGGTTCATGAGCTAGTTTTTTTCATATAGACTTTCCATATGGATTTATAAACTTATAAAAGGATTATAAATGTAAAAAAACTCCAATAAAATATTTTATTCAATAAAAAATCATGATCCAATCTTTGTTATTCCCTTTGATCACACTTTAAGTGGTCACTACTTATACATGCACATTTCCATAGAGTTGTGTTCTTTTCTAAACCAAATAACAAGAATTATAACAAATGAAATAATAAAAATGCATTCAATATCATGTAAATAACTCAACAACTCAAATTAAACTATAAAAATATATCCCCTTGATATCTGCCTTCATAAATCAAATGTAACATAGTTCAACCATAGGGAAATCACATAAGAAAATAGGGTACAGTAATTACCTTCAAAGCCTTAAATATTTAATTCATATTTTTATAAGGAAATATCCCTTATAATTCATATAAATCATGAAAAATTATCACCAACCAAAATTTACATGTTTTAAATTAAATCTGACTACCATAACTACTTGTCAACAGTAAAATCAAGAATGATTGTTCCTTGTCACAAATAATAAAGTTGATCTTACGTACAAAAGTGACATTTGGACCATGGTATGATCCATGGTGTATTTATTCAAGTTTAATAATTAATAAAAATTCTAAAACTTCTTTGAAATTCTCCTACAACACCCTTTCTATGCTAAATTATTCAAATTTTCAAATTTAACAAATTTCTAGGAAAACACCAATTTGAAAATCTAGACTATCCCAGCACTTATAAGCCCTTGAAATGAACTCCAAGGTGAATTTTTAGGCCCCTAAAACTTGTATAATCATACCAAAAATTTCTATTGACTATAAAGCATTAATCATTTTAAAATTGTTTGAACAAAACTTCAAAATGAGTCATCCATATAGGATGGTCCTGTATCAGAGCCCTTCCCAAAAATTAGATAGTAATTGGAATTAGGAATTATCTACCCCATTGAGATAATTATTATGTATCCTATATAAACATTCATGAGTATCTTGTGCATTATTATTATCTTGATTATCTTGTTCATTAAGATTATATTCTTAAAAAATTCATGGGCAATTTTTTTGTCAAAAGAAGAGGACCCAATTTTTCCATTAGTAGAACTATTAAAACTTGATTAAGTGAATTTGAATATAATAAATATAAATATTAAAGGAATATGAGAATAATTTTAACCTATCACTTTTACTTAAAGGAATATGGAAATAATTTTTTGTAGGTGGCACAGCAAAAAAAAACATCGAAAAGATGTTGCAAGCAGTAGTAGAAACAGAAGGGAATTTTTTTGTGGATGGAGATTAGTAAATTTTTATGAAATATAACATCAAAATAATATTATTTCAATGTAAAATATCACATTTGAGGTATAAATAAATTCCTTCAAATGTCAACAATTATATCTAAGGTATAGACAAGTTATTTAAGTGGAATATTTAGATCCAAGGTTGAAAAGAAATAATTTTAGTGATGTATATTCAGGTATTTATGTAAACCATGTGATTTTTTTTTAATTGATTAAAATATGTGACTAAATCAGGCTCACCAATATGTTTTTATCAAAATTTGATATTATGATAATTAGTCGTAATTATGATAAATTAAATAGAATAAAGAAAAATAATGGAAATGGATATTTGACAAGAACACAAGTAAAATACTAAATTTAAGAAATAAAAAGTGATTGAAAGGAAGCTAAATATGAAATGAAGTAATAAAAAATTTGTTTCTTTTGTCTGAGATTTGGCAATCTTAGATGACATATGGTTGAAGCATGAAATCAATAACTATTATTCTTAATGCCTAGAAGTTGTGAATGAGAATGAATAAGTTCAATAACATTACTTTGGGTTCAAGACTAATTTCCACTTCTAGCCTGAACTAGTTGGTCTTGAATTTTGTAAAAAAATAAGAACTTAGGTCACAATCACTTAAAACATTATAAATCAGGTATGTATGGGTATGTTTGAAATTTAGAAGTGTGAAAAAGACCCAAAAATATATTTTGAAATGTTGAAATGCTAATAGGGATTGTACTGGTTAAAAAACTACAAATAGAAAAATATGGAGTGTAATTGGGTTGAGCTAATTCCAATCACCCCCATAATGATTAAAAATTTACTACCTATCTAATACTTTAAAGAGGTAATTTAAGCCCACATAGCTCTCCCACTTAGGTTTATTTGTGCATTTTTTCTCCTTTGAATATATGAATGTATATATGTATGTATTTAACAATTGATCATAAATTGATTGTGATGAATAAAATATTATTTTAACTTGGATGAGGACTTCTTGAAATGTTTATAGTTAGAATTGGGAAGCTTTTGTCAATGTTCAATAGTGTAAGTATGTCTCTATATTTAAATTTTCAAGTGATATAATGAGTGACTTAAGTGTCCCTTTATAACTATACAAAAGGGGAAACCACACTATAGGAACCATAAAAATATGAATGACAAGTTTAGAGAGGGTTTACTTTTAAAAAGTAATCATTAGAGGATGAAAGACAAAAACCATCCCATATGGGTCTAAAATGCCTACCAATAATGATCCCTATTATAAATTTATATCACTTAAGGAAACATGTGGTTTTTGGGTCTAGATATATCTTTACAAATGTTTAAGGATGGTTTTATATGTTAAAACATTTTTATAGGTGTTGAGAAGAAATTTAAGAAAAGAAAAGGTTCATTCTTAGAATAGGGTGAGGTGGTAGAATATGCCTTAACTAAGTGCATAATTTAATTAATGTGAAATAAGGCCAAAAATGACATAATAAAATATTCATGAGCATATTTAGGTTACCACATCTAAATTGAATGCAAATTGTTAGACAAAATACTAATTTATTTTCTTCTATTTTATTTTTTAAGTTACATGAAAATTCTTTGAATAAACTTTCCATTTTATATTTGTCAAATTTTAGTCTAATATTTATCATTCCTCATTGTCTTTCATATAATTAAAAAAACTTAGACCCAACTGGCACTAAATCAAAATGCCACTAATTAATTTTTAATTTAATTTTAACTTTTAACCTTATTTCTAAGATTAATTATATCAATTAGTTTAAAAGCTAAAAACTAAATAAAACTAAAGTAATAGATGCATGAATTACATCATTATAATGGAAAAATAAAATTCATTTATTACTCAATAATTAAACACATCATTAAGATGAGAAACTAATCAGCTATGTAATAAGGTATACCAAGTACTGAAAATACAAATATAATCCATGAATTAATCTTAGATATAATTACAACCATTGATATTTATAAATTCAAAATGTTTATACAAATAGAAATATATTATTATGTTGAATATACACACAAAATAAATTAAAATAACATATGATTTCCAATATACATATCAATAAGTAAAAAAATGTAGAATCAACTACATAAAATAACTCTATGATTAATCACATAACATGAGTGTAACCATGTAGTTGAATAAAATAATAGAGGGAAAACATCATAAAAGTGCTTTAAATATAACAAAAAACCAATTTTATCCTCCACACCTCCATTTTGGGAGTGTCCTTACCCTTCATGGAGGGGTAGATTAGAATAGTACACAAGAAACAACCAAAACCCATGTGTGTACTAACACTATTATAAATAGTAATCAAATAGAACATGAAATCTATTCCTCTATCCATATGGTAAAACTAAAGCATTTAAACTAAAAATACATTAAAATTATAATGTATCATCTATAAAATTACTTTGGCCAAATTTTTCATTATAAAATTCAAATTTAGTAATATTAGTCATTTTCACTCACAAGGTACTCTCTGCTAATGAATCATGTGAATGATTATATCAGGGGTTATATATATGAGTTATGCATTGACATACTCATATATGTACCTCCTATTATCCAACACAATGAGAAATTGAGATTCAAAAGTAGAGTAATAAAATACCATGCAATAGTGAAAGATGTAACAATCATAAAGAATCCAATTCTCCTCATGTCTGATATGTATGTTAAGATATAAAAAGAATCAATTCATTATATTATTTTTATCTCAACATATCGTTCTCTTAAATATACAAATAATTATAATCAATCATTATTAACAATAAACATAATATATGTATGATCTACAAAAGGATTTTTAAGAGTAGAACCATATTATAGCTTGCAACAGTAAAAGATACATCTATTTAAGAGGTCTAGACTATATAACTAAATTACGTCATTTTATGCCTAAAATTCAGCATAAAATTTTATTAAAAAATTAATATTAAAACCAATACTAAGTTAAAACCATTATTATATCTCATATGGTTCATTTGAAAAGACCTAATAATAAGCGATATTATGACCATGAATTAATAATGACGTAATTGGTCCTTAACTACATACCATATAACAGATTATACTAATGTCCAAAGGCATAAATGATACAACCTATAGTTCACCAAACATATATAATATTAATTTAATATAATTTTTCCACATGACAATGTATAATAGGTCCATATACCAACCTAATTGATTATGCTCAAAAATATTTCATATCTTCCTTATCACCTAACAAAACTATTTCATATCTATAAAATTTAGTGAAAATCATATACTTGTCCCAATTACAATTATTAAAGCATAACACAATCTATTATAGGATACATTTTGATCTTATATAGTTTTCCCATATATTATCTTTGTCTTACTATGAGATCAACTATACCACCTAAATACAAATTTTTAATAAGTTCTTTGAACTAGGGAAATATGTTAGATTCAAAGGTTACATAGCATATTTTCATATATAAAGTTGGTAAACTATATATATTTATCTAAAATTTATTTTAGGGAAGAAAATATTGTATAAAATCTAATTATTCTAACTATAACCAACTATACCTTTATGGATTTATAGATACATAACTTTGTACTAATGGTTTTAATTTATATATTTAACTCACCTATAATAAAATTAATTCAATATTTATTTAAGTGTAAATATTAGATAAATGTCTTTGAACCAACATACATATGTTCTTTAAATAAATAATGTATAAATAAAAACTTATTATTGGGGTAAACATTCCCATTCTGACTTGTATTTCATAAGGGAATCCTCTTGGCCAAACCATGTTGTAGTTTTTCAAAAGATTATTTTCAAATCTATAAATTTTCATTTAAATTCCAAAATTTTATAAAACATAATGTTTTGTATTCACTAACATAGATGTGTGTGTGTGTGTGTGTGTGTGTGTGTGTGTGTGTGTGTGTGTGTGTGTGTGTGTGTGTGTGTGTGTGTGTGTGTGTGTGTGTGTGTGTGTGTGTGTGTGTGTGTGTGTGTGTGTGTGTGTGTGTGTGTGTGTGTGTGTGTGTGTGTGTGCGTGCACGGGTGAATGTGTGTATCTCAATTATAATTAACTTAATTTCCAAGTCCTTTAATAATAATAAAAAACCATCTAAGGATAACATAGATAAGAGTACTACACTTAGGTGTACATATATAATAATAATTTTTTAACTTTGTAACCCACAACATGGTCTTAAATATTTATTTATCCCAATAAAGAACATTAGTAATCTCATCTGCATACATGTGGATATTAATACATATACCCAAATTTATACAAAATAAATTTGTTGTTCCCAAAATCAGCGGTGCTTATTTTTGGAACTCCCATGCGAAACTTGTCCGTTTCATCTTTTCGTCCCCCTCAGTTCGTTCTTCGAAATGTTTTTCGAATTCGCTCTCATCTTGGCCTCAGAACGAGAAGTGGTTACCACCTCATCCCTACCAATTTTTCCTCCCCTGGACTCCTTCTGGAGTTAGTCTTTCCTCCCTTTTCTCCTGTGCAAGGGTGGCAAAATTCGCCGCCCCTACATTTTCCCTGCACTTTTTATGCAAGGGCGGCAAAAATTGCCACCCCTGCACTTTTTATGCAAGGGCGGCAGATTTTGCCGCCCATGTATTTTTCCTCGCGAGCTGTTTAAGCCAAATTTTTGCCATCATCGGCTGATAGTCTACCATCGTCAGTCTGTTTACCGACGTCAGAAGTTTTCTTCTACCGTCATCGGCAGTTTTGCCAACGTTGGTGATGTTTTCTGCCGGCGTCAGTCGTGTTCGCCGTCTCTTTTCTCTCGCCCTTACATCTAGCACTCACATTTCTCTAACTCTGAGGAAACCTTCATTCTTTCCATGCTTGCTCCCCTTTTTCTTTCACTTTTTGACCTACTCACATCTCATCCCTTTCCAGCGCATTTCCCTGATCATGACCAGCAAACGTGCGGATCTCCCTGATCACTCCCTTCTTCCTCTGATTGCACAATCATGGTTCCTGCTGTAGTTTCTGTGAAGGGTCCCTCTTCATCAGCGTCTTTGCAACAAAAGTTCTTCCAGGTCACTAAAGTTTCCCTGAAGTAGTCCAAGACCATGAAGAAGATTGAAAATAGAGATGGATAGTTTGGAGAAAGATCCCGACAGAGGGAAATAAATGAAAAATCCTGAGAAGAGCACTCTGATGTCTGTTGGTGCCATCTCCAGTAAGGACTCCTATGTCAAGATCAAGAAGTCATTGATCTTCAGAATCTAGAGGAAATGATTCAAAATCCAGAAGAGATGATCCAAAAAGCTTTTGTTGAAACATCCTTCTCAATGTCCTCGGTGGACAGCATTTTAAATGCTCAGTTAACTTTAGAGAGTCTAAAATCTAGGTTAACTGACCACGCTAAAGCCATCACAGCATTAGAGGATGTGCTGATCAGGGTAAGAATCGTTTCCAAGAACGCAGTTGCGCCAGACAGCATAGGAATTCAGGCATCGATCACCATGTGTGATGCCCATTTGAAGAAGTCCGGCAGCAAAAAATTGACACTCTCCCTCTCTTCTTCTATCCTTATGCATTTCTGTTTTGTGCAGAATGCATGCAATTTTGTAACATGTAATTATGAATTAAATATTTTGGAAAATATCTAAAAGTCAAAGATGAGTCATCTTTGACCAAGATATTTTATTCTTATTTTCTGTTTTTGAGGATTTTCTCCTTATATATAGTGGAGACCTCATTTGTAATAGCATCTTGGAAAAATTGAGAGCAAACACTCTGCTGAACTGAAACAACTTTTGAGACTTTGTGCTCAGATTTGTAAATCATATTTTGTCGAATGAATGAGAAGCAAGTGATTTCAGACTTTGTGTTGAAGTTATCTGTTTCGTCTAGGAAATAGTTTCTTATGTACTCTTTCCTAATAACCTCTTATTTATCTAATTTAATAAGCAAAGTGAATGTGTTGATATTATCTGAGGGCACTTCTAGAGGGTAGAAGATAGACTTTGTGCTGCTTTTATCTTTCAAATTTATTTATATTTTGTAGTTTCAGGTGAAGACTTTGTGCTTCACTTTACTCTACTGTTATACTTGTTCTAGACCTGTGAAGAAGCTACGAAAGACTTTGTGTTTGCGTAAGCATTCTTGTGACTTTGTTACTTCAGGTAATCTCTTGCTCTTCGTTTGATACCATTCCTGAAAGAAGAGGAGTGTTGTTAGCTTTAGATCAAGGATTTTCCTCTTTTGTCCTTCATACATTACTTCTGAAAAAAGAGAAGTAGATGCTGTTATACCACCCCCATGTGTTATTTTCTGCTTAATTATATATATATGCTTATAGCACGCAAATGTTAATAGGGAACCTCCCCTTGATGAGAGGAGAGATTTACCTCATCTAGATCTGGTAAAGCCACCCTCTTCATGGTGTAAATCTCCCTTATGCTGTGGCTAATATCCCCATTTTGCCATCAGTTAGTTGATGACAAAATATTCACCCAACAGTTTTTTGGCGACTCTGCTGGGGACCCAAATGTGTAGTCTGAAACCTCAAGTTTCAGATTAAAGCAGTCCCTACCCTTCTCCATTTACGTAATCTGGAGACTCTATTTCATGTCTTACCCATTATCATTTTAGCCTTACCAGCTATCTCCATTATATTATCTGGTCTGCAAAACCAGAGCTGCTGGGAAAAATGCACATCTTGGAGCCTCAAGCTTCAACTTGAAGTAGTTTCGATCCCATTTTTGTTTTAAAAATTTGGCAACCCCACGTTACACCAGAAGTTAGAGATCTAAGGGTGTTGTTGACCCTGTGTTTGAGTTGGTGAAACAGAGTAATTTTGATCTATTTCCTCCATCAGCTTCTCTTCGACGGTCTAGGAGTGTTCCTTCTAGCCTTGTCAGGGCACCAACACAAGGTAGAACTCCTTTTCCCACTATCAATCGCTGCCTACCTATAAATACTCCACCAAGGTTTGTTATCCCACCTTTTCATCCTCTTATCATAATGGCTCAAGGCCCGTGGGGTAATTCCTTTGGTCCTCTTAATTTAACCCTGCCCCTGCATGAACTACCTCGTAGTTTTAGGAAAAAATTTCCTAAGTTTTTTGGTGACGGAAAGGTTCATCCCGACGAGCATATTGCTGCTTTCTCCATAGCATGTGGCGTAATTGGTGTCGAATTTGAAGATGTAGCGGTGAGACTTTTTGTAGAGACTTTGCAAGGTGCTACTGCGGATTGGTTCTATCACTTGCAGGTTGGGTCAGTAACTGACTGAAATACACTAAAGTCCATATTTAAAGCTAGATTTAAACCAGCTGAAGATGCACATGCTTTGTTAGCTTAGCTAACACAGATGAAAAAAGAATCTCAGGAACCCATGAGGGATTTCATAGCCAAATTCAACAAATTGAGGAATCAAATTCCAACCGTGGCTCAGCCCACGCCGGAAAACCTCAAGTGCTTTTTCATCAACTCACAGCTTCCTGAAGTAAGTTTCCTATTAAGGCGAGCTAGCCCTATGGATCTAGCATTGGCTCAAAATTTGGCTACTGAGATTGAGGATGATCTTATCCTGGCAGGTAAGATCAGAAAAAACCCAAATAAAAATAAATTCCCTTCATCTGTTGAGAGCTCTCCTACAGCTACGACAGATCCTATGGTACAAAAGTTAGCAGATGAAATGCTAGCTCTCAGGAGACAGATGGCCCAAGTTATGTCTACTTCTCCTAATCAAGATATACCAAGGAGGACATTTCAAAATCAAGCGTACCAAGGTAATGTTGCTAGGAATCAAGGGAAGCCAAATTATCTTCCTCCCCCACAGAGGAACCTCGCCCTTGAAGCCCCTCCAACCAACTCAGCGGTTGGATACTTGGAAATAGAATGCACTCCCCCTTTCCAACCTGAGTTGAACCAACAATATGATGATAATCTCTTTGGAGAGCAAGAAGGAGAATTAGCTAGTGACTCTGTCATTGGCTACCTGAATTATCAAGATGAACCCAAGAGTAAGGGGAATGCAACTGAAGGATCATATGCCGTATTCACCCGGTCCCAGAAATAGTCAGCTCGACAAGCTGATAAAGAGAAGACAGAGGAGCAACCTCAGCCAGCAGTTTCAATTGCCAAGTGGGGAACCACTTTGCCCTTCCAACCAAGCAACCCGTTGACTATTGAAAGCGTACGTACCCCAAGCATCCCTGCACCCTTTACTTCCACTTGGCAAACTAGCTCTTCCCATCCCAAAAACTAAAAGAGTGAACTCCCATCCTCTGTGCCTAGTCTAATACCGACATTTGATATAATCGAGCATGTCAAAAAGACTAAAATTCAAATGTCTGAACTTGAATTTCTACAAGCCCATCCTGAACAGTTGGATAGATTGGCAAAATGTGTGAAAGGTTTAGCCATCCCTGCAGGACAAGAAATTTTGAGGGTAACTCATGATCCCCCAAAAGATGTATCCACCCAAAACAATCTTGTCATGATTCCTCTAGTTGCTCCTGAGAAAATAGAGAAAATAGAACCTTTCTATGTTTCTCTATTAATAAACGGTCGTAAGCTGAGCAACTGCATTATCGATTCTGGTGCATCTGACAATGTTATGCCTGCTAGAGTGGCAGAATCTCTTGGTCTCACATTGACTAAAACTTTTGGGAGATGTTTCTCCATGGAGAACAAACAAGTACCACTATTGGGACAAATCAAAGATGCCCAATTTGCATTTACAGTGTTCCCTGACAAGAGGATTAAGATGACAGTGCTGGTAGCTGACGTCCCAGCCTCATATGGCATTCTGCTTGGACGAAACTTTTGCAAAGATGTCGGAGGAGAATTGAGCATGGACTTATCCCAGGCAAGGATCCCTGTGAAAGGTGTGATGCAAAGGTTGCTCCCTGAGAGAGAGGCAAAGTACGTGGTCACCCAAATGTCATCTCCTACGGCTCAGATTTTGTTTGAGTCCTCTGGTAGGGGTAATTATCTTCTGACCATAGAAGACGTTCATGAAGACCCTGTTATAGCTCTTGAGAATGCCAACTAGAAAATTGGTTCAACTAAAGTAATGACAAGTAGACCTGATAGTGCCAATCAGTGGTAGGTGTCAAATGAGGACAATCAAATCAGGTGCTGGATGGAGCTAGAAGAGCAACCAATTATGGTATCTGACCATACTACTGTGCATCATGATCAGAGAAAAGAACTCTTCACCAAGAAAATGAAGATTCATGGTTTTCGAGTCAAAAGACAAATCTTGTTGTGGGGCAAGAGGAGAAAACTAAAGGGATGGCACAGGAGGTTGGTTTTCTGGTGGAAGTTTCCTTTTACACATCATCAATTTTGAGGAAAAAATGGCCTCTTGTTGGTGTATCAAGACAGAGCATCATCACCACTACCTCTAAAGGGGCAACATCTGGGGTGCTTCATTTCTTAAAGTACCAAATAAATTCACCTGTATATTTGTATAGTCTTTAGCTTTGTTTTATTCATTTTGTTTTCATCTTTTGAGCCTTTCTTTTTGAGTAGCTTGACTCCGTGGCCCAATGGCACGCTTCTAAGGCACTAAAGATTCTAGATTCTACTCCCTTCCATTACTTTTTGCAAAAGAAGGTAGTTCCCCAATAGGAGCCAGCTGTTGTTCTCAAAATCAGCGGTGCTTATTTTTGGAACTCCCATGCGAAACTTGTCCGTTTCATCTTTTTGTCCCCCTCAGTTCATTCTTCGAAATGTTTTTTGAATTCGCTCTCATCTTGGCCTCAAAATGAGAAGTGGTTACCACCTCATCCCTGCCAATTTTTCCTCCCCTGGACTCCTTCTGGATTTAGTCTTTCCTCCCTTTTCTCCTGTGCAAGGGCGGCAAAATTTGCCGCCCCTGCATTTTCCTTGCACTTTTTATGCAAGGGCGGCAAAAATCACCGCCCTTGCACTTTTTATGCAAGGGCGGCAAAAATCGCTGCCCCCTACACTTTTTATGCAAGGGCGGCAAAAATCGCCACCCCTGCACTTTTTATGCAAGGGTGGTAAAAATCGCCACCCCTACACTTTTTATGCAAGGGCGGCAGATTTTGCCGCCCATGTATTTTTCCTCGCAGGCTGTTTAAGCCAAATTTTTGCCATCGTCGGCCAATAGTCTGCCATCATCGATCTATTTACCGATGTCGATGGTTTTCTTCTGCCGTCGTCAGCATTTTTGCCGACGTCGGTGATGTTTTCTGCTGGCATCGGTCGTGTTCGCCGTCTCTTTACTCCCACCCTTGCATCTGGCACTCACATTTCTCTAACTCTGAGGAAACCTTCATTCTTTCTATGCCTGCTCCCCTTTTTCTTTCACTTTTTGACCTGCTCACGTCTCATCCCTTTCCAGTGCATTTCCCTGATTGTGACCAGCAAACGTACAGATCTCCCTGATCACTCCCTTCTTCCTCTGATTGCACAATCATGGTTCCTGCTGCAGTTTCTATGAAGGGTCCCTCTTCATCAGCGTCTTTGCAATAGAAGTTCTTCCAGGTCACTAAAGTTTCCCTAAAGCAGTCCAAGACCATGAAGAAGATTGAAAATAGAGATGGATAGTTTGGAGAAAGATCCCGACATAGGGAAATAAATGAAAAATCCTGAGAAGAGCACTCTGATGTCTGTTGGTGCCATCTCCAGTAAGGACTCCTATGTCAAGATCAAGAAGTCATTGATCTTCAAAATCCAGAGGAAATGATTTAAAATCTAGAAGAGATGATTCGAAAAGCTTTTGTTGAAACATCCTTCTCAATGTCCTCGGTGGACAGCATTCTAAATGCTCAGTTAACTTTAGAGAGTCTAAAATCCAGGTTAATTGACCACGCTAAAGCCATCACAGCATTGGAGGATGTGCTGATCAGGGTAAGAATCGTTTCCAAGAACGCAGTTGCGCCAGACAGCATAGGAATTCAGGCATCGATCACCATGTGTGATGCCCATTTGAAGAAGTTCGGCAACAAAAAATTGACACTCTCCCTCTCTTCTTCTATCCTTATGCATTTCTGTTTTGTGCAGAATGCATGCAATTTTGTAACATGTAATTACGAATTAAATATTTTGGAAAATATCTAAAAGTCAAAGATGAGTCATCTTTGACCAAGATATTTTATTCTTATTTTTTGTTTTTGAGGATTTTCTCCCTATATATAGTGGAGACCTCATTTGTAATAGCATCTTGGAAAAATTGAGAGCAAACACTCTGCTGAATTGAAACAACTTTTGCGACTTTGTGCTCGGATTTGTAAATCATATTTTGTCGAATGAATGAGAAGCAAGTGATTTCAGACTTTGTGTTGAAGTTATCTGTGTCGTCTAGGAAATAGTTTCTTATGTACTCTTTCCTGATAACCTCTTATTTATCTGATTTAATAAGCAAAGTGAATGTGTTGATATTATCTGAGGGCACTTCTAGAGGGTAGAAGATAGACTTTGTGCTACTTTTATCTTTCAGATTCATTTATCTTTTGTAGTTTCAGGTGAAGACTTTGTGCTTCAATTTACTCTATAGTTATACTTGTTCTAGACCTGTGAAGAAGCTACTAAAGACTTTGTGTTTGCGTAAGCGTTCTTGTGACTTTGTTACTTCAGGTAATCTCTTGCTCTTCATTTGATACCATTCTTGAAAGAAGAGGAGTGTTGTTAGCTTTAGATCGGGGATTTTTCTCTTTTGTCCTTCATACATTACTTCTAAAAAAAGAGAATTAGATGCTGTTATACCACCCCCATGTGTTATTTTATGCTTAATTATATATATATGCTTATAGCACGCAAATGTTGATAGGGAACCTCCCCTTGATGAGAGGAGAGATTTACCTCATCTAGATCTGGTAAAGCCACCCTCTTCGTGGTGTAAATCTCCCTTATGCTGTGGCTGATATCCCCATTTTGCCATAAGTTAGTTGATGACAAAATATTCACCCAACAAAATTAATAGCAAACTATAGTAAAAAACATTAATCTACTTAAGTTACCTAGTCAAATTAAACCACAACTTTCAAGGAAAACAACATAGTCCTGGTCATCTCATGATACTAGATAAATACCCTTAACCCTCTCAGATCGATAATGAGATACTAAACCCCCATCCTAAATCCTATAAACCTGATAGGCTAAGGTTTATATAAGATTTAATTTCAATATTTTTTATATATTTTAACAAAACCTCAAATTCAAAACCCCACAAAAATTATTTAAAACAAGCTAACATAACGACTGACCTAGTTATTATAATAATTTCAAATTCATCTTCCCTTTTTGAAATGACTTAGTTTTATGTTTTCATTATATTACTCCTCATTCAATTATAATTATCTCTCTTCCCTCTTCTTGGTCCTTTTTGTCTTATTATTTTTTGCAATCTATGCATGCTTCGCATGGCCTCCAATAGACTCCTCTTATCTTGTACCCTCAACCCCATGCCAAAATCCTCCATAAATATAAGACTCCACTAATTCAATTCCACTCATATTTACTTCTTATTTCACATTGATCTAGGTGTCCAAGCTATCCATGCTCAATACAAAGTCAACTTAGCATAATGATAACCCATAAACCTAATTCAAAGCTTATTTCCCCCTTTTTACAAAAGAATCTAACGACAAAAATCACTTGAAGTTTCTAATTAATAATATCTATATCCAAACCCAATGTCATATTCAAATATAAGGTTTTTAAATTAAAAACTAAAAATTATAGGGGGGATATTTTCCCCTAGTTTCTCTTAATGAATTTACTTCCAAACATGATTCCATGTATTCCTTACTTATATAAGACCTTACAGTTTTCCACTAAATTTGTAAAATAAGGGTAAGTGTAGGGAATTGGGGGGACCAAAAGAGGGTCTTAATTGAACATGTCTTTCCTAAAAAACATGAAACCTCAACTTGTACTGATTATTTAAGATATCTACACTCACAATTCGAAGATGTCATAGGAAGATGAATTACAGAATTTGGAGTCTAGTTTATAAAATACTAATTTTATTTTGAAATGGTTAAGTATAAGTAGGTCAAACATCAAAAAATTTAAGAGGTGGTAGTATTTTTTAGATATTTGTTCATGTGTCCCACCATTTTTTTAGCATCATTTGTTTTTTATTTAAACCCCTTGGTAGAAATCTAGGTAATATAATCTAGTTTACAACTGATATTTTTTAAAAATTAATTAATGATTTTTTTACTAATTTCAAAAGTTAGTATACCATAAAATATGATAAAAATGTATATCTAACCATGCACCCCGTAACTACCTCAGTAAATATTAAAAAAATATACTTTTCTTTTTCAAATGAGTATATATTTAGTTCTATTTTGGAACCGTATGATTTTTTCCTAGTTTGTATCAACAAATAAAAAGATACATAAACAAAGATGAACATGAATAATCATATCATATAGTGATACAAAAGAGATACTTATTCAATAAATATAAATACCTAATTTAAAAAATAAAAATAAAAATAAAAATTATATATATAGAAAGAGGATACTTAGTTGATGTTACCATACTATTTTAAGGACAAATTTAATAAAATGAATAGTGATTACCATGTACAAATATGTATTTTTAATTGTTAATATAAAACATGCATTTAAATATGTGTGTTATATATCCATGCTTGAGGCTCAATAATCCAAACCATTCCTAAGCCTTAAGGCATGTGTTTTAAAATTTAAATATAAGAACCGAGTATGTGCTATTGCTATTATAAAATTATGTACATATAATAGTTTAGTATTAGATTGGAATGCATAAAATATAAATAAAATGAACATTAAAGTATAATTTTACATTTATATATGGACATTTAGTTTCTTATAATTTAATTTATATACTTTCAATATGTTTGAGAGTGGTTTTGAACCTCTAGGAGATATAATGCAAATTCTACGTTTTGGAGGAGCTTATCATATTTTAGACTTAGTCAAATTCCAATGTTTTAGAATTTTATACTTAGCCATATTTCAAGGTTTCAATATTTGAGGGAGACATCATAGGAGGTATTAAGGCTACATGAAGGGATGTAGGTATGAAAAAATCTCTCGCAAAGGGCCACAATTCATTCCGACCCCATTCCCTCTATATCCCTTAAGGTATACAATCTATGACAAATGCATTGATGATCCCATAATACATAAACAAACCATATAATGCACACAAGAATACACAACATGATTTTAAGTTATGGGGTATATTTATAAAAACAATCCCATAAATAAAACACATGCATCACTTATTTCATTTTATATATCATGGATATTTTAGCTATATTTTGATAAATTTAAGCATTAATCAATTAGGGTAATTAGTGATGTGATGTGGGATAAATTAATCCCTATAAACCTAATTATTAGTCTAAATGATGTTAGTTATGGACAAAATAATTGCAATAGGGTTTAAATAATTTATGATTTAGGGTTTGGGGTTTAGGAGTTAAGGCTTAGGATTTGAGGTATAGGGTTAAGGGTATAGGGTCCAATAATGAAGGAAATTGGGTCCAATTTGACCTCATTGAACCTATGCATGAGTAAAAAATGTATTTTGGGCATAACTATCCCCAATATCATCAATATTGGGATAATTAGTTGAATGGGGAAATAAGTAATGCAATTTGGGACAAAATGAGCCCTATGAAAATAATTATTACTCTAAAAGATGTTAAGGATAAATTGATTGATTTAAGGCTTAGTGTTTAGGAATTAGGGATTAGGGTTTAGGGTTTAGGGATTAGGGTAAAAAATATAAGATTTAGGTTTTAGGAAATATGTCCTAATCATGAAGGTGATTTGGTTATAATTTGATATCATTGAACCTATTTATGACTGTAAAATGTGATTTTGGGCTTAATTAACCCCAATATCATCATAGATTAAACCAATTAATCAATTGGGGTTGTTAGTGATGTAATTTGTGATAAATTTAACCTAATTTTTACCATAAGGGATGTTAATTTGGCTTAAATTAATTGGTTTATGGGGTAAGGTTTATAATTTAAGTTTTAAGGTATAGGGTTTAGGGTCCAATTTCAAAGATAATTAGGGATAATTTAAGCATATTTAACCTATTTATAACCATATAATATGGTTTATGGATTGAATAGTTTATGATTTAGGGTTTAGTGTTTAGGGATTAGGGTTTAAAGTATAGGGTCTAATGACAAAGTTAATTGGGGCCAATTTGAGGTCATTAAACCTACTTATGACTATATAATGTGATTTTGGGCAAAAGTATCCCTAATGTCATCACAAGTTGAGCCAATTACTTAATTGGGGTAATAATTGATGTTACTTGGGCTAAATTGAGCCTTGTGAAAATAATTCTTACTCTAAAGGATGTTAATTAGGTCTAAATTAGTTGATTTAGGGTTTAAAGTTTACCATTTATGATTTAGGATTTAATTCTTAGGGTATAGGGTATAATGTTTAGGTTTTAGGGTATATGGTTAAATCAAGAAGTCAATTGGGGCTAATTTGAGCTCATTGAACCTATTTATGACTAAAAACATGATTTTGAGCTTAATTATCCCTGATGTCATCACATATTGAGCTAATTAGTCAGTTGGGATAATCAATGATGTGATTTGGGCTAAATTAAGCATTGTGAACATAATTATTACTCTAAATGATGTTAATTTATGCTAAATTAATTAGTTTAGGGTTTAGGTTTTAAGGTTTAGGGTATAATATTTAAGATTTAGGGTTCAGGGTCCAATTACAAAGATAATTGGGGATAATTTGAGCTTATTCAACCAATTTATGATTACATAACGTGATTTTGGGCTCAATTAGCCAAGATGTCATCATATATTGAACCAATTAGATAGTTGAGGAAATTAGTGATGTAATTTGGACAAATTGATCCATGTGAACTTAATTCTTAGTCTAAATGTTTTAATTAGGGCTAAAATGATTATTTTAAGGTTTAAAGAATTTATAATTTAGGGATTAGGGTTTAAGGTATATGGTTTATGATTTAGGATATATGGTCAAATTATAAAGATAATTAGGGTAATTTAGCTTATTGAACCTATTTATGACTATAGAATATGATTTTGGTCATGATTAGCCCCAATGTCATCATAGGTTGATCTAATTAGTCAATTAGGGAAATATGTTTTGTGATTTGGGCCAAATTGAGCCCTATGAAATTAATTATTACTCTAAAAGATATTAATTAGGTCTAAATCAATTGATTTAAGGTTTAGGGTTTATAATTTAGGGTTTAGGGTTTAGTGTTAAGGGTATAAGGTTTAGGTTTAAATCATAAAGGCAATTGGGGATAATTTGAGCTCATTGAGCCTATTTGTGACCATAAAATGTGATTTTGGACTCAATTAGCCCCAATATCATCACAAATTATGTCAATTAGTCAATTTGGGTAATTAGTGATGTTATTTAGGTCAAATTGAGCCTTATAGACCTAATTCTTACTCTAAAATATGTTAATCTATGTTAAGTTGATTAGTTTTTGGTTTGTGGTTTATGATTTAGGGTTTAAGGTTTATGGCATAGGGTTTAAGGTATAGGGTTTAGGTTTTAGGGTATAGGGTCCAATCATAATGGTATTTATTTTTTAATTGGATATTAATCTATAGGGGTGGTCAATTAATCATGAATAATAAACAAAGTAAAAAAATACTTAAATTTACCAAAATCTAGTAGAAATATCCATGATCCATGGAATTAAAGAAGTGAGATGTGTGTTTTATCCATGAGATTATTGTTTTAAATGTATCACAAAATTATAAATCATGTTATGTATGATTTTATATATTAGATGGTTCTTTTATGCATTACCAATGCATTTAGCCTAGAGTGTATACCTTAAGGGGTGCATAGGAAATGAGGTGGGACTGACTTGTGGTACTTTATGAGAGATATGATCATACTATTCTATCATACCTACATGCCTTCATGATCCTTTATACCTCTTATGATGTCTCCTTAAAATATTGAAACCCTAAAATATGGCTAAGTCTAAAACCTTGAAACCTTGGAATTCGACCAAATCTAAAATATGATAGGATCCTCCAAAACCTATAATTCAAATTATAGCTCCTAGAGGTATGAAACCACTCTCAAACATACTGAAAGTATATAAATAATATATAACTTAAAGTATATTAAAATAAATGTCCATGTCTAAATGTAAACTTTTACTTACATGTTTATTTTATTTATATACCATGCATTCCAATCTAATAGTAAATTATTCCACATACACACTTTTATAATAAGAATACCACATACATAGTTCTAAAGACTAAAACCACGTATGTGGTTATAAATACTAAAATTTCATATGCATTTCTAAAGACTCAAATTGTGTGCAGTCCTAGCTTAGTAATTACCGAGCCTAAGTTCCAAGACCATGTATGCACTTTTATTAAACCACATATATGAAAACATTATAATTTTTGGAACAAAAAATGTGTTTTCTTTTTGTTCCCCCAACTCTATGCACTTACCCACAATAAATTTCTCTATACCCAAACAAGTTAGAAGTTTAAACACATATACGAATGTGAAAAATAATATATCTAGATGCCATACCCTAGTACAAGTTATGTTTCTAAGTTCAATGTAGCTAAGCAATGAACTATACATACATACATACATATATATATATATATATATATATATATATATATATATATATATATATATATATATATATATATGTATAGTTCATTGCTTAGCTACATTGAACATAGAAACATAACTTGTACTAGGGTATGGCATCTAGATATATTATTTTTCACATTCGTATATGTGTTTCAACTTCTAACTTGTTTGGGTATAGAACAATTTATTGTGGGTAAGTGCATAGAGTTGGGGGGACAAAAAGAAAACACATTTTGTGTTCCAAAAATAATAATGTTTTCATATATGTGGTTTAATAAAAGTGCATACATGGTCTTGGCACTTAGGCTCGGTAATTACTAAGCTAGGACTGCACACAGTTTCAGTAGCGTATATTAATATAACTGATTTTTTTTATGTAAATGTAATAAATCCAAAAATATAAAACAAAATAACAATAATAAGATGAATGTAATCATACATCACCAAATTTAACAATAATAAGCAAGAATAGCCATTATAAAAATCATACAACTTATTCAATAAACCACATATTTAGAAACAAGAAGTAAATGTTTATTTAGAAGACATAAGTGGTGTGTGTGGGTTCCATGCTTTCTCATATTTACATCCAATGCAATTATATAATCCCACTTCCTTGATGATATACTCCTTCTACATTGTCAATAAGTGTAGAAATATACTACATCCAACTCATCAAAAAAATTGATAGTTAGTCTATATCATGATAATAATCAACATGTAATTATAAGAAATGTTGAATGTAATAAAAATTTAATAATTATTATCATAGGAATAATGTAACATCTCATCAAATGAAATATTTGTTAATCAAATATCATAAACCAATATAGCTCAGAATAAACAATAGATTTTCTAATAATCAAAACATAATCCTTTGATAAATGTTTTAAAAATCCATAGGGAAAAAATGAATATAATGAAAAACATAATGAAAAAAAATTAAGATAATAAAATGAAAATTTGATAGTTTAAATAGGATATAAGTTAAAATTACAAATATGATTAGTTTTTTATTTTTAACAAGATGGGTGAATGCTTTAAATATTAGGCCCATGCAATTACTAGTAAGATATTGTGTGGAATCATAATTATGAGGTAATTACATAATGTGGGTTATGATGGGTCTATAATTTATGCAACAATAGTATTGGATATTGATGAGGATTACCATAACCTTTAAGGAGATAAAAAACCTTCCCAATGGTATAGAAAAAAAAATTAACTAATATATACCATTTTTATTTTGAATTTCATTATTTATTAGTTATTAACACAATTATTTGGTTGTAGTTATAGGGAGGAATGAATTTGGATTAATCGACATCATTTATATGCTACCATGGACCTAACATAGAGGTATAATTATCATTTTTATTTTATAAATTGAAATGTTTCAATTAACTTTAAAATTATATTCCTTTTTGTGCTTTTCATAACAAGTCTACGCATTACTATATGGACCTACGAGAGCATGAGGCTAGGACTATTTAATGTCCTTCCTCTATTACTATAGATCCATCTTTGAGGTATACCATTAATTTTATTGTAATTGAATAATTTAAATTAATTTTAATATTATCTTATTTGATATTTTTAGAATAGGTCCACTCATCAAAAGGATCCATGGGAGGATGAGGATGGTAGGAGTCAATGTCATTCCTATATTATTAGGGACCCAACATAGTGGTAATATTTATAGTTTTATTTTTTAAATTTAACTATTTGATTTTTTTTGTAAAATTTACTTTTATTTTAGCTCCACACCATCCTTGCATTATGATTTTATCACATCCAAATTTATCTCTAATCTAAATAACTTGTGTGATTTATGGATGATTAGTTGATTAATTAATATTTGATCAAGTTGATGACATATACTGATTATGGGATAGTTTGTGTTAATTTAATTGAATATTTTTCTATAAGTTAGGAGTAATTTTACATTCTATATATTGTGATTATGTTTGATTATTATACTACATTATTCTATGGATATAATGATTTTGGGCTAACTACATTCATTTATGTGAGGTGGATGCAAGACAGATTCTTACCTCAGAGTGTGATTGAGGGATAACATCATCAAATATGGTGTTTTAGATGGAGATGTTGGAGGATGACAAAAAATTAATCTAGAAACCCTTGTACAAACCACATTTGTAGTTCATTATTGTGTTGTTTGAAAGATAATCATAGTATGTTTTATTTTACATTTAAATGACTGTTGTGTTCTTTTATTTTTTTGATAATTTAGTGATCTTATATAACTCATCTTATTTGACTAATTGTTTGGATTAAAGAGTGAATTTGTTTATGTTTACTTATCTCATTGTCTTATTAAGTATGGTTGTATAATATAATATTATGATGTTGTGATGGATTTTATAATCATTAATTGATCTATAAGAAATAGATAATAATAATTAAAAATTAATATTATGATATTATAATTTAAATGTCAAAAGATTAATACCATTGTTTTAAAACATATTATATTTAATCAATTGTTTGACTAAATAATTGAAAATAATAATATATATTAAATAAATGAATATATTGATTTTAATTATTTAATTATTTTAATAAATCATTACAATTTCTATGTATGTTTTTGCATAACATCTCAACATTAAACTATAGTCTTGAAATACCTAGTTGAATTTTCATGCACTATAATCATTATTGTATTTGGCTTATGGTCTCTGCATGGGAATACATTAGTTATTGACTAAGTTGATAGTCATTTCATGGAATAAAACATTGGGGATTATGTGACTTATGGTTTAGTTGGTTGATAATTGATTGCTTAAGTCATGTCATGTGAATTTTATAAAGAATATAAAATGATTTTTTAAGGGATTCAATAGAATCCTTGAAATGATTAATATTTATAATCATTTGTAGACTTTTGTTAAACATCATTTTGGAGAAAATAATGGATTTGGATATATTTTCATGGTGGTAGACTATGGATTTGGTTGACCTATAAAAGTATACCTATTTTTTAGTGAGTTTAATCTGTCATTAATAGTGAAGAAATAGAAGGCGAGTGAGTTGATGGACAAGAATAAAAAGAGGAGAATGGGGGCTGTAAATAGGATGAATCATGTAATATAGAGAGTAAAACCCAAAATGATAAGAAGGTGTGAACAAGTGCAGGAAGAAGGGAATTTTTTGGCTCTCCCTGACATTCATACAATTACTAGGTTGGTTTTGTAATTAATTTCTTATTTGAAATATTGAATGTATTTATTTGAATATGTTTGGTTATTGGGTTTATTTTTAAAATATTAGAATTAATGGGGTATATGTGGATCCCTATGGAAGGATCGACCTCCATAAAACCCCACATTCAAACCAAGGTAACCTATGGAAGTTAGGGTAGAGCCATAGAGTTAGACATGTTTGTTTTAGGCTTATATGAAATTCTATCCTAAACTCCTCTCCCAGTTCAAAAAAATTATTCATTAATGGAAATTTATTTTTGATGGGTATATACATTTTGGCTCAAAGCTAATTGGTTCAAATCAATTTGATATATATTCATAAATGGATATTTAGAATATGAATTTAAACTTCGAAGAGTATATGTGTTTGATTGTCCATACATCTATTTGGATTTGATGAATTAATTATTTATAAAAATTAAAGCGTGATGATATATATATATATATATATATATATATATATATATATATATATATATATATATATATATACATACATACATACATACATACATACATATATATATATATATACATACATACATGTAAGTATTTGTGTGTGTATGTATGTATGTATATACATGGTCTAAACTAATAAAGTATACATACATACATATATATTTGTATATATAGACATGTTTGTTGCATGTATCTTAATTCTTAGCGATTTAATAAGTGTTTGTATATATATTTATGTGTGTCTATGTGTTCATGGACATGTGTGTGTATGTATGTATGTATATACTTGTATTCAATTGTCATACTTTAATGGGTGATTTTATGTATTACATTTAAAAGATGAAGTTATTTTTCTAGGTGAATTGGAAGTTATGGTTTTGATTGAATTTATTTAGATATAAATTCAAATTAAATTAAACATATAGGGCATAAAATTATAGTTTAAAACCTAAGCTATGTTATGAAATCTTGTATTATTCATTTTTATATATAGATTTGGAAACTTTCTATGTAGTTACTTTATATAAATTAGGGTATGGATATATGAATAATGTGATCATAGGGTATGTATTCAACTTTATGCATGGAGATAAACTAGAAAATTGTTATAGTATTCATGGAAAATTTTAGTTATAATTATATTCATTATAATTATTAACTTTGCATATACTCAAATATGATTATGTATTATTATTACTTGGATTTGGCTGAACTATGCAAGAGTTTGCTTAGACCATAGAGGAACTAGGTACATGGGTTCAATTACATGTTTTTCATAGTTTTTTGTCCAAGTTTGAGTTATTACATTAAAAACCCAAGTTAGGTATTAGTTTGTGTGTTATTCTTATTTTAATAAATAATACCTGAGTTGGGTATAGGTGATTGTGTTCTTATATTTTCTCATATGAACTAAATTTAATTAACAAAACTTAAATGGATTGATTGAATTTAATTGATTAAATAGTTTTGGTGAATAAAGGAGTAACTAAGTTTGATTTTTTATAATTCTATGTGTTTTATTTATCAAGGGAAAATGGAATTTATTAGTTTAATGAAAAAGGTTATGGGGCCTTTGTTTGTGAACTGGTTGTATACTTAGCATATATAGTATACTCTAAGATGAATGATAGTGGATGTCATCTTAAAAGTATACTATATAAAATAGAGTATTTATAATGTATTTATATGTGTGAATACACACACACACATGTATATGTGTGTATATATATATATATATATATATATATATATATATATATATAAACATATATACATATGTATGTATGTATATTCACACATACAAATACATTATAAATACTTAGTTTTATACAATATACTATTAAGATGATATCCATTGTCATATATATATATATATATATATATATGCATACATCTATGGTATAAGTGTTATTATAATAGCAATGTGTGAATGATGCTTGTTTATATTTGGTTAGTATAAAAGCATTAAAATTGTATTTAAGAGTTTAAATATAAAGCATTTATGAAGTTTTGGACTAGATTTGGTCATACATGGATCATGAATAATATATTAAGCCTTTTTTATAATATTATTTCATGGATAAATAATATTATAAATTACTTAGTGGTTTAAACAATTGGTAGTCTAAATAATAATTACCTAGATGGTATGTTATATTGAAGACTAATTTTGGATTTTGTTTATTATTTTTAATAAACTATATGTATGGACTCATTTCACTTCATTTGACAAATTAAATGAATGTATGCAATATTTATATACTTAGTATAATTTTGATTAACTAAAGTGAAATGTTATGAATGAATCTATTTAGTTTTATTATTATCATTTATTTTATTAAATATCACATTCCTGACCCTAAATAAGTAGTGGATGGATTCCAATAGCTTAATTATTGTCATTAATGTAAGATGAGGTGTAATATGATCAAGTGGTGTGTAAGAATTTGACTAATCCAAGAGATCATTTATTACTAAAAACTTTGGCCAATATAATATTTGATAAACATTGTCATTTTATATGTTGATATAGATTTCGTATTTGTGTGATATCATATTAGAATGGATTTATTTATGTTACACATTATGTATTAGATATCTTCAACACAAGAGTTATAGTTTTTTACTCTAGATTCTTGCACTGTCATTATTCACCCATCTATGAAGGGAGTATCATCCCCTTGTTTGAGAGATAGTGTGGGAGATATATGGTACATGGTTGGTATGTAAAAGTGCTTATATGATGATCTCCCTCCTAGACTGAGTACTATACTTGAGACTACACTTGAGATTATAGAATGATACTTGAATCGTGAAGACTCTGCTAAGAGGATCTATGTATCATGTTTTATCATTTGAGATATTTTTCTATGTATTGTTTAAAACTATAAAATTTATACAATATACTTAAATATCAATGGTTTTAATGTTGTATTAATTGTAGATAAATTTTCCCTATTTCATTTATGATGATATGTAGTATTTATTATTGTTTTAGTATTGATCATGATTTCTATATCCATTCATGGTGATTCTTAGCTAAGTGGATTAGCTATAAACCTTTTTGGGTTAACTAAGTTAATAAAATTAGTTAAATATCACTAATTAGGTTTCTCATGGTGAAATCTATATGTTGAATATGAGTAATTATTAAAAAATGATATATTCTAGAAAACTCAGTTGCATTATTATATTATGGTATCAGAGCTAAGGCTCAAAATCTAGGACATAATGTGTATGCTAACACAAATGTATTATCTTGATAGTAGGAAGAATAATGGTGCATGCTTGACTAGGAGGTGAGGAAACTTTGAATAACAAACCCCATGTTGATCCAATTCACTTTGCTATGAGAAAATTATAATATTGGACCAAATACTCACAATAATCTAAGAGATTAAGGATCAAATTATAAGCCTAGAATAGGAAGTACATGGCCATGAAGAGGAAAATACTTAATAGGAACTTGAAGATCATTCTAATGACTAGGAACATATTGAAGAGAAGAGGCATGAGGAGGTGCCATAAGGTGTAAGAGATTAAATAGCTATAGAGTTGTAACATGGCATGAAAAAGGTGAATCCACCTAAATTTGATGGAATTATTTTGGGGGATGGAGCTAAAGTGTGGCTAACAAAAATGGATAAGAATTTCAAAAATTTGAATTATTATGAAGTTGTGATAGTAGTAAAGGGATATTATCAGATTACTAATGAAGTGATGACTTGGTGGGAAAACAAGAAGCTTGAGATGAAACTAAACTCAACCACACCACTTGATAATATATTGTGACACTACTTAGGCAATGATGGATTCCTTAGTTATATCTTGATAAAAATATTACATATTTTATAATCTTAATAAAGGAAATTTATTGGTGGATGAATATAAGGAATAATTCACCAAGATTTTTAATTATGTACCTCAATATTGGGTAAATGAGAGGTTAAAAATCAGGAAATTCATCGTGGGATTGAAACACTAAATACACTATGAAGTAGATGTGCATGGTCCAGATACCATGGATTAGGGGTTCAAAAAGGTGGTCACGAAGGAAAAAAAAATAAAATGTTTTTCCCAAGTTAGAGATAAGGTAAAAAGGAAATTTAGAAGTTCTAAATCAAAATTTAAGAGGAAGAACTAGAAGTAGAGGATTAATAATCAGAATGCCAAGTTCAATAGTGGTTTAGGGAACAAGAAACCTAGTAATTGTTTCAAGGGAAACCAATACATTGAGAATAAAGGAATAGTTGGAGGTTGCTTCATTTGTAGAGGTGATAATTTTACTTGATAATTTCCTCAAGATAAATATAATAAAAATGGTTCAACTTATTATCAAGGTATGTTTCAATAGAGAATTCATGCATATATTGACAATTGACAGACTAAGTATTAAGCCTCACCCATAGTTTTATTAGATATTTTGTTCGATCATCTAGTTTCTATTTTTATTGATACAAGAGCTATAGAGTGTTTCATTGCTCCTAGAATGATTAGTAAATCATCTATAAATGATAGAGTAATGACAAACACATGTTTGTTATAACATGGGAATGAGTCAAAGGCTAAAGTTGACAAGTGCTTAGTCAAAGTAGAGATTAGGTTTCTAGAGTTTACTATGGTAGTATATATTTATGCAACACCATTGGGATCATATGATTTGATCCTAGGAGTCAATTGGCTTGTAAAGCACAAATCTAAGGTTGACTATTTTCTAAAGAAGGTTGAGTGTCAAGATGATTTTAGAATTTAGACACAACTTCAAGAAGAGAGAAAGGAGTTAAAACTAAGGCATATGTATGTGATTCTATTCAATAAATCTCAAAGGAAGGGATACTAGGAATTTATCATTAAGATAAATGAGATGGAAAAAATTAAAGAACCATATATCAATGATTATCTTTTTGTAAGTAACTTCCATGATGTGTTTTTAAAATAATTAGCAAGATTACCACCTAAATAGAAGTTTGATTTCTCGATTAATATCATACATGGATCATAACTATAATTTAAATCATAATATAGAATGATAACCACTTAATCGGTTGAGTTAAAAGAATAATTCTAGGACTTTTTGTTGAAAGGGCTAATTTGATTGAGTGTGTCACCATAGGGTTCGCCAATTGTCTTTGTGAATAAGAAGGATGACACTCTTTGCCTGTGTATAAACTAAAATATGTTGAATAAAAAAATGATCAAGAAAATATATCCATTACCATGCATTGATGATCTCTTTGATAAAATACAAGGAACAATAGTATTTTCTAATATTGATCTTAGAGTAGGGTATCATCAGTTGAGGATCAATGAAGAGGATATTTTAAAAACTATGTTCATGACTCGATTGGGTACTATGAATTCATAGTGTTACCATTGGGATTGAAAAATGACCAAAAAATATTTAAGAATATTATGAATAGAATGTTTAGATATTACTTGGATCATTTTGTGTTGATCTTTCTTGATGACATCCTCATTTATTCCAAGGATGAGAAAAAACACTTTCAACAATTAGAATTTTTTTTGTAACATTTATAAAAGTATAAGTTGTATAGTAAATTATCTAAATGTGTATTTTTCCAAAAGAATGTGCATGAGGTAAGGAGTTTCATGTGATTAGTGAGATATTAAAGGAAATTCATTCTAAATTTTTCTAAGATAGCTAATACAATTATCTCTCTTCAGTAGAAGAGTCAGAGTTTTGTCATGTTAGATAAATGTGAGCTAGCCTTAAAATAATTGAAAAGGAGGATTACACTAGCACCAGTGCTAAGAGTTCCTAATCCAAATGATCAATTATTAGTGACCACTGATGCATTTGGGGATGGACTTAGAGGAGTTCTTATGCAAGATGGTTTAGTGTTATCATATTAATCTAGTAAATTTAATCTATATGAGATGAATTATTCCCATCATGACTTAAAAATTGAAGCAATTATGCATGCTTTTCAAGTTTGGAGGCATTATCTATTTGGAAAATTGTTTGATCTCAAAATTGATAATTTGTAACTCAAGTAAATTTTCACCCAACTAAATTTGAATGATCAATAAAGGTGATAGTTAGAGTTCTTGTATGATTATGATTTCAATATTAACTATATCAAAGGCAAGTTGAATAGAGTAGTTGATGCTCTAAGCCATAGGAGGTACATATTAGTCATAGATACTATCAAGATTACATTTAGAGATAAAATGATTAAATTATCAATAGAAGATGAATTATATGATCAAGTCAAGAAAAAATTATCTAAGAATGGTCAAAATCCTAGGTATAAAAAATTTATAATAGAGAGTGATGGTCTTTTATGATAAAAAAGTAGGATGTATGTGCTTGATAAAGAGAATATAAGGAGCATATCTCTAAAATAAATGCATAATACCCCATATTCATGACATCCAAGAGTGACCAAGGTCATGGTTGAGCTTAGACCGCTCTATTTCTAAAAAGGAATCAAGAAAGATGAAATCAATTATGTGTCTCATTATCTAGAATATCAGTGTGTGAATGTTGAACATGTGCATCTAGATGGATTATTATATCCATAATATATACCATAATGTAAGTATAAGGTGATTAATATAGACTTCATCCAAGGTTTTCTATTATCTCAAAATAGACATGACATGATCTTGGTACTAGTTGACAAACTAACAAAGATAACATACTTCATACCAAGAAAATTGACAAATGATACACCTACACTTGAAAAGATATTGATGAAGTGTATCAGTTGTGTTGTTTTTGAGAAATGATTATTTTGGATCAAGATCTAAGGATGAGTTCTAGGTTTTGGTTGACTTTGAATTTAGCTCTAAGTATGTAGTTGAAATTCAAAATTGCATATCACCCACAAACTGATGGACATACAGAGTGAGTTAGCCAGGTATTAGAAGATATCCTTCATATGTATTGCATGGATAAGAAATATAATTGGTGGAGGTAAATTATATTGGTTGAGTTTTATTACAATAACTCATACCAATCAACATTGAAGATGACTCCATTTTGAGGTGTTTTATAGAAGGAGGTGTAGAACACCAATCAGTTGGGATAGGTTAAAAGACAAGGTAGTCTTCAGACTTGAGATGATTTAATAAATGGAAGATAAATTCAATATAATCAATTAGAGGTTTGTTGAGGCCAATGGTATACAAAAATGTTATGCTAATATGAAGAGAATAGATAGGTAGTTTTTTTATTGGGGATAAAGTTTTTATGTGGGTTAAGCCTCAAAAAATATTGATTAAATTTGAAAAGTTAGTGAAACTTTCATCAAGATATGTGGGACACTTTGATGTTGTGGAAGTGGTCAACCCTATAGAGTATAGGCTTGCATTTCCACCAACTCTAGATTTTTTTCATAATATCTTTTATGTGTCTTATCTTAAAAAGTATGTTGTTGATCCTTCACATGTGTTGGATTGGAATGCTTTGTAGGTTCTAGATCCTGGGTTAGTTATAGTAAAACCAATTAGAGTAATTAAAATAATCAAAATCCATTTGCATAATAGATAAGTTTCATAGTGCAAGGTCTAGTTGGACCAATACTCTGATTATAGTTCCACTTAGGAGGACTATGATAAGTTCTGTAGGTTGTTTCCATTATTTTTTGCTTTATTGGTTGTTACATATTATATTATTCTATGATGAATAATATTTTTAATTCATAAATTATGTTTGAATAAATGTAATCAAGGTGATGACCAACTTTAATGGGGAAAGATGTCACATCATGATTTATATCTAATCTAAATAACCTATTTAATCCATGAATTATTATGGTTGATTAGTTGATTAACTAATATTTTATTAAGCTAATGACATATGTTGATTATGGGACAATTTGTGTTACTTACCTTACATGAATAGTTTAATGTGAGTTACTAGTATTTTTACATTTTGTATATTGTGATCATGTTTGATTATTATAATACATTATTTTATGCATATAATGATTTTTTGAACTAACTACCTTCATTATTATGAGGTGGATGTAGGATAGATTCTTCCCTTAGAGTGTGATAGAGGAAGAGCATCATCAGAGAGGGTGGTTTAGATGAAGACATTTTGGGATGATAAAGAATGAATTAAAAAACCCTTTCACACACCACATTTGTAGTTCATGATTATGTTTTCTGATAGATAGTTATAGTATGTTTTGTTTTACATTTAAATAACTATTATGTTTTTTATGTTTTTGATAATTTAGTGATCTTATGTAGCTCATCTTATTTGACTAACGTTTTATCTTAATGAGTGAATTTGTATATGTTCACTTATCGAACAACCTTATTAAGTATGGATATATAGTATAACATTATGATGTTGTGATGGATTCTATAATCATTAATTGATTTATAAAATTTAGATAATAATAATAATAATTAAAGATTAATTTAAATGTCAAAATATTAATAACATTATTTTAAAAGATATTGCATTTGATTAACTATTTGACTAAAGAATTGATATGCATCATATATATTACATAAATGAATATATTGATTTTAATTATTTAATGAATTTAGGAAATCATTGTAATTGATATGTATGTTTATGGATAACAATTTAACAGTAAACTATAGTCTTGTAATACCTAGTTTTATTACCATACAATATAACCATTGTAGTCTTGTTGATAGTTGTTTCATATGAATACATTAGTTATCGACTAAGTTGATAGTTTTTGCATTAAATAAAACATTGGAGATTATGTGACTTATGGTTTAGTTGGTCAATTATTGATTACTTAAGTCAATGTCATGAAAATTTTATACAGAATATAAAATGAATTTTAAGGGATTTAATAGAAGTCTCAAGATGATTAGGGTTTATAATCATACATTGACTCTAGTTAAACATCATTATGGATAAAATCATGGAGTTAGAAGTGTTTACATGGTGATGGGCTGTGGATTTGATTGAGTTATTTGAGCATGCATATTTTTAAGCGAGTATAATATGTCATTAATGGTGGAGTGGAAGGAGAAGTGGGGAAGTAAATAGGATGGATCATGGCATATAGAGAGTAAAAGATAGAAGGAGAAGAAGGTATAGAAAAGTGTAAGAAGAAAGGAATTGTTCAGATCTCTTTGGATTCATATAGTTACCAGGTTGGTTTTGTAATTACATTCCTATGTGAAATATTGAATGGCTTTATTAGAATATGTTTGGTTACTACATTTATTTATTTAACTATTAGAATTAATGGGTTGTATGTACATCCCTATGGAAGGTTGAGCCTCCATAGAACCCCATATTCAAACTAAGGTAACTTGAGGATGTTGGGGTAGAGCCATAGAGTTAGACATGGTTATTTTAGGCTTGTAAGAAATTATATCCTAAACTCTTCTCCCTGCTCAAAAACTCTAATCATTAATGGAAATCTATTCTTGATAGGTATATATGTTGTGGCTCAAATATTATTGTTTTTAATCAGTTTGATATATATTTATACTTGGGAATTTAGAATATGGATTGAAACTTTGAATAGTATATGTGTTTGGATATGTGTAAATCTATTTGGATTTGATGAATTAATTCTTTATACAAATCAAATTGTAACAATACACACACACACACACACACACACACACACACACACACACACACACACACACACACACACACACACACACACACACACACACACACACACACACACACACACACACACACACACACACACACACACACACACACACACACACACACACACACACACACACAAACACAAACACACACACACACACACACACACACACACACACACGTATGTATGTATGTATACACATATTTTTTTCATGTATCTAGATTCTTAGGTATTTAATATGTGAATGTGTGTATATATGTGTGTGTGTGTATCTATGTGCATGTGTGCTTGTTTATATGTATGTATATATACTTGTATTCAATTGTCAGACTCTAATGGGTTATTGTTTGTATTAAATTTAAAATATGAAGTAGTTTGTTTACGTGAATTAGAAGTTATGGTTTCAATTGGATTTATTTGGATCTAGATTAAAATGAAGTTATACATATAGTTCATAGAATTATAGTTTAAACCCTAAGATATGTTATGAAATCCTATATTATTCACACTTTTTTATATATAGATTTGGTAACTTTTTGTGTTGTTACTTTGTGTAATCTAGGGTATGGGTAAATGAATAATGTGACTGTAGGGTATGAATTTAACTTTATGCATAAAGATAAACCATAAAAAATTTATAGTATTCATGATCAAGTTTAGTTATAATTCTATTCATTATAATTATGAACTTTTCATATACTTGGATATGACTATGTATTGTTGTTATTTGGCTTTGATTGAACTATGTAAGAGTTTACTTAGCCCATGGAGGGACTGAGTACATGGGTTCAATTACATATTTTTCATAGTTTTATTGTCTAAGTTTGAGTTATTACATTAAAAACTTGAGTTGGGTATTCGTCTATGTGTTGTTTTAATAAGCAATACCCAATTTGGGTATAGGAGACTGTGTTATATTTTTTCATATGAACTAAATTTAATTGGTAAAAATTAAATTGATTGATTGGATTTAATTGGTTAAATATTTTTTGTGAATAAAGGAGTAACTAAGATTGATTTATAGAATTCTATGTGTTTTATTTATCAAGGGCAAATGAAATTTCTCAGTTTAATGAAAAAGGTTATGGGATCTTTATTTGTGAACTAACTGTATATTTAGTGTATACAATATACTCTAAGATGAATGATAGTGGATGCCATATTAATAGTATATTGTATAGAATAATGTATTTTTATGTGTGAATGTGTGTGTGTGTGTGTGTGTGTGTGTGTGTGTGTGTGTGTGTGTGTGTGTGTGTGTGTGTGTGTGTGTGTGCGTGCGTGCGTGCGTGCGTGTGTATGCGTGTGTGTGTGTGTGCACGTGCGTGCGGGTGCGTGCACGATATATTTGTGTTATAAGTCTTATTATAATAATAGTGTGTGAATGATGCTTGTTTATATTTGGTTAGTACAAAAACATTAAATATTGTATGTAAGAGTTTAAATATAAAGCATTTAAAATTTTTTGGACTAGATTTTGTCATACATGGATTATGAACAATTTATTAAGCATGTGTTATAATTTGTTTCATGGAGAAATAATATTATAAGTTGGTTAGTGGCTTAATCAATTGGTAGTCTAAATAATCATTACCCAAATGATATGTTATAGTGAGGATTATTTTTGGATTATGTTTATTATTTATAATAAACTAGATGTATGGATTCATTTCATTTCATTTGATGGCTTAAATGAATGTATGTGATATTTTTTTACTTAGCATAATTTTTATTAGCTAAAGTGAAATATTATGAATGAATCTATTTGGTTTTAATATTATTTTTTATTTTACTAAATCTCACATTTATGACCCTAAATAAGTAGTGGATAGAATCCACTGGCTTAATTAATTCCATTAATGCAAGATGAGGTGTAATAAAGTGGTGTGTATGAATTTGACCTATCTTAAAGATCATTTATTATTTAAAACATTGGCCAAAGTAATGTTTGATAAACATTGTCATTTCATATGCTGATATAGTTTTCATGTTTATGTGATATCATATTAAAATGCATTTATTTATTTTACACATTATGTATTATATATCTTCAACACATGGGTTTTGGTTTGTTACTTTGGATTCCCACACTATCATTATCTACCCATCCATGAGGGGAGGGTCATCCCCTTATTTGGGAGATAGTGTGAGGGATTTATGGTCTATGTTTGGTGTGGGAAAATGCTCAGGTGATGATCTCCCTCCCAATTAGAGTACTATACTTGAGACTAAACTTCACATTAAAAAATGATACTTAAGAAATGGAGACTCTTGATCCATGGAGACTCTCCTCAGAGGATCTATGTATCATGTTTTATCATTTGAGATATTTTAATGTATTTTTGAAACCTGTAACATTTATACATTATACTTCTATAGTAGTGTTTGTAATGTTGTATTAGTCATGGTAGAATTTATATTATTCCTTTTATGATGATATGCAGTATTTATTATTATTTTAGTATTGATAATGATTTTTATATCTATTCATGCTGATCCTTAGCTAATTGGATTAGCTATAAACCTTTTGGATTAACTAAATTAATATAATTAGTTAAAGATAACTAGTTAGGTTTCTCATGGTGAAATCTATATGTTGAATATGACTAATTATTTTTTAAAAAATATTTATATATTCCAATAAAACCTAGTGGGGTTATTATAGATTTCCACACATCAAGTAATTTAATAGGTACAAGAGCCTCTTGTGAGTATAAATTTCTATAGAATAAAATCTAAGGGGTCATACAATGTCGCATTGAATACTTTATCCAACATAATTTCCAAGGGGATGTTTGATATTATGCATCTCACTCTAAGGATGACCATTCCTCTTTTCATACAATGGCTCAATAACAATATTAAGTGTATGGGAGTCTAAAAATTGAAGTTATATGTGAATGATGACATGCAAATATTGGAGGATGCTCAAGGCTACTAAGAATTTGAGTTTATGGTTTTAAATTTTTTATATTTATATTATTTAATTTTTTAAATTGTCAAAATTTTTAGCTATTCAAATTATTTGCAATATATTTGACATTCAATCTATTTTTAATTTGAGGTATTTTTACAAAAGAATAAAATTGAATTAAAAAATACTATTTTATGAATTTACTCATCTTCCCACCAACATTTCTTAAAAAATAAAACAACAAATCACAAAAATAACTGAAAATGAATTTGGAAAATCCTATTATAACACAAGTAATTATAAAATATGCACAAACTAAACTTATTATGATTAAGAGTATGATGGTAAGGTTTTAAAATAGATATTACTTATTATTTATCTATTTTATAGACTTACACAAAATTTTCAAGTCTATAATTTACAAATATGACACCTAGTAAATAAATATTCTTAAAAGAGAAGACTTTGACATCCCTACATGAATAATATCTATTGGTTAAAGTTGTGTAATGATTAGATCAAAAATGATTGAAATGAGGCAACATGTGTGTTAAAAAAATTTACAAGATGTAAAAATTTGTGAAAATTTTATACTAGACTAATTTTATGTTTTTCATTTATTATAATTGATATAAGGGTCAAGACTAGATACAAAAAAATCCAAGAAGTGAGGGTAATTAAGGATATTTTGACTCATCACTTGGGGCGAATAAACTTTAAAAGTTTGTGTTTAATATTGTAAGTTATTTATTTATTATTACATAATTTTTCAATTTTTTATAAATAATTTTATGCCTTGTTTTATGACATACATTTTATTTTAATAATAATGATATGATTAAAAGGCCACCAAAGAAATGAAAACACATTTAAAAGAAATGGTATCAAGTATAAAATCTTTCAACATATGGGTGTCTGTGGTTAGTAATAAATTCACTATTTAATTCAATATATAGTTAATCTTATAATATAACATTATAAAACACTTATATGAAAATTAAACAATTTATATTAGTTCATAGTGTTGGTATTTAAGAGGACAATGATAAGGATCGTGATTACATCATGATGAGGACACTTCATTATACATGTCTAAAAACCTTAGGTATGAGAAGGATGATGACTAGGATTTAATAAAGATCAATTATTTTTATTTAAAATTTATAAAGGGAGATTATATTAATTTGACTCCCTTCAACATCATACATTATTGTATTTAGATAAAAATCATAATTTATAAATGCCTTGTTTATTACATTTTTTTTTTATAGATATCACTATATAAATGTTTAAAGAATACCAAAATATCAATATTTATATATTTTCATTCACACAATATATTAAATAATAATATAATAAAATATAGTAATAATAGTATATGTGTGTGTGTGTTAAAAAATTAGTAAATTTCTAGCATACATTACGTGCTAAAGGTTCCAATTCTTAGTGAAAATTTAACACATAATAAGTGAAAATACAACACACAAATATAACAATTAAAATGTCTAATCAGATAATTTTTAAATTAGAGTTTCACCTTATACATAGATGTAATTTATGAAAAATTTGGTGAAAAAAACACTAAAAACCATCAATTTATAGAATGGCTTAGACCCAAATTGAGGCACTACATGAACTAAACGTAGTAGTGTTAGAAAAAACTATATAAATTAATTAAGAATAATAATTTATATATTTTAAGTTTGAAGCATGAAGTAAGGAAATAAAAATAAATTTATTTTGGATCTAATAAAAAATATAAGAGGTTTTCGAATTCATTCTTCGCATAATTATTTTTTATTTATTTTTCTATCATGGTTTTTTATAATTTTATTTTTCTATTAAGGGTTTATATATTTTTTGCTTATGGTAAAACCATGTTGGATAAAATATAAATATAGTGAAAATAATACAATATCATAATATCTAAATGGATATGTACTTCTTATTTATTACAAGCAAAATTTTTAATTTTTTTTTAATTTTAAAAAATTTAATAAAATTTAACCATATTTCCACATTCCATGAATTAAGATGTAAATGTATGAATTTTAAATTGGATGAGATCAAGTCAAAAATCCTAAGTTATTTCATAATAGAGACTCATGTTCAAATTACAAAGAGACATGTTTCACACTAAATTGTATAGATGTTGACTGTTGAAATTGGGATAAATACCACATCTAATTTTGGATGTGATGTACCCAATGAATAAGGCCATGTGTAAGTCCTAGATAAATTTGATGGAAAATATACCATTAATTTTTGGAATCTAAGGCAAATAACACCCTATAAATGGAATTTATCAAATTATAAAATAAAGTATGACTAATTAAAAGAATCATAAAGTCTCCTCCAATAAAAAAAAAGGAATTGTCATACTTTAGGATGACATATAAAATAAAAATTGATATTAAACATATATTAAAATATCAAAAATAATTAAAAACTCTGAATATGCTAAATCATGTAATTATCAAGCTTAAAATATTTAATATATTATTATTTCATGGATTTATGCTTACATATTCTATATCTCTTTTTTAATCACTATTATAAAGTGTGCCACAAATCCATGCTGTTACCCAACCAATATTGGGAAACTAATTTTTATCATATTTTTTGGCATGAAAAAGGTCCTAATCTATAATAAAGACAAGGGATTAGGGATACATGTATGCATTCAGAGGTGCATCCCTTTGGTCTAACCATGTTTGTTTTATTTAATGAATTATTTTTATTTTAATAAATTATTTGTTTAGTTTTTGAATATATGTTATGACTAATATCATATGAAAACTAAAATGAGGGAGCAAGGAATAATATATTTAACTTGTTTGATGAGGATAAGTTTTTTCAAATAATATATGGGTTGTGATGCATGTGACCTAATACAATATTCAAAATAACCATGACATTATTAGGGAGCTCTTTTGATATTAGATATTAGAGGAGTAATGTTTTAATTTCTTATACTTTGGATTGGTTTCAATATCAAAGGGAGGATTTTACAAGACTCTTGGACTTTGTTTTATATCTTAGGAACTAATTAGGAATTATACAAAAGTGTTACATTATGTCTTACAAAGCCAATCTAGTCAAGGATATTAACGTTAGTCATTATCGTAAATGTGTATTCATATTGATCATATAATGAGAGGAATGATTTCTCTATATGTGAGATCCAAATTTATTAGTTTATACTACATAGTTCATACTTTAGATATTTATGCACAAGGCACACAAATTTATTCAATTTGGTGTAAATTTTCACTCAATTAATTTTGAAAAAATACAAAAAAAATTTTAACATACCTAATATAGATGCCTAAATTGGATAAAAACTCATCCAAAACATGATTTTTTACATAAATTTTCTCATTTAGACTATTGTTGATGAATGAATGACTTATTTTATGTCATAGGCCTCACTCTCTTATTTATATTCTCATTTATTTCATATTTATATTTTATTTTCTCATGTTCACCTTGGGGATCCCTAATTTCCATTCCAAGTATTTTCATTTAAGTTTTGAGTATTTTGGATAAGGTTGTATTATAGGATAAGGTTGTATTGTAGCCTTATTTAAGTAATGCAGACTTGCCTCGACATTACTTGTGGATGATTTTAGAATTTTCATATTATTTCTGGTCTATTTTATGTTTGTTTGTCTCTTCAATTTGGCATCCTGCATGCCAATAATACTTTAATTATAATTCAATAAAACTACATAATCAAGGGTCATGTTAAGAACTAAGTCTCAATTCTCTATCATTATAAAAAGCTATACAAAATTTATATCTACCTATTAATGGATAATTATTGATTTATCTACAAATTTAAAAGTTTAACATATCATTTACATTATTATGTCAATTTTTCTCATATGTGAAATAAAATATATCATTTAATTCATGATTTCACATACACACCTATGAGGGAGGACTATATCATCCTGAGGCCCATTGATCCAATTTGGATCCTAGTCTACTAGTAATGTGTAATAAGTTTACATTATTCCTAATTATATGTAAGTTATGTTATTATTACACTTTTTTAAGAAATTAATTGTAATCAAAATATAAATATTAGACATTATTTTGAGATAAATTAATAAGAATGTGATCTGGACATCTTCATGGTGATGAGTTAGTAAGTTGCATTCTCTTGGGAAAAGACTATTTTATATTGTAGGGGTTAAAATATTATTTTATTTATACAAAAATTATTTTGTTATTACATATTTAAATTATTCTCAAATATATATATATATATATATTAAAATTAAACTCAATTTTGAGGTTGTATACAAAATTTATAGACATTTTAAGTTGGTTTAAAGCTCTAGACTGTTAAACTCCAGAGCTAGCCAAAAACATGGAAGTTCAAGATTTTTTTGACATTTTGACTACTTGATGGTTCATTTAGATTTATTGAGGGTTTTTAAGGATGTAAGACCATAAATAAAGTCCCCAAAAATCATAAAAGGGGAGGAAGAAATATAAATAAGGGAGATAAAGAAGAGAGATAATGGAAAGTTGGATTTACATTATTTTTGGCAAGTTTGAGTCTTCGTTCTCGATTTCTTATTTTTATTGGCTATAGATGTTTGGCTCAAGTGTTGAGTGTAGATAATTATATTGGAAGTTTAAAACATTTATATATGATTCTTGGATATATTATTACTAAATATTATGGTAAAGGCCATTGTTGATAGTAAGCTTGTATACTTATTACAATACATAGTGGAAGGGGAGTACAAGTTGCCTCACCCACTACATTTTTTGCCACCTTAGGTTCTAAAAGATAAATTTGTGTGTTTATTATGTGCTTTAGTCATTCATTTATTTCATGTTCATGTTTAAAAATATGTACATTGATTTTATGTACCTATACATTTATCTTTTGATATGTTAAACATCATATAACAATCATAAGGTGAATTGTTCATCAATTAACTATTTAACATATATATTGGTGAATCTTAAAGTGGAATATCCACCTATATTATAGATTAGATTGGTATCAAAGCAATTTAGTGTTATCTATTATGTGTTTTGTTTGGTTATCATTTTATAGATATGTGCCTATTACAATAGGAGTAGTTACTAGTGGATAAGGTGATTTGGTCTCTTTACAACAAAATATATCTACAAGATAGTGGAAGAGAGATTTGATAAGTATGGATTCTAAATATGAGAGGATATCTGACAATGATGAAGGAATATTCCATAGATTATAAAATTATATTTTAATCATATCTCAATCCATGAATTCACTTGGGAAGATTATGAAGGTGGTCAGAGAAAACTTGGGAGTATCCATGGATACTTTCAAAGCAAGTGAGGAGCTTAATTCTTCCATCCATGAGAAATATAAGCTCGAACCAAGACAAGGTCCACCTCAATTTAAATCAAATTCAAAGATTCAAATTTATCCCTATGAATTTTAGGTAAATATGGATAAGCTTGATCATTAGTTATCCCAACTAAAAGTATACTTTATTTTGCATCAAATTAATGAAGAACAACAATTTTTTGTGCATATTTGAAGCTAGATAGTCATGTTCTAACTTGTTTTGAGAGTTATATTAATTATTTATATGTTAATAAGCTATAATAAATTAGTAAATGGGATGAATTTAAAACTTTTATGAAGAGGTTATTTTATCCTATTTTTTATGAAGAGGAAAGGTCTATTAAATGTCAATATTTGAGGCAATAAGAAGACAAAAATGTTTAGGTATATAAAAGTGAGTCTTAAAAAAATGTGGTACAAAAGGGAAAAGATAAATTTGATCATTATATGATCATGAAGCATGTTGGAGGTATGAATAATCACTTAAGGAGGCCCATAGTACTTTTCAAGACAAATGACATATATGAGGATTTTTCTCAAACCCACTATCTTGAGATGGATGAGAATAAGGGGCCATCGTCCTCTTCAAAATATTTAGATGTTCCAAAAAATAAAAGTGGGGTCAATGCTACTTATATGATTTCTAAGAAGGATACTCAATAAAATTATGAGAATTGTGATGTTTATAGCTACTATGAGGATAACTTTTAGAGGTTACATCCATAATTGCATCCATATAAACATAATAATAAGAATAAAAAATCCATGATGTCACTTTAAGGAAAGGAAATTGATTTCAGCTTAGATGTGGATGAGAAGTTGTGTTTTACCTCTATGCATAAAAAATTATGCTTGGATACTAATCATGATCAAGACAAAGGTGAACCTTATAAACTCTTCCATATCAAAGTTAAAATTAAGATTGTCAAAGTTGATGCTCTTTTTTATTCTTACCCTTAATCAAATTTAACTATAAAAGAGCTGGTAAAAATAATTGGGTTAGAATTATATGTTCATCCTAATCTTTATATGCTAAGATGGGTGAAAAAATTAGTATATATAAGGGTATCAAAATAATGAAAAGTCAAGTTTACAATAAATGAACATTTTATTGATGAAATTATTGTAGATGTTGCATCTATTAACAATTGTGGAATAATTTTGAGTAGCCCCTATATGTATGTTAGAGATTCCATTTTCTAGAGGAGGTCTAATCAATACCATTTGGTTAAATATGGGAAAATATACACCATTAACTCATATTAATTAAAATATAAGCCCTCCTTGTTGAGTTATGTATGCAAGCAAAAGTGAATATGATATGCAAATCAATCCTAACTTGGAGAAGATAAATCAACTAACTATAAAAATAAAAATACATTGATAACTGAGGACATGACCAATATGGATCCAATAAATGTACCTAAGGGATATCTTATCATATTAAATGGATATAAAGGGTTACAAATCCTCTAATTTAGAAACACCACACAATAACCCTAGCTAGGTCTTAGTATTTCAATATAATAATAAAGTAAAGTAAATCTAACCTAATACCCACCAAAACTTATGGTACAAATAGGGATAAACATATAAAATAAACATGAAAATAACTACTCAAGTAAATTTAGAGGTAATCCTAAGAAAAGGGATAAAATACATTCATTAACCATTATACATGCAGATCTATCTACTAAAAAAGAAGAGTACGAGTTGAGAATACTTACGTTGAAGATGAACCCACTGAGTCTTAATCTCCCCTTTGGCCAATGGTGTTTTGTAAGAGGTTGTTTTGATTCATAAGGATCACGAAGATAGGTCAATTATAGTATATAAGACTTCTCATATGCATCTGACATACTTCCACAAGACTAGATTCTTATCTAAGTAGTATGAAACACTAAGGAATGACTCCTTAAGTAGAATGGTAGATAAGTAAATAAATAATTGAAAATGAATGATTATCTCTATTGTAAATGGGATGAATTATGTGTATATATAACCTAATTTGACCCTAAACCCTTCCAAAAAAATTTCTATTGTAGTCAACCTAGTCAACGTAGTTAGTTAGTAATTTAGAATAATTAGGTCCCAAACTAAGTCAGATTGGCTAATTTAGTCCCGTAAGATACTCAATTCATATAAATAAGCTGACCCAATAAATTTCATTTGGTGAGGTGATAAAAAGGGGTTTTGTCTTAGGCAAGGGATATTTGAGGTGGTGAATTTATTGGGGAGGAGTGTAAGGGAGGTTTCAAAGTTTAGAGAAACATACATGAGAGTTTTTTATTGGTTTTAGGTGGAGGTATAGGGATAAACAATATTTCAAAGCACCAAAAGAATTCCCACCCATTTCCTAATGAACCCTCTAAGGTGTGCACTTAGATAGGTTTAGACTCAATAGGTTTCTGCAAGAGAGAAAGCATCAATAATTAATAAATTTTATAAATGTTGTGTGTATACATATGCCCCAGTCAAAGCTAATCACATGTCATGTAGTTATAACATGGAATAGTTTTTTATGAAAACAATATCTCAAAAAATAATGTTTAAATAAATAAATTTTAGTATAAGCAAAAACTAAAATGATAAGGAAATAACTAAAATAAAAAAGTAATATATGCATAAATTGAGTTACCTTTATCACTAAATGGTTTTATGTTATGTTTTTAGTTTTCATCATGGAGGGTGCATAGATTAACTTGTACAAAATATAAGGATACAAAACTTAAATAGAAAAAACAAACAAACATAGGAAATTCAACATAAATAAAATGTGTAGGCATGATGTACTTGTAAATCTTGTAAGTTATGGTTATAACTTATAAGTTAAAACCAAAATGACCAAGACAAAACTATATTTAATTAGATAACCAAAAATCCAAGGTTACTAAATGATCAAAAAAATCAAATAATTTTTTTCCTTAGGTAAGAAAAGTGACATACTAAGTAAAACCAAAAATGTGTAATAGTATTATGATAAGTTTAACATCAATGTATAAAGTATTAACATACCAAACATTAGACAAAGATGGAAAGGAAAAATTAAAACAACATTGATGAGAGAGAATTAAAAATCTAAACTCACTCAACAATATAAAAAGTACATGAAATAAAAATAACATTTGTGAGTGAGAAGTAAAAATCCAAACTCACTTAACAATGAAAAAAGTATGGAAATATAGAAATGAATGTAGTTGTCCACAAAAAGAATGAAAATAATTTTTTAAATTTTTTAGATGAAACCAAGGAAATTCTATAAATGTAAATTAATGGTGTAAAGAGAATAATCCATAGTCACACAAGCATAGTGTTTAATTCAAAAGATATGTAAGACTAAAAAAAAGTAGTGTTAGCATGTTGTGAGATGTGAAGAAGAGGGAATATAAAAGTGGTGAAATATATTTATAATTAAACTTTCCTATTAAAGGGGGAATGAAATGGGTGGTGGGGAAAATTTAGGAAAAATCAAGGTAGATAAAATCTTTATCAAAGTTAAGACACTAAAATAATATTTTTCAAAACAAGAGTACTTTTGACATTAAGGACTATGAAAAATCTATCCCAAACACACAATTATTAGGTTATTAAATGAAGTATAAATATCATCCCATGAAGTATATATTTATGAAAAGGAAAATGGACCTACCTTCCCATAATGTATTCCCCATTCCTTAGGACTCCTTATATAGCCATTATTTTACTGTGAAGATTGGGTACTTGCTTGAGAAATTAGGTACCACTATAGATAATTTTTAATTATCCTCTCCCAATATATTGGGATACCGCACCTTAATAGACCTCAACATTATTATGAGTATAGCTATGGAGTTTGATCTTAAATTAGGATTAAGAGATGTGATATGAATCATTTATTTTGGTGTGATGTTAGATTTTTGATTTTATATTTCCTTTTGATCATTGCCTTTTTTTCAAATGATTTGAATTTTTATATTCCTCCTCCATATAGATTCATATAAAAATATATGCGTGCTAAAATGTCTATCATTTTAAGACTTTAAAATTGGTTGATAATAAAGAAGACTTATAAATCATTGTGTATGAGTATTATTTATTAATTTTAAATAAAAGTGTTATCTTGACATCAAACTTGTTTCATCCAAATTGGAATGAAAGTAAGGGAAATTAAGGGAAAATAAACATGAAATTATTTAAGTTTCCTAAAATTGAAAATTGTGAAAATGTTAAAGGTATACAATGATAGGTAAGCATGATTTCATATCATAAGAATGTATATAAGTGTATGGAAACATGTTAATATAGTTTTTTGTGTAATATTTATCTACAAAAGAAACAAAAACTAAGGTTGAGAAATGGAATAACAAACTCATAACCATTTCTTAACATTCTAAAAAGAACATTTAGGTTTGTAAAAGTATTTGAAAAAATACATATATTTTATGAGGAGAGCCTATTCATATCCATGGTCTTACACTAAAACTCATAAAACATAAACTCAAGTAGATTTCAAATGTAAAAATGGTATTTGTGAGGAATGTCTGGTCCTATCCATGGTCTTACACTGAAACTCATTATAAATAGTAGATAAATGCACACTTATAGTTTTTATTGACTAAATGCCTCAGGACCCCCTAAACCTTCATATGCCTTAACCAACCCCTCTTAACCTAACTAAATCACTATTCTCCTATTCACAGAGAACTATTCAAAAATACTATTTAAAAATACTATTCAATATCACTATTCACTATGAGGCCCACTATCACTTCATGATGACATGGCATGTGACACGGAAAGTGATATGGAAGGTGATTTAGGAGGTGATTTGGCAAGTGAAATGGCTTAGAAGTGAGTTGGATAGATGTGGGACATCATACTCCACCTGAGACCCTTTCCCAAGGTACTTAATGACCTCATTTAAGCATCCCAAGGGTCCCCCATTGAAATATGGTGAATTTCCCCTTAAGAGGCCATAATTCAAAATTTATTTTTTCTTCACACATGATAGTGGCCTTCAAATTGGGATTCCCACCTCTTTAGTGATTTTGAAAAAACAAAGGTCACTATATCCACCCATTTTTGAAATTTTAACCAAAATGGGAGACCCGTGAGCAAGGTGGGAATCCCACCACCCTCATCTTTAGACTCATTCATGCACCCACATGGAAAATGGTGACACATTTCTAGGGCGTATCTTTAAGTGCTTGGATGATGATAAGAAAGGGTGGTGAAAAGACTTTTACCTTGATTTAGGCCCATGTTCATAATTCCCATTCAAAATTTGACTCATGTGAATGGTGGGAGACACACCACCCAAAATGGGAGACCCATGATCAAGGTGAGAATCCAACCACCCTCATATTTTGACTCATTCATGCACCCACATGTAAAATGACACCATTTTTTTGGGTGCATCTCTTTAAGTTCTTGGATGAAGACAAGAAAGTGTGGTGAAAAGTCTTTTAGCCTCATTTAGGCCCATGCCCATGATTCCCATTCAAAATTAGACTTATGTGCAAGGTGGGAGACACAAAAACCAAAATGGGAGACCCATGATCAAGGTTGGAATATAACCACCTTCATATTTTGATTCATTCATGTACCACATGGGAAATGGTTCCATACTTATTCTATTCCCTCTTTTGGCATGGTTCTTAACAACAAATGCTATAAATACTCCCCCCTCTCCTTCACCCAAGGTTAAGTTGAAAGATAGTATTTGGTTATTAAAATCTTGATACAGATCTCTAAAGGAGGTCATAATTTTGGATTTCATCCACATATTGGAGGAAAATAATTCAAATAAATGAAACTCTATCTAAATTGCCTCAAGACATCTTCAAACAACATCATCATCAGCAACAACAACATTCTTCTTCAAGCTTAGAAGGTAACATTTGATTTTGTTTCTTTAATTTAATATTATCATCCCATTATATTTTAATATATTCATCCACACTTATAAATTTTATACCTTATTCATTTCATTATCTCAATCCATTTTCTCCCTTGCCATCTTTTATCCATTCACATGTTTGCCACTTTTACCCTCCTTATCCTCTTCCCCTTTTGCCATCTTAACTACTTACCTTCTTATCTCATCAACCATTCACCCATTTATCCCATTTGAATATTTACATTTTTATTACCTTAAACATTCATCAACCAACCAAACCACCTTTCTTTAATCCCTTGTTAAATTTCCAAACCAAAACCATAGCCTTGTATTGACTAATTTTCAGCATTAGTTGCTCTATTTAATCATTATTTTAAAAACACTTAACTCTTTTGTCTTAATTTAATTATTTATTATTATTTAATTTTTTCAATTTAAGTTTTTTAATATTTTAAGTTCAAGTATATTTCTTTTTTATTCACAAACTGAAGTGTTAAAATCAGGTGGATTGACAACCTCCTAGAAAACTTTTGCTTCTAAGATCTAGCTCACACTAGGCAATACACCCAACTACTTGTCTAACAAACAAGTTTTGTGGTAGTAATTTCTTATTGTAGATCACTTTTTCCTAGATAAATATGAGTTCTCAAAATTTCTATATTCAACACATGTACATTCAATAGGTATTATTTTACACACCCTTCTTAACTAGTTTATTCTTTTTCACACTTAAGAAAAAGCAAAATTTAGAAAGAAACATTTTGGCCCACCCGATGGGACCCTTGAGTATTCTTGGGTTCTTAGATGTTTTAGGACATTTAAAATTTCATTAGTGAAGTTAATTTAATTTAATTCTTAGAAAATTAAGCCTCTTTGTTTACAAAAAAAAGGGAAAAATGTTTTAGTTGCATTTTATAAAAAATTAAATTTTATTGCATTTTTAAAAAGAAAGAAAAGAGAATTCATCCTAGGATTAGGATTGTATTTTCATGTTGCATTTAGGTGAATTTTAGTTTTTCTTATCTTAATTAAAATATATCAAAAATAATTTATTTTGGTTAAAATTGAGTGCATCGATTAATTTCTTGCTTGATTTTATCTCACCTAGTTTAATTTAAAACATTATGAATTAATCATAGTTCACAAATGTTACACAAACCAAACCACTTTTTAAAAAAACATAAAAACACACTTGATACAAGGCTTGACTAGGATTTCATCACCTAGAAAATCACCTTACCCTTTCCTAGTTATCTTACTTAGATTTAATCATCGAGGGGATAACCAACTGAGTTTTCTAGATGAGTATAAACTCTAGAAATCAGTACATATTAGCTAAGCACTCCTACTGGATACGGGACTGTGGCATGAGGGGAGCAAACCCCAAGTACCAAGTTATGTAAATTGACCAATATAAAATTCTATTGAGTACCTAAATAGAATCCAAAACCAAAAATAGACTACCTTATTTAGGACCTATTCAAGCCAATTTTCTCTTCACACTTTTCTAATGCATAAGCCAAAAGAGAGATTAAAGAAAATCCTAGGATTTAATTCACTCTTAGTGAATTCATTGTTTGACTTGAGTATTTTTATTTCCCTTTGTTTGAGGTCTGATAATGTATCATCATTTTCTTATCTTCTCATATGGTTCTCACTCACCAATAATAAAAATCCCTCAAGAAATAAAACCTGCCACCAAATCAATCATCACCAACTTCCACCTCTTCATCCATGGAACACATTTTTGAACCCATAGACTCCCCTCACTCTATGGGAAGTCCTAATTAGGTATTCCTAAGAGATGTCAATTTTTTCACTTTCTTAAACAATAATCATACAACCTTACAACACTACCTAAGAATCATGTATTACCAAATCCTAGTTTTGACCCCATTCATAGATCTACCTTATGGCATGCCTCTACACCTCATGGAGAATACCTAAAATACCATGAGAACTAATCAACCTTTAGTTTCCCAAATTTTATCATCAATAAACAACTCCCTTAAAACCAACTCACCAACCCAAACTACCATTGCCCTTATACCTCTTACTAATGACTCCCCCACAATAGGAGTGCCTACCTCTAACACTACCCATATTCCTCTAGTTACCTCCAATACATCAAAAACTTATCCACTTCCAAGCCTTAAAGTGTCCATACCCTCCATTTTACCACCAATCAACACAAGAGTCACCACCCTTCCATTGGCCACTAACCCAACCACCACTCCAACCCTAAATGTAACCTTTAGCTATCTTCATAACCTATAAGGGCATATGCCCACTATCTAACCACATAAATCTACCCAACTATTAACATCCACATACCAATATATATCTTCTACCCAACCTCAAAAGACCACATACAGATACATGGAGTTATCTCAACCATCTAATAATTATTCACACATTTCCCAACCTCAAAAAAAACATACCATATAACTACGCGTCCCAAAAACCTCAACTAGACTTTATGAAGTTGATCATAGACAAGATGACTACCCTTGAGTCATCCATCTCTATATCCCATAATCTCTTATCCTATGATCAAATTTTCAATGAGACTATTCACCCTTTGGTCCCCATCAGACCTTATTTAGCCCAGTAGGAACTTCCAAAATTTACCAAGTTTAATAGTAAATAAGACCCTAAAAAACATTTAAGAGCATTTAGTCATTCATGCTACTTGATTTCCCATGATGATGCTCTTCTCTTATATACCTTTCCTATGTCATTATCTGGACCAGCATTGGATTGGTATAGTACCATACCTAAGTATTCTCTCCTCTTTTTCACCCAACTATCCTAATACTTCTTGGATCACTTTTCGATCAATATATCCAACAAAGTTTCTATTACCAACCTCTACTCCATTCAAAAATTTGAAGATGAATCTATTTCCAATTTTATGGCTCATTAGAGGAGCCTAAACAACCAACTTTAATATCCATTACATCAACTTGAGCTTATAAATCTCTTTTCTTAAGCATGTGCAAAACATATTTCATCCACATTGTATGTCTAATGTTTTTAGACCTTTGATGAAGATTTTACTATGGCTCACAAAATAAAGAATATGGCTATTGATGAAGGAAGGTTAAAGTTTAAGAGCAAGAACTCAACTTAAATAAATAATGATCCCTTTTCTTCCAAACCAAACAACCAAACCAATCCCAACACTAAAAACAAAGCAACCACTAATGCCATTGTCCTCAAAGTTGCACCACCACCATCTACCAACCAATAGAACCCAAGGAACCAAACCTCTGACTCCTCTAATTATTCAAACCAAATCCAAAAGAACCAAACTTGGAATAATCATACAAAATTAACTCCATTTGGGGAGCCCTATCCTTCTATTTTAGAAAATTTACTAAAACCCAATATCATCTAACTTTCACCAATTAAACCACCCCAATAGTTTGATGTTTCTTGCCCCATACCAGGTTGGTGTAATGAGAATGACAATTGTGCCTTTCACCAAGTCATAGGACATGACATGAATAGGTGCAATACCTTTGAATACCTTGTTCAATACCTCATTGATAATGGGAGCTTATGTTGGACAATCCCAATGTGCCACCAAACTAGGCCCTTGATATATTCCACAAGACTTTTCCTATTCATGCTCCTTTTATCCCTTACCATGACAATAAACCAAATCCATATCATGAATCACATAGTATTAATATGGTTACTGATGAACCCATTTTTGAAGAAAACATTACTTTAACTACCTCTTTCCCCATTAACCTAATGGAAGAAAAAAAACTACCTTGTATTCCTTTGAACACCCAAACAAAAAAAATACACCTTACCCACACCTTCATTTAAGGACACCACACCTACCTCCCCTATCATAGAACCAACCACTCCCTCTTTGGAAGATATCTCATAAGAGAAGATAACTTCATCCATGCAACCTCTACTTTTAAAACATTCTATTGAAAACTAAGACAAAGTTAAAGGAATTCTTCTTTCTCCTCCACCTAAGGGCTTAACTATGAAAAATAAGACCCAAGTAACCAAAGCCCCTTCAAAATTGGTAACCAAAAAAATCAAAGAGGTAAAACCACCAAAAGGCCCAAAACCTTAAATTTTACCTCCCTCAAACTTTCCCTCCATTTTGGGTCTTCATCCCTCTACCTTAATCATGAAGCCCATTATTTTTACCAAAACCCCACCACCTTTATTGGTCATACCTTCATACTTGCTTTTTAAGACACCTCTCCTCACTACACCAATTATTCCTAAGTTACCTATCTTTCCATCCTCTAACTCCAACTCATCAACCATCTTTCCTAAACCAAAACCATCAAAACATACCACCTTACCTAAGAAACCTATCACCAAACCCATGTCAAAATAACCTTCTACCTCAACACCCAAAGATAAAACTACTAAATCTTTACCAAATTTAGCTAAGTCCTATTCAACCATTATACAAAGGCTGTTGTGAACCTCTTCCTTAGCCTTAGCACCCATAAAACCTTTTAAACTTTCATGTCCTAAACCTTCATGGTTTAATGACAATTTGATTTGCCTATATCATAGGACACCTCGCCATGACATGGAGAACTATAAAGCTCTCCAAACTCTTATCCATTAGCTTTATGATGAGGATGATCTATCAATAGATGAACCTCCTATGCCACCCCTACCAACCCAAATAACAACCATACATACCTAACACCCACCCACTCCTCTGCCTTCACCTAAGAATAAAGGTGTGTTATGTAACTCCACTACCTTAACCTCTCCTATTATCCATACAATCTTATGGTCACAAGATCACAATAGAAGGATAAATGGAAGGCTAAGGTGTCCATTCCTTAGATTTATCCTTACCTAAATTCCCAAGCCAATAATACCTAACCATCCATCATCAAACAACCCCAAGGTTTATATATTATGTGCCTCCCCATCTAACCCTTTATACCCTAACCCATATGTAATATCTATTTGGAAAGATATTATCAAGTAGATTCACCAAAATCTAGTGAAAATGAGCTTATATGAGTTGTTATTTACCTCTCCCCATCATTGTTAATAACTCATAAAAGCCTTGCAATCCATCGAGGTCCAACCTAATGACCCTCAACCTCTATCCACCTTTGTCAGTTCCCTTAAAACCTCTAACCTTGTCACAATCAAAAAATTATAAATACCTTTTATTCATCCAAAAGATCCCAATCCCCCTCTTCATTACGACATACATTAATCAATATTGCATTAAAAGGGTGATGATTGATGTAGGCTCAAACATCAATATTATCTCCTCCCACACCTATGACTAGATGCACTTACCCATGAACATCAAGTCTAAAAGCACAATAGTCTTTCATTCTTTCAATGATACCATGGCTACTACCTTGGGCACAATTGTCCTCCATATCTATGTAGGGCCTCATAACATTCCTAATATTTTACATGTTGTAAAAGGAGAATTCAAATATAGCATTTTACTTAGGCACCCTTAGATTTATTCCATGAGTTGTGTCTCTTCCACCTTACATCGATGTGTTAAATTTGAGCATGAAGGACAAGTTGTAACTATGTAGGTTGACCTTAGTCCTTTCACATCTTGTAATATGACATTAGCCTAATGACATCCTTCTTCGTCCTTCAACCACTTGACATCATCTACTAATGACACAACCTCACCAACCAAAACACATGACACTTCCACACCAAATGTTGATGAAGCTTCTACTAGATCATCTATCATTTCTTCCTAGATTTATAAAGAAAACCCCATGGTAACCACATTTCAACATCTTCTCCTCTGGTAATATAGACTCTTAGCCCTTGATGCCTTCTCTACTCCCCAATAATATGGGAATCTTAGACATGACCCTTCCAAAGACCCTAACATTAGAACCATCATCCCATTCAAGCTCCCTAACTATAAAACAAATTTCATTTATGGGGGACTTGATCAGTCACTTCTATCCCCTACCATTATTTCATCTATCTAACCATTTAACTCTAACTTTTCCTATCTTAGCAAACTAGAGTTCATTAAGTTTTATCTTCATATCTGTGCTTAGAAAATATTTATCCTTGGTTGATATGAACAAGGGCCTCATGAGTTACTCCATATCAAAAATTTACAACCTCATGAGTGATTTGGCCTTGGGTATGAACCACGTAAACAACCCACCAATTCATCCAAACCCATTACCACCATGGAGGAAAATATCCCATCATCACCAACCCAACCACTTTCCCCACCTGAAGATCTTAACATCATTCCCCCCTAACTTTGTTTTCTAGTCAATAATGTTAGTTTGGGCCCTCTCATCTACCAAAAGGGTGGTCAAACCAAAGTCCTTCCACTCATACACCTTGAAATGGTAGAGAATGATTCTCCTTCCATTAAAACCATCTAACATGAAGATGATGATTCCATTCTAACCTACCTTAGTGTAAGGGATTCTTCTTTCCATAAATCCCTTCCTCCTAAGGTCTTCACCATGTTAAATTAATCCACCACATATATCAACTTAGGCACCTCAAAAACCCTTACTTTGTCAAATTGGGCCAATCATTGGATGTCGAGGAAATTTAAGACTTATCCTATTTCCTTTAAGACCACAACATAGCATTTTTTTTGTCTTATAGTGATATGCCTAGGATTGACCCCACCATTGTTACCCATAACATAGTCACTCATCATGATGTGAAACATGTTAAACAAAAACTTTGATGCATGCATCTTCATATATCCATTCTCATCAAAGAAGAGCTTCAGTGGCTCTTATATATAAACTTCATTCAACCCATTGACTACTCCCAATGGGTCTCAAATATCATACCTATCACTAGGGTTTTATGTATTTGTGTGGACTTTTGTGACCTTAACCTCACATGCACCAATTATGACTTTCCTCTAACTAACATTGACTAGTTTGTTAATCTTACAAGTAGATATGAGATGTTATCTCTCATGGATAGGTTTTTGGGTTATAATCAAATCTTGATTACTCCTGAAGATCAGCACAAAACTACCTTTACCACCCCTTGGGGAAATTTTTGCTTTAGATTCATGACTTTTAGGTTAAGGAGCATTGAGGCAACCTAACAATGTGCCATGACTCATATCTTCCATGACATCATCCATAGGATTATATAAAACTATGTGGATGACCTTCTCAAGAAATCCAAACTTTGAAAAGATCACTTGACTATTCTTATAATCATATTTGAATGCCTCATCTTCTATAATGTTTGCATTAATCCTAAGAAATGTATTTTTGGGGTCCTTTCAGGAAAGCTTCTTAGCTTTATCATCTCTCTTCATCGAATCAAAGTAGACCTTGATAAAGTAAAATAAATTTTGGACATGCCTCTTCTAACCAACCTTAAGCACCTTTGTAACCTACAAGGAAAACTTCAATCCATTCACCATTTCATTTCCCAAATTTCAAACTGGTGCTAACCTTTCCATCAACATTTTAAAGAAGGATGTCTCTTTAAAATGGAATAGTGATTATCAAAAGTCCTTTGATTTTCTCAAATAGTACCTTTTATCACCACCTATCCTTATCCCCCTTAAGGATGACCACCCTTTTTACTTATATATCTTTACCACTGACTATTCCCTAGAGGCAATGTTGGCTCACTGAGATGAACAATACAAAGAGAAAGACATATACTACATTATCCACATGCTTGTAGAATATAAAAATTAGTATAAAAATACTAAGAAACTTTACTTAGGATTGACCTTCATGACCACTGAACTCCATCACTACGTTCTTATCCATAAAACCTATGTCATAACTAATACCTACCCACTCAAGTACATGCACTTAAAACCATACCAAAATTAGTGTATGCCTAAGTAGCTCATGCTCTTAGCTGAATTTGACCTTAAATTGCTCTAATAGAAGTTGATTAAAGGTTAGGTCATTGTAGACTAGTTGTCTAAATCTCTTTTACCAAACAAACAACCACCTCCTCTTGCCTTTCTAGATGAGTCTATCATAATTCTTTTTCAAGAAGATGGCATAACCTACCAAATGACCATGTTATTCAATGGCTTGAAATGCCAACAAGGAGGGGGTGCCATATTTATTCTCATTCCTCTCAATGGTGAAACCCTTCATCTCTCCTTTAAACATGACTTTGAATGCATCAATAATATGGTTGAGTATGAAGCCCAAGTGATAGGTCTCCAAACTAATCTAGCCTTAGGAATTAAGATAATCCATATCTTTGGTAATTCCAAAATTACAATCAACTAGGTTAATGGATCATATCAATGTAAAAATGATGTCTTACAAAAGTATAAACTTTTATTGACAAACTCTTATCATCATTAGAATAGTACCTGGTCTAATCTATTCCTCGATTTACCAAAAAATTCATAGATATGATGGCTTGCCTTGCTTCCTAGATCCCTTCTCAACATTTTAATTCTAAAACAATTGTCACGATTCATCATTGTACCACTCCCTCATATAGTCAATCTAACCTCCCTACCATTTACTATGTGGAGGAATCCCTATCCAAAATTTAGTATGACCAAAATTTCAACTACCTCAACCAAAGCATTATTCCTCCCAACCTCTCTAGGAATACCAAAAGAGCCTTTATTCAAAGAACATCTTATTACGCCATACTAGGGGGATCCTTTACAAACATGGTTTCAATGGTCTCCTTCTTCATTTCCTACATATCCATGAATATTCTTATGCCATCAAGGAAACACATGATGGGATCTATAGGGGATACTTTATCAGCCTAGTAGTCACTAATCTTATCTTTTACCTTGGATACTATTAGCCCACTCCCAACCAAGACTATTATGATTATGTAAAAAAGTGTGTTAAATGTCAACAACATTCTAATTTACATCACATGCCAACTAATAGCCTCCAAATATCTAAGTACTTTAGCCTTTCTCTCAATGGGGGCTCAATCTCATTAGGGAAATTAACCCCCATTATTCATAGTGACATATTTCTATCATCATAGCCATCGAATATTTCACCAAATGGGTGGAAGTTATTCCTCTTATCTCAACCAAAGTAAAAAATATCATAAACTTTATCAACCATCATATCATTTGTTGCTTGAGTGTTCCTCATAAGATTATCATTGATAATGGTAAATACTTAAAAAATAAGCAAGTATAAGGCTTATGTGATGCATTTGGCATCAATTTAAGCTTTTCCTCACCTTATCATCCATAAGCAAATGGACAGGCAGAAGCTTCCAATAAGACCCTCAATAAAATACTAACCGAAGATGTCAGTTCTTTAGGTCAGGATTAACACTTTCACATCCCATTCACTTTATGGGACTATCACACTAACATTTAAACCTCTCTGGGTAATACCCATTTCTATCTAGTCTTTAGAGTAGAGGCAATCTTTCCTCTTGAAGTCAAAATCCCCTCTCTTCACATATATTTTGAAGAGCTTATTTCTAAGGAAGATTTTTGTCATCATCATTTAGCTCAACTTGAGCTACTTGATGAGAGTCATTTAAAAACCCTCACCCACCTTCATATCTATTAAGAGTGTATCAAATGCACTTATAAAAAGTACCTCAAATAATGAGGATTCAATATCAGAAACCTCATCCTAAAGGAAAATCAACATGTGACCAAAGAGTAAATGAGGCAAGTCTACTTTCAATTGGCTTGGACCCTACATCATTACCCATAAGTATGGATCAAGAGCTTATCATTTGTGCTCTCTCAAAGGAAAACTAGAACCTGAGGCCCTCAACACTTTGCATCTATGTTAGTCTTTTTTTTTAAAGGATCAAGCTCACTCCTTTTGTCTAACTTAAGCTCATCCCTTGAGTATGAGATTTTAACCTTCACCTATCTTTCTCCTCTCCTTTTGAGTACAATTGATTACAACATAGAACCATGCGATTAATCATCATGGTCATAACCTAATCCTAAATGTGGGTACCATAGCTCTACCCATAGCATGGTTTTCATGGATACTTTTTGTCTCTAATAAAAATGAAATCCCATGGTCATTGTCTCTCAAAAACCACACCTTTTCATATCATTAACCTTCTTGTGTTAAAATTTTTCCTTCATAAAGGTAAACCTTGAAACCTAATTAGACTTGTCCATGTCTAAAAACATTGAATTTAGAAACAATTTGGATGCCAAAATACTAATTGGGTCAATATCCTAAGCATTTCAGACTATTCCCTTACAGGATAGTTTCCCAAAAACAAAATGAAAATTACCAAATATAAGGTAGACTGCTCCCTTAAAAGACAACTATCAAGAGCATTAAACAAATCCAATAAGCTTAGAACACTCTTTTGAAGGATATCTAAGTTAAATTTGTCAAAATCAAAGAAATTTATTGGAAGCTTCTTACATCAATCAACTTCTGATATAGAACAATAAAGCAAAAGACCCACAATCACAACAAAATCTAAATCCTCAATTGGCTCTCAAGCAGTATAATAAGTTGGAAACTACAATCAAATTTCACATGTAGAATTATCACATTGATCATTATACATATATAATATAACATGGACTTGTATATTACCATTCTTAGGCCACCTATATAAGGGACAAACTAATTCACATGAGGTTATCATACATATTACACATTACCCTTCACACCACCTATCACCCATCTTCCCTTTAGACTATCTATAAATCAAGGGATTTAGAGTTTACTTGACACCATGTGCTCAATAAACCTTTTTTTATTAACTCAAGCCCATTAATTCATAGAATTTTAAGCTTATATTCATTAAGCCAATCCCACTTGGAGTCTATTTTTAGTCCTTGTAAAAAACAAAACATCATGCCCTATTTTCATCTTAATGTGCTTGGTTGATGTTTTCATCGTGACTTTTACCATCTAGTATTACAACAACAATAATCATTATTTTTACATTAAGTGAGATTAAAACAACCATAACCATACCAATCATAACCATAACCATAACATTCATAATTATCCACACAACCTTAAGCATGATAATATTTAACCAATGACATCCAACACATTTTGTACATGTTTACAACAAACTGTAATATTTTTTTTAGGGTACAAGGAGTCACATGAATCATAAAAATTTATCAGACTATCCACACTTCACTTAAGGCCCTTACATACACTATTTTCCTACCTAAGCACAATGTTGATTGTTTAGTGACTTTAGATTTGTGTTTAGCCATCTTTCTACTTGATTGTTCCTTGAACTAACATATATAATATTCCCTATCTCAATAGTTGCTAAAGGGTGTACTTTGTTCTCCTCTCCTACATTCATCCACATAGGATGAGAATCATAATATTCTATAGGTCTTTCACCATACTGACATATCACAACCATTGCATCCCTTTTCTCCAGTTGTTCTACTCGCATATGTACTACCAATTATTGCCTTAGCACACATCCCCTTGGATAGTGAGGGTTCCCTCCATAGAAAAGTCAATGGTCATGTCCTCTAGCCCTATATATTGCATATTAAAATTATTTCCTTATTCATTTTTGTATAGGTAAGAGTTTAGGTTCAAGCTCAGGCCATGGGTTCCTTTCCTCTTGTTGTTGATCTAATAGTACTTTCATTATCACCATTATATGTTGCAGTATTTGGTATATCCATATATTCACCATATTGATTATTTTGGGTCATAGGGTTGCTAATTATCTTCACCATTATGACCATTATTTCCATATTTAACCTTTTGTAGTTCTTTTCACTCTCTATAACATGCAAAACCAAATAAATCAATCATAGACATTCATCCTTATCATGATTCTTTAAATAGAATACCTGACCATTCTTCCTCATCGACATGATTCTTCATTATACTAATGGGGAAGGTCATATTATGTCATTGATTCCCTTGAATAATCTTCCCACTTTAAATGGTCATGTTTACTTGCCTTTTTATGTAGACAGATACCCCTTGGTCCACCTAGCCATTTTGATAAAGTTATCATGTGACATCATGATTTCCCTGTCACCCTTATCATCTAATCCATATCTGATGTCTTTTATTATTTTTCATCTTGTGATCCTTGTGGGTTTGATAATTGTCACCTTTACCTTGGTTGATGTAAATTGGCTTCCATCCGTGTGTCACTAGAATGGTCATGCCTCCAAAACTACCATTATTATTGGTAATCATATATTTTAAATCCTTACCACTATAGAAACTCTTCCATCAGAGGTAGGATACCATGAATTCACAAAAATACATTCACATTCATATCTAATCTACCCTCCTATTACTACCATCCCATTTCCATAGGCTTTAAATGTCAGACCCCAACCATTGGTAGTGCCTACTTGTACATGGTAGTCTTTTCTTTTGTGTCAACTAAAAGTTCATCCATAGTAGGGGAACAATCACCTTCTCTAATTGTATAACCAAACTCTTGATCCATGCAAATTCTTATTGGTTAGGCCCAACCTAGTAGAAAAAATAACTCATTGGTTCTAAGGTATTGGGACAAAGGATGTAGACATGGATAATGTTTTCCCAACATGGTTATACAGCTCCTAAGATAGGCATAGTCCATCCTCTATTGCTCACCACATTGCTACATTTATACCATGTAGAATATACTATAACTTCAAATAGAATATTCGTAGCTTGTCACTTTGTTACTTCCTATAGAACTTAGCTCATAGTGATGATAAACTTTTTCCAAACTGACTATGCAAATCCTAATAGAAGACCTTCTTCTAAAACCTAGCTTGTAGTGATAACTGTTATCACTATGATTATACCATCATAGAATTTTAGAAGTTGAAACCTCCTTACAAAGGCACCTCTTCTTTGGATTACCACCATTAAATGTCATTTATGGTGCTTATCATTGTGTTCCCTTCTAATTTGTCCTACCTTTCCCATCTGTGAATCTCATCCTACTAAATATAGGATCATTATGGTAACTATTCACCAATCTACACCATGTACCTTTACCATCACCTTCACCTTCACCAAAACCTTTGTTTTATAAAACCTTATCCATCAACCCAAACTAACCCATGTGGTCCATCAAATTGGGACAACCAATTTGAGCACCATTTTCCAAACTTAGTTGAACTACATTAGCCTAATATCCATTGACTATGTAGGTGCTACTTGACTTGTAAGGGTAGTTTGGCCACTAATAAATAATTACACCCCCTTTTTCATTCTCATTAACTTATCTTGATAATAACTCTCTCTTTCCTAAGTCATATTATATTAGGGAAGCTTTGGATTATTCCTAGCATCCTTATATTTTAACATCATCTAATAATTCCTCTTCATTTTTCCCCCATTACTGGGAGAACTACATTGTCTTGAGGTCTTTTTAGACTATGTAAGAATTATTAATTTACTAAGGTAATCTTAGCCACATCATTTACTTAATTTTCCCTTCTTTCCTAATAACTTTTCCTCCACCCCTTTACCTATCTCCTCCCCACCTCCCTCCCTTCAGCTTATCAATCTCTTTTAACCATTTTTATATCTTGTCAATCTCTTTTAACACAAGGATTCAGAGCCTTCCTCATTATCCCCTCTCATCTCCCATAAAGCCACCACCTACTCTACTTCATTGGCATCCCTGACACCTTTCCTTGTGTATGCTTCATGGCTCACTTCCCCACCCATTTTTCACATTTTTTGCCTCTCTCTACACTTTTTACCAACCTTGCCCCCTATCTCATTTATCTTCTTTTGACATCCTCATCATTTCCTCTTATCATTGGTAATTTGTCACACCTTCATCACTCTCATTTCCTCACAAATTCCACATCATTTTGTGCATCTTATAAGCTTTATGTTTCTTCTATTGATACACTTTTTCTTTATGTGTACAACTATTCTCTATCATTTTTACACTCTTCCCACCTTCCCCATTTTCCATTCTTCTTTGTTTCTTAATTTTCATCCTTTCATCCCTTTTGTCTTCTTTTTCTCCTCTATAACTAGTTTCTACCTAGGTATTTATCCTTTGAGAAGGCTTCCATAATTTCCCCTTTTCTTCTTATTAGTTCTTTCCTTTTTCCTTTTTCATTCCCCTTTTCCTCTTTCCATCTTGATACTCACTTGTCTTTTGCATTTGTATGAGTATCTGTGCTTTATATCTCTACTTCAATTCTTCCTTTTTCTTCTTATCATCCCTAATATTCATCCTTTATATTCATCTCATTCCCTTTCATTATTTTCCATCATCCTCTCCCTTTTCTCCATTTCATTTCATTTTTCTCATCTTAAGGGCATTCTTTGTTCATCCTAACCTTCTTATTTTTCCTCCTATATGTCCATGCCTGGCTCCTTCCATCCTTCTCCACCTTCATATTTATATGCAACCTCATTTTTTTCTTCACCTATCTCTTCATCCATCTCTTGGTCCACCTTCACCTCATCCCTTGTTGGATCCCATTTATTTTATCCCATTAAACCTCCACCTCTTTAGAGTGTGGTCACCAGTTTAACCACTTCTACATGCATCTCCTTGTCTACTTCCTCATTTCCTCCATGCCCTTGCTTTAATTCATGAAATATAGTTAGGTTAATTAGCTCAAGTGCATCCCTTTTTTCCTTTAATTCCTTTGCATATTGATCCTAGATCCTAATTTTTGACCCTCTCTATCTACTCCCTTCACCCTACCTATCATCTTTTTCTATTTTAAACCCTTTACCCATTTTGAGCTTATATGATCACAACATATATCATGATATGGATATGAATGTATTCCATTAGATTTTGGTTTAATATGAGATATATACCAAGCCTATGGCTCTATAACATAATCTACCATGCCCATAAGCTCATATGACCCACAAGTAAGCATGAGCACCACTAGTTATTAGGATGTAGATTCCTTCCCCATCTCCTCTAGTCTTGCCTATTTTCAAACCCTTTTACTCCAAACTTTGGATATGTTATAATCAAAAATAAAACCACCTTCAAATGGAATATTTGGGGTATCTACATGTGGATGCTAACTATAACTTCTCATGTGACCTACCTCTAAACCAATAATTTCCCTTGATTCTCTCTAATTGACCTAAATCTTATTATGCACTATAGTATCCCTACTCTTTAATTGCATTCAACCAAATAACTCTTTCTAAGAGTCACCTCTTCCACCAAACTATTTTCATCCTTTATCTCTTTTAGACCTATTTCTCCTACCTTCCTTTTTAACTCCCCAATCTATCTATCTTTGTACATTCTTATTCTATTTTTCCCTCTTGATTTTATATTTATACCATTTATTTTCCTTCTTATTTAAACCATCTCCCTTATTTAAATAATAATATTATTATTCTCCTCACTCCATATTCCAAAACCCCTCAGAGTCTTTCTCTTAATTCCCTCAAAACTCAACACTTATTTTAGGGCCATACTAACTCAAGGGTTGAAATCTTTGCCACTTCTCATTTACCCACTCTACAACTTTGCTTCCCTGAGTCATTAAATAATACCCTTCCATAGCCTATTAACGACATTGTTTAAGAGTGTGCATAATGTTAGCTTATTTGGATAGTAATGAATGAACTCATCGAGTCACTGTGACAATTCAAGTAGTGCCAAATTTTCCAAAGCTTGGTAAAGTATATTTCTCTTTTTTTTAATGATGGAAGAAATTTCATGATTTTAAATACTTATCCATGGCTACATATTCCTATTACATAGCTGAAGCAATCATCTAATTCCATCCTAGGTAATGTCATCTATCATTTCTACCAAACCAATTAGACAGCTATTTGATAATTATCTTTTCTACCCTTTGGCACCTCAATTTATTAAACACCCTTCAACCAAACCTAACTACATGATACATAAAATTGGGGAAATCGAGTTAACTAACACTCGCCACCTCAGAATAAATACATTAGGCCTAAAGTTCATTTTGGGTATTATGTCCATGAAGCTTTATAGGTAATATCCACTTGCCTAATGCATATGGAGTCCACTCAACCACCTCATTCCAACCAACCAACCCACTTTCCCACATCTACCTCGATGTTAGCCATTTTTTACTTGACCACTTTACATGTTTTGTGATGACCTTACCCTAGATACTTGTGAACAACACTGACCTTATCTAGATGACTTGATAAGCTTAATTTGATCACTATGACTAATGTTGTGAAATGGTTACCCTATCATATGCCCATATAGAACCTAACCTTACATTTATCAAAATTGGATAATTTAGTATTTGTACAATCTTAGATATCATTATTTTTCTCCTTTTGTGAACCCATTGGCATTTCACATACCTAACTGCCTTATGGTAACACCTCTTACCTCCCTACTAATTACTTATCAAACCTGCACCTGATTCAACCTTTCATCATCAACACTTAGTTTGAGGGGGAACACCTTCTCCCATACTTAAGGCACCCTAAACTTTGACTAAGTGATTTATTTTTATTTGGTATCTTGTTAATTCAAAGTTGCATAACAAAAAGGGGGCAAAATATAAACACTAGAATACTACACACTTATAATTTTTGATGACTAAATGCCTTAGGACCCCCTAAAGACCCCCTAAAAATTATTAACCCTTAACTAACCCATATTAACCTAACCAAATCACTATTATCCTATTCACAGAGTACTATTCAAAAGTACTAGTCACTATCACTATTCACTGAGACCCACTATCACTATTCATGATGACATTACCAAGTGATATGGCAAGTGACATGACATCTGACATGGCAAGCAACATATAAGGTGATTTGAGAGGCGATATGGAAAGTGAAATGGTTTATAATTTAGGTGGCTTGATGTGGGACATCATACCCCACTTGAGACCCTTTCCCAAGGTGCTTAATGACCTCATTTAAGCATCAAAAGGCCCCCCCTTAAAATATGGCATATTTCCACTTAAGAGGCTATAATTCAACATCTGTTTTGTGTTCAAAAATTAAATTTGCCTTAAAAATGGGATTCCCACCTCTTTAGTTCTTTGTAAAAAAAACAAAGGGTACTATATCCACCCATTTTTGACTTTTTAACCCAAATGGAAGACCCATAAGCAAGATGAGAAACCCACCACCCTCATATTTTGACTCATTCATTCACCCACATGGAAAAAGGTGCCAATTTTTTGGGGCATCTCTTTAAGTTCTTGGATGAAGATAATAAAGGGTGGTGAAAAGTATTTTATCCTCATTTAGGCCCATGTGCATAATTCCCATTCAAAATTAGACTCATGTGCAAGGTGGGAGACACACCAACCCAAATGGGAGACCCATGATCAAGGTGGGAATCCCACTACCCTCATATTTTTACTAATTCATGCACCCACATGTAAAATAATACCATATTTTTTGGGGCACCTCTTTAAGCTCTTGGATGAAGACAAGAAAGAGTGGTGAAAAGTATTTTAGCCTCATTTAGGCCCTTGTGCATGATTCCCATTCAAAATTGGGCTCATTTGAAAGGTGGGAGACACACCAACCCAAATGGGAGACCCAATATAAATTTGGTAATCCTACCACCCTCATATTTTGACTCATTTATGAACCACATGGGAAATGGTGCCATACTTCTACTATTACCTCTTTTGGCATGGTTCTTGACAACAAATGCTATAAATACACCCCCTCTACTTCACCCAAGGTTAAGTTGGAAGTTATTATTTGGCTATTAACATATTATTTTAGGTATTTTAAGGAAGTCATAATTTTTTAGGTCATCCAAATCTTGGAGGAAAATAATTTAAAGCAATGAATCTCCATTGAAATTGCCTCAGGACATCTTCAAAGAACATCATCAACAACAACATTCTTATTCAAGATTGGAGGGTAACATTTGATTTTTTTTCTTAAATTTAATTTTATCATCCCCTTTTATTTTAATCTCTTAATCACCACTTATCCATTTTATCCCTTTGTAATTTTATTATCTCAATCCATTTCCTCCCTTGTCATCTTTTATCCATTCATACCTTTGCCACTTTTACCCTCCTTATCCTCTTCCCATTTTGCCATCTTAACTACTTACCTTATTCCCTCATCAACCATTCACCCATTTATCCCATTTTAATCTTTACCTTTTTATTACCTTAACCATTCATCAACCAACCAAACCACTTTTCTTTAATCCCTTGTTAAATTTCCAAACTAAAACCATAGCCTTGTTTTGAAAAAATTTCAGAATTAATTACTATATTTAGTCATTGTTTTAAAAGAAATTAACATTTTTGTCTTCATTTATTTTTTTATTTTTATTTACTTATTTTTAATTTCAATTATTTTTTATTTTAAATTCAAGTATCTTTTCTCTTTATTCACAAATGTAAGTGTTAAAAGCAAGTGGATTGACAACCTCTTAGAAAGCTTTCACTTCTAGGATCTACCTCACATTAGGCAATCCACCCAACTAATTTTATAACCAACAAGTTCTATGGTAGTGCTTTCTTATTTCAGGTATTTCTTCCCTAAACAAAGATGAGTTATTACAAAGTATAGATTCAACATGCATCCATTCAACATGTATTGTTCTACACAACCTTCTTAAGTAGTTTCTTCTTTTCACACTTAAGAAAAAGTGAAAATTAGATAGAAACACTGACAAAAGAAATAAGAAAATGAGATGGGTTTGTAAAATTAAAAACTTAAGACCAAAAAAAGAAAGTGTGAAAAATGAATGTATGAAATAAAAATGTATTCTTGAGGAAAAATGGGTCCTATCAATGCTATTAAAATTAAACTCATGAATGAAATGAAAGTAATAAATAGAAAATAAAAGACCAAAGAAGGGGACTAAGGTTTGTGTATAGAATAGGCTACTAAAAAGATGAGATCATTGGAGTCCTATAAGAAGCGTTATTAAAAATTTATTTATGAAAAGAAGGTAAATATTTAAGAAAAACATTTCTTCAAAACTTTCACATTGGTGGGTTCTTTGAAAACATTTACTTCATTAGTTTGTAGATGATAAGTACTAGGACCAAGAATGCCTTTTACTAAGTAAGGGCCCCACCATTTTTGGACATATTCTCCTTATTTTTCAAGTGTGTTATATAATTTTAGGACCAAGTCACCAAAATTAAATGTGTGAAATTTGAACTATTTTTTATATTTTTAAGCAATGTGAGCCTTGTATTGGAGGTTATGTTGTAAATTGGCCAAGTGGTGTTCATCAAAAAAGTCTAAAGCCAAGCTTCACACAATTATTAATTAGGAATTATGCCATAGAGAGATATACATAAGGATGGTAGTTAAAATTATAATGGTAATTTTGATTTGTAACAATATACAAGTGACAACAATGTTGCCCTAATGGCAGTACATATGGTAGTATTGCAAGCCCAAAGTGCAGGATAAAGATGAAAGTGCCAATCAGTATGATTTACATGAAAGTATTTTATAATATTTTATTTATAATTTTGTTAATATAATTTGCTTATCCATTTAATTGAGGATGTTAAGGTGTGTAAAACTTGTGGGAAATTTTTAATTTAACACATAATTATTTCATGTCCTTGTTTTTGAAATTGTCACTATTGTACTCAACATAGCCCCATTCTTTTTTTGAATAGGTACCCACTATTTTCTAAAAGGTATAGATATATCTTGGAGATATTATTTCATAATATATTTATATGTTTCACCTAACTTTTATATTTATTAAATGTAAATGTAGATGTTTTGCTTATTCAGACTAACCTAATAATACTCTTCAAAAGTTTTACATATACACAGGTTTTTGAAACATGGACAATTTGTAAAGTCTCAAGATTCATAGAAATGGGCCTTCAAAACTTTTTTTGGAAGTAAATGTTTTGTATTATTCAATCCTTTAAACCTATATAAACCATTACAAAAAATGTTCTTTAGAAATTGTTTGCAATTTTTATCTAGAACTTATGTCCATGGGTTGGGTCCTCATAACGTTATCTGCCATGTATGAAAGTATTTGGGATTTTTGTTCATTTAAAGTTTGATATTTGGGAATATAGTGTTCAATATTTTTTAATTTTTTCAAGTGTTTAAAAAAAGTATTAGACATTTACATCTTCAGGAGAAAATGGTTGACATTTAGCCATCAATGTTCAGTCTTTGGAATTTATTCAAAATTTGGTCTCTAATAAAGGTATTCAACAAAAAAGTTTATAAAAGATAATAAAATAAATATTTTGGAATATGGTATTAAAAAAAATTGTTTATAAGGTCTCAACCAACATTTGGTCTTTGTAAAAATTGTTCAGATGCCATGTTTCAGATCTTATGATTTAGAACTTGACCTTTAGAAAAAGATAAGCCTCAAAGCCTTTGTAAAAGACACCTGCCATAGGTATTTAAAAATTTTATTTGGAAGATTTGTTCAATCAAAATACTTTGGGTTAACTATATTTTAATTCCACATCCAAATAATGACTACTAAAATCCTCCATTACATAACTAAATTAAAGTGAAAAGAGTGATAGGATAACACTTGGAAAAAGACAACAATGCAGAATTCTTTATGTTGTACCCAATATACCCCCATTATTTTTATAGAATAAGGACCCAATATCTATTTAAAAAGTTATATCCTATTTTGATATTATTTTAAAGAGAAATATTAATGTATTTCACTAACTTCACTATTCAAAAATACTATGAACATAATTTTTTTGAGGACTAACCTATTAATGTTCTCTAGAAGTTTTGTGTATATAGGTCTTAGCTCATTCTATTATTTGATGAAATTATGCAATGTACTTTTTTAGAACTATCCTTAGTAGGATCTAGTTTTTATAACTTTTGTTTAGAAGCCTATATTTGGTAGTTTTCAACACTTCCCATTTATATGAACCTTGGCATGAATTTGCTCTTCGATTATTTCATTCAAAGGAACTGTTTGGGATAACTATTATTAATTCATGTCTATAGTTCCTATATAAATTTATTTACCATATATTCAAGACTTTTCCATTTACTATTTGAGACCTACTCTTTGAGAACTAGGTTTTTGTAAGTTTTAAACTTCATCTCATCTAGGTCTTCAGATATTTTGTTTGGTAAGACCCTTAAGTGAAATTACTTAACACAAAAATATTCTTTGGTGAAAGTGTTCTAAAAATTCCTTTTGAAACTTTTTTTAGCTCATCTGTATCTTCAAAGATTTTGTTTAGTGAAATTATTTGGCATAAAAATTTTATATTTTGGTCTTGAAAACATTTGCTCGGTATAAATGTTTAGCTCATTAGGGTCTTCAATGAAATTGTTTGGGGAATTTATTAGACTCATTTTGGTCTTTGGTAAAAGTGTTTTGGATATTTATTCTACTTACAAACACTATTTTAATGCTATATCCCAAATCCTAAAAATCAATATCCCCATGGCATAGTAAAGTAAAGCAAAAGAAGTGATAAAATGACATTTAGAAAAAGGTAATGATGTGGAATTATTAATAAGAATCAATAGTGCCTATGTTTCATACCCACTAAATGAAGTGGAAAATTTCAAAATGAACAAACAAATTAGAGTTATAAACATTGGACATTAATGTCACACAAACTATAAATTAATTTCAAAACTATATCAAAGCATTGCAGATGATGACATGCTCATTGATCTGAAGCTAACTTGAAACTTAATTTTTTTCTTGATATCAAGACATAAATACCATCATTTCTAGCATATAATATACTTAGGAGAGTTGAGTTCTTAATGTGGAAAATAGAACATTTATCAACATAGTTAATTAGAACTACCATACTCATATAAGATGTTCGAAGGAATCCTTCCCCCATTAAGGTTTTTTATTAAGTATTCAAATAAATACAATGACACATTAATTGAGCCCACATTATTCAACAATGGATATAATAACTATTTAACACTATGGGAGATGATACACTAGGTTGATGCATATACCCATGAAGAGAGATTGACTCTTAATAAATGGAAATTTGATGAAGACATCCTTCCCTTCAAATTATAAGGGCTATACTTCACAATATCAAATTTGAAGGTCATTCCATGCCTGACATCCTATAAAAATTATTCTTCATCATGAAGGTGATTGGAAGCACATTCTTGCACCACTTTTAACAAAAGACAATCATAGAATTCATCATAGGTGATGCATTTAAAATGTATCTCTCCTTCCCCATTATAGATTCTAATTATGATTCACATATGGTAATGTCATGGAAGAAGGATAAATTGATTGAGAAAACACTAAGCACCTAGATGGTTCCTAGGGAGACCATCAATTTGAAGGACTTGTAGCTAGTTCTAGTGACCAAATTCAAGATTAGAATCCAAATTGGGATGGCCCTATTAAATAGGTTATTTAGATATCTAAACATAAAATTCCTTCACCATGAATGTATTTCATTGATTTAATTACTAATTACCTTAGAGTTTACATTTACTCTAGGTGAAGTAATTAGTGCAAGGTTGTGGGAGTAAATATTATAGAAGGATAAGAGGACCTAGGGATGCTATTTCTACATGATGTCCCTCCTCAAAGTTGTGTTAAACATAGTCTATGTTCATAATAATTGTTAATTCTAAATCCTAACTCTAAACTATATCAATAATCATATAAATGATTCTTATTCTTTCATCCACATATACACATACACTTAGAACATTATATGTACCATAGAATATGTCTACCCCTAGTTATGGATTGTTATCCATGATTACCCTCTACCTAGGATATCTAGAAATTTTTTTGGATACCTTTATTATTATGGGATACCAATATTTATACCCAAATTATATTATCATCATGGTCATAAGCCATAAGGTATCACCCCTATACCTCCCCAAGTATGTGTCTGATAAATTAGTAGAGCAAGAAAATGCTTCCTAGTTATAGTAGGGAATAAATCAAGACATGCATAAGAAAAATAATATATAATTTCGCATCTCTCACCTTATTATTAGGAGAATGTTCTATGTAAATTTTAAGTATTTCTAGGAAGCATGAAGGTATAGTGAGTATCATTATATAGCCACACTATCTCATAAGGACTGGGATCTACATGTTCAAGTGCAAAAACACATCAAGGGCCTTGGTATTACCTATCATCATGACCCTATGACCATGATTTAATAATTATAAATGATAAGTATTATTTCCAAGTCAAGGAACATGCATAAATAATCAATTTGAAAGAATAGCTCTTGAAAATCATTTAAGGGCAACCTTATATCTCAATTGTAGATGCATAGACTAAATTCACACTAGCAATAGGATTGGATACATTAGATTTTTGGGTTAATAGGCCACATAATCCATAAAAGTATCAATTTAAATCCTCAAAAACACCCCTTATGATGCTCAAAGTAGTAACTAAGGAACGAGGGGTGCCTAATAGCTCACTTGGTGGAGTACAAGATGATCCCATTTATCTTTACTCTTTAGATTTTGAGGGACTTGCCCAACAATGTGTTACATTAATCCCAAAGGATACTTCTATGGTTGAATCAAACACAAACACCTAGGAGCTACCTTATGTATACACCCCATTCTAGACAAAATTAAATCTTGACCAAACTTTAGATTGATTTCTACCAAACAATGTAAATTAAGTGTAGAAATTAGTAAATGTCCCAATTTAATTCATACATCAAACAATATTGATCAAAATATTTTTGAGGCATTCCTACTTTTGATATTATATCTTACACAAATTTAACCTCTCAAAGATTCATTTGTAGTCACATTGAGATTTAAAAACTATAAATTTGGCCTTTGAGAACATTAAGTGGGGTACTTAAACAATTCCTAAATGGATAAAATGCTAAGCAAAATGAATCAACTAATTAAAATAGATTAAATGTTTAGCTAAGTAATCCATTTGAAATTAATTAATATTTAAAATGGTAATTCAAAAATTCAAAATTTGAAGCTTATTTATCATTACTTTTTTGACTTATCAAGCACTCATAAAATATCTAAATTTGTGAGTCATGCCTATTAATTAAAAATAATAATTATATGTTACCTTACCTCAATTGGGGTTAGCCTCAACTCACTTAGGGTAATTTTAAACTCAACCATGATTAATTATAACCTAACTCAACATGGGTGAGTTTTAAATTTAGAGGATATAAATTGAAGGCCTCACCTATTGATCTTTAAGCTCTTTTTTTGTAAATTTATTATGATTAAATAGGTGCAAAAGCTTTTCTAGTGTAATGGTATTATGAAAAAATACCTCCAAAAAGATTCATTGTAGTTTTATCATGCCAATTTCATAATCCAAGCTAAGTTAAGCCAACCAACATTAACAAGGTTCCAAGAAGAGGTGGAGTAATGGAACTTCATTGACAAATATTTCTTGAGCACATAATCAAGAAAGCCAATTCAACAAGTGGTTTTGGAGCTAGAAGGAAGGTAAAAGGAAGGTTTCTTTTGTTTTTTAGTTGTGTTTTCATTATGTGCTTGTTACATATGCTCTCCCTAGTTTCTAGGCTAGAGGTGTTAGTGTTTAGTGTGTTTGTTTTGATTTTATTTTATTAACTAACACTATAATAATATCCCCTCTATGGATTCCTTGTTCAGATTAATGTCATGTCTGGTGGGACATGTACCCCACAAAGATATTCCCATGGAATTTAAGGACCTATTTATAAAAAAATTATTTCAAAATCTTCTTGATGACCAAAAAATTGAAAATTTAAAGCTCACATATGTTACATAGGAAGTTGTAGTATTACTCTATAGAGTTGCATTATTGCATGCTTAGTTGCATTTTTATATTTTTGCATGCTTAGTTGCATTTTCAAATTGTTATTTGAATTTTTGCATTCTCAATTCTATTTTAATAATCTTGATTGAATTATCATATTCTAAATTGCATTATTCCATTCCTAGTTGAATTATTGCATTCCTAGTTATGATATTACAGTTGCATTATTACATTCCTAGTCATATTATTACATTCCTAGTTGCATTATTGCAGTTAAACTATTGTATCATCGCATTATTAGTTGTGGTATTGTATTCCCAATCACATTATTGCATTATTAGTTTTATTATTACATTACTAGTTGTGTTATTACAATTTCTAGTTGCATTACTACATTCCTAATTGTGTTATTGCATTCCCAATTGTGTTAATGCCTTTTTAGTGACATTATTGCATTCCCAAATATGTTATTACCTTTCTAGTTGCATTATTGATTTTACAATTATGTTATTTCTTTCCAATTGCATTATTTACTTACCAATTACATTATTGACTCATGAAATGTGTTTTTTCACTAATTTAAGCAATTTTGCATTACATAGTTATAGTTTTACACTAATAGTTTGGTTTGCAAGAAAATGAAATTTTAACTAACTAGTTGTAGTTTTGTAAGAAAGTTTTAGTTTTAATCTATGTATCTATGGTATTAAACTATGTGAAAAAAATAATAAACCTGAGAGATAAATTTCAATTATCATTTTATCAGTTTATTTTAGCTTCTAAGCAAACAGATTGCCTAACACTTTTTATAGGACCCAAAGACCAAGGAAAAACATTTTTAACACTTTAATTCTTCAAATCACATTTATATTTGTTTTTTAAAAATTATTTACTTGATTTGTTTTTTATTTTTAAATTTTGCAACTCAAACAATGTAAGGGGAAATTTTCACTTCATATCTCATTTGGTGTTCTAAAATGAACTCAAAATTTAGCTAAGTACTCATAAGAGAATTTGATTATTGATTATTGTTGTGTGTTTTTTTCATAAACCAAGTGTAGTGTGTATGATTTCTCCCATCCCCTTTAAAGAATTTTCATGATAAAAAATACTTCACTTATTAATTTTTGTCACTTTGTCCAAAGCATGGAAGGAATTTTTATAAGGCACTCCTCAAAATTTGAGTCATTTGGGTGATCTCCAAAATGACCCTAAAGTCCTATGATTTTTATTTCTCGCATTTGGGTGTGAGTTCATAGCCTCCATATGAGTTATCTAAGGAAGTGTTGACCTTGAGATTCATCTCTCAACATGTTTTAAACACTACTCCATAGTGGGGTATAAAAATCAAGGTCAACTTTTTGGGGTGCTTGTTTAAGTGGTTTAACAAGTTCCATTAGTAAAAAAATGCCTTGGAACATAGTTTTAACTTAGACATTACACTATATTCAACAATTAAAAGATGCAGTAGTTATGAAAAGGATACAACCTTTTCACAATAAGTCATTTAATGTGGATCCAAATGATGTGTTTCACCCTAGTGTTAATCACACATATGACACCATTTAGATTGTTTGAAAAATTATAGTTTTTAAACAAACCCCACTTTTCATAGAAATATTATCAATGTAGGGTAAGTATCCCAAAGTTCCATGTAACCATATGATCTCTTGAGAGAATAGGGGGCTTAAAAACCCTACTTTTATGCACATTAGAATTTTTGGATAAATGCATTATTTCCTCTCACGAGAAAGTATATAGATGTAATTTGAAAGTATGAAACCACTTTACTAGGTTTTAGGATTAGGATGATACCCTTAGGTGTTTTTTTGTAGTTTCCTCTTTAAATAAATTATTTTGAATCAAAACTATTTGTTTGTCATACCACATTCAAATTAAGTCATGTTTGTATGCCCATTTTTCTCCTAAAGAGGTGTTATGACATCCATTTGATGTCACACTTTACCTTAGTCATTTGTCAAACCTTTTGTGTATGTGTTTCACTTATTTGAAAGGGGAATTGTTATGTTGCCCATTTCCTTCCAAGTTTTTGTCTTAGAGTTTTTGAAACAAAACCATTTGTCATATATTTTGATCAAGATAACATCATTACACTACTCACATTGTTTCAAATACTTTTTTCCTTATGTCTAATCAATTTCAAAACCACATGTGCCTCATTATTCTATGCCTAGTATCATTAAGTCATTAATTTTGGTCTAGATTATTTTCCATTTAATAAATTAAGCCTTTTAAACAAAGTTTAAAATTTATATTATGAATTTCATACTAAATTTTGATTGTTTTATGCCTATGCCTCATGTAATTTATATTAGACATTTACCTCTCACTTTTATATTGTACAACTTAGACTAATTCCTTATTTGTTTTAACAAACTTTTGTGCTTGGATTTGGGAAGTCATATCTCTTCCATTTTCAATGTGTCTCTTTTGTGTTTTAAAACTAAGGGAAAAACTCTCTCTCAAAATACAACCTTAATCATGATTAGTTTACATTTGAGTCTTGCTCATCATTTGGGCTTGAATGTTTTACTCATCCTTATTTTTGCTTACCTGGTATTGATTTTACCAATTAGTTTTATGTATATTCCTAAAGTCCAATGTCTTATAATAATGATAAATTTTTAGTATGAATTTTAATGCTTATTTTGAGTCTAAGTGTTTCAAATTTGTTAGATTAATTATCTTGCCTTTTAGACCTAGTTTGTGCCAAGTCAAACTTTGTGATGTGGTTCCAAAAGACCTAGAACTTTTGCCTTTTGTTTAATACCTAGTTTATTTTGATCATAGATTTATGCCTTATTCCTAAAGACTTGAAAATATTTTCCATTTTTAGACTTAGATTAGAGTTGTTTAAAACACGTTTTAACAAGATTGGTATTCAGATTTGTATTTTCACTTGACCATTTATGTGACACATTGGAAATTAGACCTTGAGGATGTTTTAGACTAAATTTGTTGTTGATGATTTTTGAGATCAGATCCATTTCAAGGCCAAGTTTTAGCCATGTTTTCTATTTAGACCAAGTACCTATTCCTAGACCAATGCCACTTTCAAACCTAGACCTAGACATAGACCATTTTCATAGACGAAGACTAATTTATTTGGGATAAATCCAAACCTATCCATGTCAATTATCATCTACCATGATCAACATTATTTGGTCTAATTAACATAGGATGTTTTTCCTTTTAATGATAATGGTACCCAATACCCTACATATAACATTAATCCTCCTTCGGCTTGTGCTATCAACCAAGCTTCATTATATATATATATATATATATATATATATATATATGTATATATATATATATATGTATATATATATATATATATGTATATATGTATATATATATATATGTATGTATGTATGTATGTACATATATAACCATTATAGGCCCTCATCCTTTAGCCTATATTAGCAACCAAGATTCAAAATACCCTTTCCTTATAATTCTAGGACCTTCCAAATATGGCAGCTCAATATCCTTAAAATTTTGTACAATCATGATTTGATGATTTAGTTACCATCCTAGATTGATAACCTACCTTTATTGATTCCATATTTGATAAGCCTGCTTATAGAGATATCATTATCCAATAATTAATCATCCTTAAAACATTTCCATCCTTCTCCTACTTTAGAAAACCCATGCCAGTATTTGATCCACAATATATCTATTCATTACCTCTCTAAGAATCATCATTCAAAGACTAAAATATGTTCAAAATTGATATTCTATAACCTAGTGTAAACCAAGGCCAAGAGAACCAACTAATTCATGATGTTTTTTTTGAAACAAATTTTTGTGACAACTCAACCTATGCTGAATCCCCTTTTGATACTTTACCTTTGGTTGAGGAATATCACTCTAACAAAACAATCTTTGTTGTCACATTCTAATGATTATAATTACTTTTGGAAAAATCATTATCTTGACCATTGTCCTATTTTTAAAGACCCCCCTTTGAGAATCCAGTCTCTAAAAAGTTATCTCTTGACATTTTCAACCTCATTATGGAGTCTCACCTTGATAATCTGGTCTCTATGGAGTCACCCCTCAAACCATTACCTCTCTTTGAAGGGCTTAATATAGATGAAATAGTCTATGTTAAACCCTTATTAGATGAATCTATTTTTGAAGAGCCCATTTTACCATCACAAGACATTACTTGTCCACTACTAAACATTCAACAATACATCATTGAATAAATATCCACAATCAAATAAGAATCAAATTTAGAGTCAAGCTCTATTTTTTATGGATATCAAATTTAGCATTAGAAGTAAAATCAATGTAAGTCTCAACATAAAATTGAGAGTCCATTGGATAAAACTAATCTTTATAACACTAATACATTTGTACCTAGTACAATATTGGTTATATATTCCTCTCAAATCAATTTGAATACATATGTGATCCTTCCATAGTTTTTGAGGGTGATTACTTTAGCATCAACACAAGTTCTCTTAGTATATTCTATGAGGATTATGTTTCCTCTTCCCATTCCATTACCATACCAAATTTCGTTAAAACCTACCAAAATAACCATTATATTGACATTCCACCTCCCACAAGTGTTGACTGAGATTGATAGAATCACACCATCTTGAACTGTATCCATGGTGACATATCAATTATAGAATATCAAGGGGACCAAAATCACATTCATGCAAAATAAAACTCTCCTAGTGAATCATTTTCAGAGGTGCTAGGGGGAAATCAAATTCCTAACTCAACATGTTCTAATGAAACCTTATTCAAGGTACTAGAAGACAATCAAAGTCAAAAGCCAATATTTCTTAGTAAAACCTTCTTAGAGGTTCTATGGGATAATCAAGACAACTTTATTTGTGAAAACCTCTTCAAGGTGACAATAGCTATGCACAATTATTCACTACTTAATGAATATATTATCAAAGATAAAATCAATAAAACTTTGATTATATAGCATAATTATATGGAAACTACTCTTAGGCCCAAACAATAGAAAAATCTAGTGGTCTTATTGAGAGTATATTCAAAAGTCTTTGGCCCTACCACAACAAAAATTAAGTTAAATTCAGAATTAACAAAATTGTGGTTAATTGATAATCCCAATATTCATTTATTTCACAACCATTATACATTCCATTATGAGCCATTTATTAATTGTAGGCCTATATTACATTTCCAAATCAGACATATCAACCAATATTTGTCCTTATTTACCATCATTGATAGCGTTTTCCTTTATAAAAGATATAAAGACATATTGTCTCAAATTTTGGAGGAAATAGAATTAATTACTAATGAAGATCATAATAACATTATTAAATTCTAAACCCACATCAAGATCTTCACAAGGATTCTATTCAAAAGGGGTGAGGGCTAGGAATTTAAGCATTTGAATATGCTAGTTATATCATATGTTGATCAGGACATGCATCTCCACATCAAAAAGAATGGTAGAGCCATTAACTTTGCATAACTATTTACCTTTAATTTTTTATCTTACTTTCACCTTATCATTATTTCATACCCTACCATTTACCTTACCTTGTCACTTGGGGAAAACCCTATTATCATTATATAGCTAATTTCCATAAAATCACCTTCTTTGTACCATACTATATTATAGTTCTCCCATACCTTCACTATTGAGAAACATTATTTTTAACCTAATATGTACCCCTTTTGACCTTAGTTTTACTCCATTAGTTCTTCAGTCACCTTTAGTGAGAAGATTTAGATAAAATTTTAGTAGTTGATTCAAGTCTTCTAGACATAGGCACTATCTTAGACCAATATGATAATAGTTATGAAATTGATTTCTTCATTGTTGACACATTATATTTTTGGTGATGCTAATTATAACCACATTTGGGAAAATTAGTATCATTGACTCATGCCATTATTTCCTAATTATAAATGCTTATAAAAAAATTAAGAGCAATACCTTTACCATGCATTACCACATCACCTTGCCATTCCTATACTATACTATGCCATTTGCCTAATTCAAGAAATTTATTCTACCTAATTATATTCCTCATCTATAAGGTGTAATTACAATGACTTGAGGTCCCATTCAGACTATGTAGGTAGTACTCAATTTTACATTGAGGTTAGCTGAATCACCCCTTTTTCGATGCTCTCATCATTTTTTGAGAAACATAGGCCAATGATATCACCATTTTTCAAGTGATATATTGTCAATATATAATGAGTTAAGATACCCAAAAAAATCCAAAAACATTCAAAAAGTTTCAAAATCTTAAAATAGGAAAAATCAAATTACCATCTCCTAGAGAGATATAGAGCCTTGAAATCCAAAAAAATTGTCTTGTCTTAACCTAGTCATCCATCCTCAATCTACCTTAATATAAAAAATCCATTATTGTTTCTAATCTATCCCACTACCATTAAGGGAGTGACTTTCCCTTTGCATGTATCCTTGTTTAGGGTCATCATCCAATTTACACCTTTTAGGCCAAGCTAGTAACTTTTTCCCTATTGGGGAAACACTAGAGTACACAAATTATATCAATATATATATTATCCTTACATGTCATTCCTGTGCATAAAACCTTGCTTGGATAAACTACTTGTTTATCATTCCATTAAGACTTCACATGTAGTTATTGACTTGGTTGATGATAGGATGTTTTCTATTGCTATTACTTTCAAGTTTTTTGTTTGTTTGTTTGCTTAGTTATTTATTTATTTGTTCACCTATTTGTTTGATTTCATTATTGTGCCTTGACTTAGTATATATGCATTAATTAGGTGATTCCTTACACATTATTTTTTGAGTCTATCCATATTGTTTCCTATTATTTCTAACTCTATTTCTTACTTTCAAGAAAAAGGAAAGAAACACCAGATGAGGGTTGTGTACTTGGTAAATGTTGCACTTATTGATGACCAATTGAAGTGAGAGATCCTTTTTGGTAAGGAAAGTCTATCAGAAATAATACCACACTAAAAAAAATTATTTTTTAGATGAGTATGAAGGGTGGAGTGACTAATAATGCTAGATCTAAGAAGTGAAAGCTCCCTTGGATGGCTGTCAATCCACTCTCCTAATGATAAATTTTTTTTGATAATGGAAATAAAAAATGATAAATTTATAAGAACATGAATATTTATGTAAATAAATAAATAATGCACCTATTCAATAAAAGGTAATATAGAGGGTTAATACCATGCATGAGTGGATCAAGGTCAGGTTTAGAGGATCTGAATAGTGTCTATAGATAGGCCAAAAAAAGAGATAAGGTCTAATTAGATATGAAAGGGGAGGAAACAATAATATATTATTTTCCTTGACAGTAACTATAAGTGATCAAGGTGACTAATGATGGTTTCCCTAACCATTGATAGTTAGGTGAGTAGTGTCAGTCGCTATAACTATTAATAGATATAGTAACTAGATATGGTTACCTATAAAAGTGTGGTAGGTTATTTGAAGTGGGATTAGTGGGAGGTGGATAATGAGTAGAAGGTAGAGTGTGGATTCTTGGTGTGAGGGGTAATGTGTAGGAGGTCTGATCTGAAAGGGAAACTTTAATAAAGAAAGGAAATGCTAAAAATAAGACAAGAATACCTGTATAATGCAGGGTAGAGAATATTTCCAAACTAAAGAAAAATGGGTAGCATAATAGTACTCAAGCCTTAAATAATGATGTGGATAGAGTTTTGGGGTCTTGGATCATGCTTGTACAAAAACCCAAGAGATCCTACATATAAATATTTGGATCCTCATCTCTTCTAAGATCCCTCAATTTATAGCCCAAAATTGCTAAGTAGGGAGGAAAGAAGTTGCTAAGTTAGTCTAAGATAAACATGTTAATTTAAAAGGAATGAAAGTTGTAAGTTATGCATGGGAAAGTTTTCATGTTTTTTTCCCATGCATACCTTGTTCAAAACTAAGATTTTTAGTGGAAAGGTAGGATACCTGACCATTGATGGTTACACTAACCATTGATAATCAACCCCGAAATATAAAAAGGTCTAAAAGGGGTCCTAAGTTGATGCTTTAAAATGTTTTATCAAAATGACTTAGTCTTGTTAATAAATGTCACATTAAAGAAAGGTGTTTTTAAGGGTAAGCTAACTAAGTGAATAGTTATCTAAGGGTCAAGGACAAGTCTAAAGTAGCTTGAAATTGAAAGATGGTCGAGGGGATGTTTTTTAGTGTCTACATTTTACCCCTTTTTTATTATGTGGCTTTAGGTCAATTAATCCATAAAACAAAAATGAAGTACTGATTGGCCAAGGTTTGGCTACCCCAAGTATAAGAGGAGGGTATTCCCCCTCAAACTGGGAATTGATGAGGTAACACTATAATTAGGTCATGGGTTGATCAAAGGTAAAATGGAGGTCATGAGGTGGGTGACAAAAAATGCGTTGTCATTTGAAATGCAAATACATGCACAAAATATGACTAAATACAAGAGTTAAAATCACACAAAGCCTAAATCTACTAATGTTGATAATAATAAGTTGAGTTCTAGAAGGTATAATGTAACTTGTCCCCAGTGTTGGTCATAGCTAATTAGGTCATGCATATCAAGTCTCCTAGAAAAGATTGGTACTTGTTTAGGTATCCAAGGTAGGAACTTCTATTGAGAAAAACATAAATGGTTGGGTTGCGCACCAGGTGGTGCATAATGCAAAACTTTAATAGGTAAAAATTAGTTAAGGTGGTCATAATGACCAAGGCAAGGTCATCATAAGGTATGAAAATAGGTTGGCTTTTAAAAATGTGTTAACATTGAGATGGATATGATCAAATGGGTTGGGTGATTGATTGGGTAGGGAGTGGCCAAGCTAACCCCAAATGCACTAGGCAAGATGATGCTACCTACATAGTCCCATGGATAGTGAATCTAACATGGAATTCAAGCCTAATGTAGTTCTTAGTGTTTTATGGAGAAGGTGACTCTTGAATAGGTCAAAGTGTGGAAAGAAATGGGATGCCCCATTTAGATTTGTTACATGTTTTAATTGAGGTAGAAAAGGATGAAAATGGTGGAGTAAAAAAAATATAACCCTAACTATCAATAATCAGGGCTAACTGGTGATGGTTAAATAACCATTGATGGTTAGGATGAACCATCAAGGTGTATAAAACCATCAATGGTCATGGTCAACTGGTGATGGTTAGGAAACCATCAATGGTTGGGTGAAAACCCTAAAATAATGGTAAAACAACAAATGGCTAAAAATTAGTCCTCATTTGTGAATCTAGTGATTTATGGTTTTATGTTATCTAAGCATTGTTATATGAAGAGTACTTGAAAATTATTGGAAATGTGTTGAGGTGTCGAGAGTAGATTGGTGGTTATGAGTGAGAGTGTGATCGAGTGGAGCTAAGATGGATGTTGGAGACATACACAGTCAAGTAATGAGACACAAATTGAGATGTCACCAGTAGTCACAAAATAAGGTAGGTTCCACTTTGAATTTGTGAATGTTTGTAATTTATAGTGATGAAAAGGTAGTGGATTTTATTGGGAATGGGAAATTAACTAGGTAGAAACTACCTTAGGTTTTACTTTTGGAGGGTATGGGGTTTGGATTTTTGTGGAAACAAAGGAAAAAATGGGGAGAATAATAGGGGAGTGAGAAGGGGTGTAGGAATAACAATTTTAATGAGGGGAACATAGGTGATAAGAGGGGATTTGGGGGGTGTCTAGGAGGTTAGTGGTTTGAGGTTTACCACTAATGGTCAGTAATAATGACCATCAGTGGTTGACCTAACTGGTGATGGTCAACCCTAAGGGGGAAAATAAATGATAGAGGGAGATTATCGATAGTCAAGAGAACTGTCGATGGTTGATAAAGGGAGGGGTTTGGGTGGGGAAGGGATAGAAGGTAAGTAAATGACATTAATGTTTTAAAATATGGATTAATATGTTGTTGATGGTTTATAGAGTTAGGAGTATACTAGATAAAGGGTGGGGTATCGATGCATTTTTTTAATAAAGGAATCTAATAGTAATGTAGATGGCTAAACATATGAAAGCATAGGTAACATGTTGGGAGTTAAGATAGTGGATAGCCTAAGGTGTAGTGGTGTATGGGTTTTGTGAAATAATAGGCATAGGTTTAAAAATGATAGGTACGGATGAAATGATTTAATTATTTTTGACATGATGATTTTGTAAGCATGAGATCAGATATAGCTATGGGATCAAGTGCCTAATATTTTTATGGAGGTGAGAGATGCCATGTCTGTAAATGATTGGTGACATATGGAGGCTATTAGGTTTGGAATGATGCACCACTACCAACACCTTCCTAGATATCTTATGATGATAGTTTCCCTCATCGAGAGACAAGTCCTAAAAACTAATACATTTTGGTTATGAATGAGAGAGATGAGAATCTTAATAGAGGATATACATAAGATCATGCACCTGCCTATCTATGGAGACCCTATCTACCACATAGAGATCAATGAGATTGATGAGTGTGAGGAGTTATTATGTGGGGATGATAGAGGAGATGCATAGTTCTATTCTAGAGGGTTTAGCATTAGGCCACTATAATAGAGGGCCTAACGAGAGAGGAACTTATTGACTATGCTATAGTTAGTGATGACATGTTATGCATTACTAGATCTGGTTAGGGGAGGTTTCCTTATGTTTTATTAGGGGTTCTCATGGAGCTAATACTTGGGAGGACTATTTCTGGATGGGGCCAAGTTTTATTGGTTCAAATCTATAGAGATCTATGGGGTTTTAGAGTGCATAAGCACTACAACATCAATATGGGGTTCATGCTTCATGTTTGGGTATAGAATCACATATAGGTACTGAGACCATTGGGCCTATCAATAGAGGTTTACCTACTGACATACTGCATAAGTAGATTTTATTGATGAAAGAGGGATCGGGTGATGATATGGGATGGTAGTGGGTCAAGTGATACTAATTAGTTTCAATGTGCCTTAGAGGGCTTAATGCCTAGAGACATTGTCTAGAGGCCACAAAAGACCTGGCTTGTATGGGTTGGATACCAATAATACACACTAGCCTTATATAGCTAGAGATGGGTGTTTGGGAGGTGTGATGGTGAGATTGAATATATCCCATTTGAGAGGGTGAAAAGATAGTTTAGACTTGTTTAGGGCATCCCTCCATATTTTATATGATATAGGAGGGAGGATGTGGAGGTTTTATTACCAGATCCATAGCCATAAGAGGAGGATTTAGATCATGAGGAGCTATCATTTAGAGATGGAGATGATGTAGGCATTATGGTAGACTATCCTACATGTTATCAGGATAAGTATGTAGTGGCCAATTTTGGTTAGGGAGATGGGGACCAGGAGCTGATATATGTTGATCCAAGATAGAGGCCAACATAGGGTGATCCATAAGTAGTGATGGCATGAGTATCAACATAAGCATATATTTTCATGTTACAAGGGTAGATTGCCACTCTTTAAGGTCAACTAGGAGGAATGGTAGTGCAAAGAGATCAAGACCAGGCATAGGTTACCACTTTATAGGGTTAGGTGACCATTTTATAGGGGTAGGTTACCATAGTGATATGGGAGTGGGACCAAGTGAGGGTCTCACTTGATTGAGTGACATAGGAGAGAGACTTTCTATAGTGGGCCAATAGATTAGTGGTGGAACCTCCATGTTTTATAACATAGGCTAGGTATCTAGCAGTCATACATGACTTGCATTACTATGAGGGAATTATGCAATCATAGTATCCTAATGAGTCAAAATGGGGAAAGTATCAGATTGGCTTGGCTAGTGGAGTAATGATTATAGCCCTAGGTTAGTGGACTATGGTAGTAGGTCATCTGGTAGGGACTCCACCTTAGATGGGTATAGGTATTGGTGTAGGTGTAAGTATAGGTATAGGTGTAGGTGTGGATGGGGCCAATAGTAGTAGTGCTCTAGGATCTTGACATGATTTTTTGGTGTAGATGTATTACTTCATTTTGATATTAGCCTACATGTCATAGCTGTGAGAGATATTTACATGTATAGACACTTATACACACACACACACATATATACATACATACATACATACATATATATATATATATATATATATATACATATATATATATATACATATATATATATATATACATATATATGTATATATATACATACATACATATACATATATATATATATATATATGATTCAAGTGTTTTTATGGTTTCATGTTTTATGAGATGGATACTTATGTGTTGATGATGTGTTAGGTATGACTGATGTTGATTTTATATGTTATAGATGATGATCATGTATGAGAGTTATGATGGTGATGATTACCTTTCTTAGTATAGGCATGTGATGATATACGGTTTAAAGTTCAAATGAAGATTTGATTTTGATTATTATATGGTGTTCCTATTTTGATATGATGGAAATATGTGATCGTGATGTTAGAGACTATTATCTTAGGTGATGATTTTGATTTTATGGTTCATGATATGTTTGTTCCTTATGGATTATGATTTTTTGGTATGCTTTGATAAGTTTATAATGTTTTAGAAATAATGATAAGAGAAAACATCCTTATGAACCAATATAAACAAAAAGAGGCATGTTGGGTTCATTTTTAAGGACCCTATTAGACCAAGGTTAGATAGGATCTTAATGAAAATAAACCTTTGATAGGCTTCACATTAGCACATCTCTAGTGAAAAGGTGTCATTGTAAACACAATTTTATGAAGTGAACTCATAGTCCCTTGATTTATAGAGGGTATATAGGAAAAGGGGATGATAGGTAAATGGAGGTAAAAAGGGATAAGGTAGGAACCTAATATGTATTTAATTACCCTTTTCAATAGGTGACCTAAGAAATAAAATAGACAAGTCCATGCATTAACAAGGTGTATACTGATCGATGTAGGAAGTCTACAAATATATTTTTTTATGAGAGGGCCAATTGTGGCCCTTTTGTGGGATAAATTTATTTCAATAGGGATCATTAATTTAATGGTTTTATGAAAAAAAGTGAAACTAATCAATCCAAGAAGATTTGAATACTTTGATTGAGCCAATTGTGGATTGTATGAATAGATTATTTTTGACATTTTAGATTAGCCATATTTCAAGGGAGTGGTCTAAGTCTGATTTTCATAGTTTTCAATTGAGGGATCAGTCTATTTGTTTTTTACTTTATTCAATATCTATCCTTTGAGGGAGTGGTATATATTAGAATAATTGACCCAAATGATATTTTATATCCCATGTAGAATGTTTAAGTTATGTTTTAGACATGGAAACATCTATTCCTACTTAGAGGTTAAATTCATGCAAGTATGATTTTTACCACAAAAGGTGGTTTCTAGTTAAGAAAATGTGGCTTTGGGAAATAAGTGATCATGGGATTCCATCTATTTAAAGATGAAAAGTACCCATGAGAACCATGTTTAATATTGGGTTAAAAATTTATGATATATAACCACGTGGGTCTATTATAATCAAATGTCCCCAAGAGACATAAGATAATAGTGTAAAATGGGGGGAGTAGTTTATAAACTAAGGGACAAGCTTAAGTTAGACATCAAGGTTTATTAGATCTCTGTTACTAGTAGGAGAGATGTATATATGTATAATTGAGAGACTCAGGTTCTAGTTTGATTTTAAGAGAGGACAAATGATAATCTCTTGATCCATAATTATGGGTGATGATGTAAGGTCCAAGCCAATTGAAATAAAATTTACCCTTTTCCTCTTATCCATGTTTGTCATGTGTTGGTTTTCTTTAATATTGAGGTCTATAATGTTAAATGCCCATTCTTCTAGATGCTTGTTGTAAACACAAGTGATACGCTCTTAGTAGATGTGAATATTGTTAATGGTAGAAACATGATGCTCATCAGACAACTCAAGGCATGTGAGGCATTCTTGATGATAGTCCTCTTCAAAGATGATGTCTTGTAAGGATATGTGAAGAGAGGGAATATAGTCTTTGAGAGGTAAGACATCCTCTATGCTAAAGACCAAGGAAAAAGGTGTAGCACCTATGGAGGTTTGAATGCTAGTGCAATAGGCCCACAAATCAAAAGAGATGTGAAGGTGCCAATCCTAGCTTAAAGAAATTACAACTTTGGTTAGCAATTTGATGAGAGTTTTGTTGGAATTTTTTCCTATCTATTTTCCTATGGATGATAAGGCAAGGAATGACTTAACTTGATGCCAAAGTCATCATATAGGGCTTAAAATTTCTTAATTTTGAATTATTTATATTTATTAGTGTTGATTTTGTGAGGGACACCAATGTGATAGATAATGTGATGATTAATAAAATTGATAATTATTTTGTCTTTGATGGAAATGAGGGGGATGGATTCTACCCATTTGGTGAAATATTTGATAGAGGTGATGATAAATTGGTGTCATTGAGATGAGTGAGGATTGATTTTTCCAATGAGATCAAGCCCCCACTATAAAAAAGGCCAATAATATTTGGATACTTGGAGTCCATGAGTAGCTACATGATGTAAGTTAGCATGTTTTTGGCATTTGACACACTTTTTTACATAGTTATAATAGTCTTGATTGAGGGTAAGTCAATAGTAACCAAGGCGTAGGATTCTTTTGGAAATAGCAAAGCCACTAAAATGTTCCCCACAAACTCTTTCATGAGTTTCCTTGATGGCATGGGGAATCTAATGACTATATAGACATTGGAGGAGAAGGTAATCAAAGCAACATTTGTATAGGATTCCCCCTAGTTTGGTATAATGATATGTACCCTACACAAAGGCTTTCCAAGCATTCTTAAAGAGGTTGGGTGGAATATGTAACAAACCTTGTCCAATCTGCCCTTAATCATCTCAATCTGTTGTCTTGTAATTTTTTCAAACACTTAATATGTAAAGTGCTTCTTACTGGTTTTTGTCACAGTTTGATGATTTGATTTGAATTATGATGGATTAAATCTTCAACTATTTATATAACAATGAAAGAATGACAATGGTAAGTTATAGATGCAAGGATGACTTCTTTTTTGTTCTTTTTTATGCAATTAGATGAATTTATAAAGTAAAATAATCACCTAAATCAAATGGACATTTAGTCATATATTTGGCATGTAACCTACTATCTCAATTAAAATTCTCAATAGATAACTATAAATTCCCAACAACTTGTGATTCTTATTTGTATTGATGATTTGATACAATGTTCCACTAGACTAGCCAAGACTCTTAACATAAACAAGAATTATAATTATATGGTATGCTATTATGAAATATTCACACCTAAAACTAAAAATATAAACAATAATAAAGGATGAATTATATACAATAAACCCTAGTTAGATTGAGGCACCATTGAGAATAGATGAAAGAGCAAGTAATTTCCAAGTGAATGGATGATCTACCAAGCCAAATTGAATATTCCAAGCTAGCCACACCTATTCTGGTCTAATGTCAAAAATAATATGTGATTAATATGTGTAGTCTCAAAAATTTAATATCATCTCCATGATCCAAGGAAGTGGGTGCACCAAGCCAAGCAAAGAATTGATGCAAATTGGAACCCCCACAAGCAAAAATGTCCCTCCTAATGACATCCTTCCTTGACCGTAAATATCTGATTTTTATATCAGATATTTCTACAATCCAAATTACTATCGTAACCAAGGAAAATAAATACCAAGATATATAGAAACCAACACCAAAAGATAGCTATGAAACCTCCACAAATTCAACAAATTAATTTCTCCAAAATTAGCCAATGACCACAAATTTTGTTTCAATTGAGATGACTAAAATAACACCTCCACAATTCAACCCTTCAAGATCTATTTCACTCCCTCAGTTATGATATCAAGGGATTTATCATTCCCAAAGACAAATGGATTCACTACAGAAAAGTCTAGGCTCCACAAGCATACCACAACAAAGAGAACATCAAATTTGGATGATTCATAATGGCAGCCCACACCTACCTTTAAACTTTTCTTTTTCTTTCCTTCATTTGGGAAGCTTCTACAAACATCATAATATTTTATTATTATTTTTCCCTTTTAATATATTATATTTTCACTTTAATATAAAATAATTAATTATATTATAAAGTAAAAATATAACATCATTTTGTAACATGAGGATTTTAAAAATAGAAACATTCTAATAAATCATTAGAAAACCTGTAGAATATGTTAAAACTTGCCCAAAGAAACCAATTACCATTTGGATAATTGTGAAGAAGACCCTCTAACCATGTTGTATTAGCCTAATAGGGCCACTGATAGGCTAATCATGCTGAAAGTACAATGTCTAGCTAGAAGGGGACATTACATGAATAATGCCAAGGTTAAAGTAATTAAAAGTTTGGTCATGCCAGATGTTGAAAGGGGATGCATCTACACTAAAAATTATAGGAAGGACTAAAATGATAAATGAGGGCCTGATGAAATGATTGACAGTGATAAATAGTTTGGATTCAATGGGTTGAGAACGGATTTGAGATGCAAGGGAGGCCATTGTATCTATGAATTTGTTAGTAGATCAAGGTACTAACTAGAGCTAGTAACATTCAAAAGATGTTAATATCTTGTCAGGCAAAATCTTATACTTTTGAAAAACATCATTTTTACGTTGATAGGAACCATTCACTTGGTTGAATATGAGGTGGGAATCACCAAAGATAGAGATGGTTTTGATTTTTAAGATGAGAGTGGTTTGGAGATTGATGACTAAAGATTTGTAATATGTTAAGTTATTAGTACATTCAAAGTAAAGCTTAAAGGATAGTGGAAGAGGTTCATCATGAAGGCTTATGATAATTATGTATGCACCCCTACATTGTTGGCATTTAGATCCATTGATAAATATGGTGATTTGATAAGGGTGTTATTCATGAGAAATTGTTGTGATGAACTCGTCTAAAAAGGTTAAAGGAATGTTTTGGTTATTGGGTATGGTAGATTCAACCAACTAGTCAGTGATGACCTAACTTTTAATGGATTTTTGGTAAAGAAAATCAAGATCAAATTCAGCAAGAAGTAGGAGACACTTAGCCATACATTTATTTTGGTATGGTTTTGAGTACATATACTTGAGGGGGTTAGTGTTGGTGATAACATAGGTTTTATGGTTAAGAAGGTAATGATGAAGCTTAGAAGCAACAAAAGTGAGAGTAAGACAATGTTTTTCAGGGTGGGTATACCATGTCTCATTTCCTAAAAGGGTGTGGATAATATAATATATGGCTTGATATTTGTTTTGGTCATCCTGATGAGTAAACATCGCACCTAAAGAGTGATTAGTGGTAGATATGTAAAGGTAAAAAGGTTGGTCATCCTGAGGTGGGATAAAAGCTGGTAGAGAAAGTAGGTACTCCTTAAGTTACTCAAAGGGTTGTTGATAGTCTTTTATCCATTTAAAGGAGGTATTTTTTTTAGGAGTTGGTGAAAGGGTTGGCATCTACTTGAGATTTAGGAGATGAAGTGACAAATAGATTGGAGATTTCCCTAAAGGCTATGAAGTTATTTATAGTTTGTTAAAGGAGGCATTTATAGGATTTCTTTGACTTTGGTAGGGTCAATTTAATTTCCACGAAGGGAGATGATGAAGGCAAGGAGATTTTTATATAGAACCCCAAAAATGCATTTCTTGGGATTGAGCCTAACATAGAATTGGATTACTCGATTAAGTATGATACCAAAAATAGCTAGATGATCCTTCAGGTGTTTAGATTTCCCCAAGAGATCATCCAAATAATCTTGTATAATTTTATGGATAAGGTCATGGCTCATTGATAGGTTTCTCCTACATTTTTTAAACTAAAAGCTATGAACCAATAGCAAAAGGTTACCCAAGGATTACTGAAGTTAGTTTTGTGTTGATCTATGGGGGTGATCAGGGTCTAATTATGTCCTAAATAGCCATCCATGAGAGATAACATCTCATGGCCAATGTTAAGATCAAATAGTTGGTCGATGTTAGGTATAATAAAGTCATCTTTGGGTTTGGTGTGATGCACCACTACCAACACCTTCCTAGATATCTTATGATGATAGTTTCCCTCATTGAGAGATGGGTCCCAAAAACTAATACATTTTGGTTAGCAATGGGAGAGATAAGCATCTTATTAGAGGATATACACAAGATCATGCACCTACCTATCTATGGAGACCCTATCTACCACATAGAGAGCAAAGAGATTGATGAGTGCATGGAGTTATTATATGGGGATGATATAGGAGATGCATAGTTCCATTCTAGAGGGCTCACATTAGGCCACTATACCAGAGGGCCTAGGGAGAGAGGTACTTATTAACTATGCTATAGTTAGTGATGACATGTTATGAATTACTATATTTGGTTAGGGGGAGGTTTCATTGTGTTTTATTAGGGGTTATCATAGATCTAATGCTTGGGAGGACTATCTTTGGATGGGGCCAAGTTTTATTAATTTAGATATATAGAGAGCTATGGGGTTTTAGAGTGCATAGGCACTACAACATCAGTGTGGGGTTCATGCTTCATTTCTGGGTGTAGAATCACATATAAGTACTAAGACCATTGGTCATATCAATAGAGGGTTACCACTGATAGACTACATGGTTGGATTTTATTGATGGAAGAGGGATGGGGTGATGATATGGGATGGTGGTGGTTCAAGGAAAACTAATTGGTTTCAAGGTGCCTTGGAGGGCTTAGTGCTTGGAGGCCACACGGGACTTGGATTGTATGGGTTGGATGCCAATAAAACACACTAGCCTTATAGATATAGAGATGGGTATTTGGAAGGTGAGATGGTGAGATTAAATGCATCGCATTTGAGAGGGTGTAAAGATAGTTTAGACTTATTTAGGGCATCCCTCCATATTTTATATGATATAGGAGGGATGATGTGGAGGTTTTGTTATTGGATCCATAGCTATAGAAGGAGGATTTAGTTCATGAGGAGCTATCATTTATAGATGGAGATGATGTAGGCATTATGGTAGACTATCCTACATGGTATCAGTGTAGGTATGTAGTTGCCAACTTTGGTTGGAGAGATGGGGACTAGGAGCTGATGGATGTTGATCCAAGATAGAGGCCAACATACGGTGACCCATAGGTAGCAGTGGCACTAGAATCAACACAAGCATATATTGTCATGTTATAAGGGTAGATTGCCACTCTTCAAGGTCAACTAAGAGGAGTGGTAGTGCAAAGAGATCAAGCCCACGTATAGGTTACCACTTTATAAGGTTAGGTGGTAATTTTATAGGGGTAGGTTACCATAGTGATAGGGGAGTAGGACCAAGTGAGGGTCTCACTTGATTTAGTGACATAGGAGAGAGACTCTTTATAGTGGGCCAATAGATTGGTGGTGGTACCTCCATGTTTTCTAACATATGCTAGGTATCAAGAAACCATACATGAGTTGATTCACTATGAGGGAATTATGCTAGCATAGTATCATGATGAGTTAAAGTGGGGAGAGGATAAGATTGGCTTGGCTGGTGGAGCAATAATTGCAGCCCTAGGTTAGAGGGCTATGGTAGTAGGTCATCTGATAGGGCCTCAACCTTAGATGGGTATAGGTATTGGGATAGGTGTAGGTATAGGTGTAGGTGTAGGTGTGGATGGGGCCAATAGTAGTGGTACCTTAGGATCTTGACATGATTTTTTTTGTGTAGGTGTATTACATTATTTGGTTACTAGCCTGTGTGTCAAGGATGTGAGAGGTATATATAAGTGAGATATATGTACATGTAAAGACAATTATTGATATATGTATACATATATATATATACATATATATATATACATATATATATATACATATATATATACATATATATATATATATATATGTATATATATATATATATATATATATATATATATGATTCAGGTGTTTTTATGCTTTCATTTTTTATGAGATGGATGCTTATGTGTTGATGATGTGTTAGGTATGACTGATGTTGATTTTAGATGTTATAGATGATGACCATGTATGAGACTTATGATGGTGATGACCTTGCTTAGTATAGCCATGTGATGATATATGGTTTAAAGTTTAAATGAAGATTTGATTTTGATTATTACATGGTGCTCCTATTTTGATATGATGGAAATATGTGATCGTGATGTTAGAGACTATTGTCTTAAGTGATGATTTTGATTTTATGGTTCATGATATGTTTATTCCTTATGGATTATGATATTTTGGTATGCTTTGATAACTTTATAATGTTTGAGTAATAATGATAACAGAAAACATCCTTATGAACCAATATAAATAGAAAGAGGAATGTTGGGTTCATTGGTAAGGACCATGTTAGACAAAGGTTAGATAAGATCTTAATGAAAACAAACCTTTGATAGGCTTCACATTAGCACACATCTAGTGAAAAGGTATCATTATAAACACAATGTTACCAAGTGGGATCATAGTCCCTTGATTTATAGATGGTATATAGGAAAAGGGGGTGATAGGTAAATCCTGGGAAAAAGTGATAAGGTAGGAACCTAATGTGGATTTAATTACCCTTTTTAATAGGTGACCTAAGAACTAGAATAAAAATGTCCATGCCTTAACAAAGTGTAGACTGATCAATGCAGGAAGTCTACAAATATAATTTTTTATGAGATGGCCAATTGTGGACCTTTTGTGGGATAAATTTCTTTCAACAAGGGTCCTTAATCTATTGATTTTAAGAAAAAAAGTTAAGTTAATCAATGCAGGAAGCTTTCAGTACTTTTGTTGAGCCAATTGTGGCTTATATGAATAAATTATTTTTGACATTTTGGATTAGCCATCATTCAAGGGAGTGTTCTATGTCTAATTGTGATAGTTTTCATTTGAGGGATTAGTCTATTTGTTTTTTACTTTATTCAATAGCTATCCTTCAAGGGAGTGGTCTATCTTAGAAGAATTGACCCAAATGATAATTTATATCCCATTTAGAATGTTTAAATTATGTTTTAGACATGGAAACATCTATTCCTACTTAGAGGTTGAACTTCATGCAATTATGATTTTTACCATGAAAGGTGGTTGCTAGGTAAGCAAATGTGGCTTTGGGAAACAAGTGATCATGGGATTCCATCTAGTTAAAGATGAAAATTACCCATGAGAACCATGTCATGGGTATAACCATGTTACCCATGTTTAATATTGGGTTAAAAAATTATGATAGATAATCACATGGGTCTATTGTAATCAAATGTCCCCAAGAGGCATATGATAATAGTGTAAAATGGGGGTAGAAGTTTATAAACTAAGGGACAAGCTTAAGTTAGACAATAAGGTTTATAAAATATTCCATAATAGTAGGAGTGATGTATATGTGAAGAATTGAGAGGATCATTTTTTAGTTTACTTTCAAGAGAGGACAAATGATAATCTCTTGATCCATACTTATGGGTGATGATGTAAGGTCCAAGCCAATTGAAAGAAAATTTGCCCTTTTTGCTCTTATCCATGTTTGTCACATGTTGGTTTTCTTTAAGTATGAGGTATACAATGTTAAATTCTCATTCTTCTAGATGTTTATTCTAAACATAGGTGATACACTTTTGGTAGATGTGAAGATGGTCAATGGTAGAAAGGTGATGCTCATCATACAACTGTAGGCATGCGAGGCATTATTGATGATAGTCATCTTCAAAGATGATGTCTTGTAAGGATATCTGAAGAGAAGGAACTTGGTCTTTGAGAGGTAAGACAACCTCTATGCTAAAGACCAATTAAAAAGGTGTAACACCTATGGAGGTTTGAATTCTAGTGAAATAGGCCCAAAAATGAAATGGGATGTGAAGGTGCCAATCCTAGCTTGAAGCACTTACAACTTTTTCTATCATCTTGATGAGAGTTTTCTTGGAATTTCTTACCTATCTATTTGCCTATGGATGATAGGGTGAGGAATGACTTAACTTGATGCCAAAATCATCATAGAGGGCTTAAAATTTCTTATTTTTGAATGACTTGTCTTTATTAGTGGTGATTTTGTGAGGGACACCAATATGATAGATAATGTGATGATTGATAGAATTGATAACTTTTTTTGATTTGATGGAAATGAGGGAGATGGCTTCCACCCATTTGGTGAAATATTTGATAATGGTGATGATAAATTGGTGTCATTGAGATGAGTGAGGATTGATTTCTCTAATGAGATCAAGCCCCCACTATAAAAAGGGCCAATAATAATTGGATAGTTGGAGTCCATGAGTAGCTATGTGATGCAAGTTAGCATGTTTTTGGAATTTGACACACTTTTTTACATAGACACAATAGTATTTATTGAGGGTAGGCCAATAGTAGCCAGGACATAGGCTTATTTTGGTGATAGAAAATCCACTAAAATGTTTTCCATAAACTCTTTCATGAGTTTCCTTGATGGCATGGGGAATCTAATGACTATGTAGACAATGGAGGAGAAGGTCATCAAAGCCACATTTGTATATGATTCCCCCTAGTTTGGTATAATGATAGGTACCCTACACAAAGGATTTTCAAGCATTCCTCAAGAGGTTGGGTGGAATATGTAACAATCCTTACCCAATCTACCCTTAATCATCTCAATTTGCTGCCTTGTAATTTTTTCAAACACTTTGTATGTAAAGAGCTTTTTTATGGTTTCTGTCATAGTTTGATGATTTTATTTGAGTTATGATGGATTAAGTCTTCAATTATTTATATAAAAATTCAATAATGATAATGCTAAGTTTTACATGCAAGGATGACTTCTTTTGTTTCTTTTCTATGCAATTAGATGAATTTACAAAGTAAACTAATCACCTATAGCCAATAGACATTTAGTCAAATATTTGGAATGCAACCTACTATATCAATTAAAATTATCAAAACATAACTATAAATGACCAACAACTTGTGATTCTTATTTTTATTTATGATTTGATACAATGTTCCACTAGACTAGCCAAGACTCTTGGCATATACAAGAATTATAATTATATGGTATGCTCGTATGAAAGATGCACACCTACAACTAAAAATATATATTATACTATAGGATGAATTATATGCAATAAACCCTAGTTAGATTGAGGTACCCTTGAGAATAGATGAAGGATCAAGTAATTTCCAAGTGAAAGGATGATCTCCCAAGCCAAATTGTATATTCCAAGCCAAGCACCCCTATTCTAGTCTGATCTAAAAAATAATATACAATGAATATGTAATGTCTCAAACATTTAATATCATATCCATGATCCAAATAAGTGGGTTCACCATGCCAAGTAAATAATTGATGCAAATTATAACCCCCACAAGCAAAAACATCCCTCCTAATGATGTCCTTCCTTGACTATAAATATCAGATTTTTCTGCAATTTAAACTACTCTCGTAACCAAGGAAAATAAATGCCAAGATATATAAAAACAAACACCAAAATATATCTATGAAACCTCCACAAATTCACCAAATTGATTTCTCCAAAATTGGCCAATGGCCACAAATTTTTCTCCAATTGAGATGACTCAAATATCACCTCCAAAATGCAACCCTTCAAGACATATTTCACTCCCTCATTTATGCTATCAATGGGGGTTATCATTACCAGAGATAAATTTATTCACTATAGAAAAGTCTAGGCCCCACAAGCATACCACAATAAAGACAACATAAAATTTGGATGATTCATAATGGCAGCCCACACCTCCCTTTATATTTTTCTTTTTCTTTCCTTCATTCGAGAAGCTTCTAGAAACATCATAATATTCTATTATTATTTTACCCTTTTAATATATTATATTTTAACTTTAATATAAAATAATGAATTATAATATAAAGTAAAAATATAACATCATTTTGTAATATGAGGTTTCTAAAAATAAAAGCATTCTAATAAATCATTAGAAAACCTCTAGAATATGTTGAAACTTGCACAAAGAAACTAATTACCATCTGGCTAATTGTGAAAAAGACCTTCTAACCATGTTGTATTAGCCTAATAGGGCCATTGATAGGATAATCATGTCGAAAATACAATGTCTAGCTACAAGGGGACATTATAGGAATAATGCCAAGGTTAAGGTTATTAAAATTTTGGTCATGCCAAATGTCGAAAGGGGATCCATATACACTAAAAATTGTAGGAAGGATTGAAATGATATATGAGGGCTTGATGAAATGATCGATGGTGACAAATAGTTTGGATTTAATGGGATGAGAAGGGATTTTAAATGCAAGGGAGGCCATTGTATCTATGAATTTTTTAGTAGATCAGGGTACTAACTAGATCTAGTAACATTCAAAAGATGTTAATATCTTGTAAATGAGAAGCTTATACTTTTTCAAAACATCATTTTTACATTGATAATAACCATTCACTTGGTTTAATACGAGTCGAGAATCACTAAAGATAGAGATGGTTTTGATTTTTAAGGTGAGAGTGGTTTGGAGATTAATGACTAAAGCTTTGTATTATGTTAAGCTATTAGTACATTCAAAGTAAAGTTTAAAGGATAGTGGAAGAGGTTCACCATGAAGGGTTATAAGAATTATGCATGCATCCTTACACTGTTGGCATTTAGATCTATTGAAAAACATGGTGATTTGATAAGGGTGTTCTTCATGAGAAAGTGTTGTGATGAACTCATCTAGAAAGGTTAAAGGAATGGGTTGGTTATCAGGTAGGGGAGCTTCAACCAACTAGTCAGTTATGACCTACCTTTTAATGGATTTTTGGTGAAAAAACTCAAGATCAAACTTAGCAAGAAGCAAGAGCCACTTAGCCATACATTTATTTTGGTATGGTTTTGAGTGCATATACTTGAGGGGGTTGGTGTTGGTGATAATATAGGTTTTATGGTTAAGAAGGTAATGGTGAAGCTTAGAAGCAGCAAAAATGAGAGTATGACAAAGTTTTTCAAGGTGGGTAAACCATGTCTCATATCCTAAAAGGGTGTGGATAATATAATATATGGCTTTATATTTGTTTTGTTTATCTCACTGAGCAAACATCAGACTTAAAGAGTGATTAATGGTAGATATGTAAAGGTAAAAAGGCTGGTTATTCCTAGGTGAGATAAGAACTTGTAGAGAAAGTAGGTACTCCTTAAGTTATGCGAAGGCTTGTTGATAGTCTTTGGTCAATTTAAAGGAAGCATATTTTTTTAGGAGATGGTGAAAGGGTTGGCATCTATTTAATATTTAGGAGATGAAGTAATAGATAGATTATATTTTTCCCTATAGGCTATGAAGTTATTTGTAGTTTGTTAAAGGAGGCATTTATAGGATTGCTTTGACTTTGGCAGGGTCAATTTAATTTCCATTAAGGGAGATGATGAAGCCAAAGAGCTTTTTAGATAGAAAAAAATACATAGATGATCCTTGATGTGTTTAGATTTACCCAAGAGATCATCCACATAATCTTCAATAATTTTATGGATAAGGTCATGGAAAAATTATGTCATGTCTCATTGATAGGTTTCTCCTACATTTTTAAAACCAAAAGGCATGAATTGATATTATAAGGTTCCCCAAGGAGTAATGAAGTTAGTTTTGTGTTAATCTATGGGGGTGATCAGGATATGATTATATCCAAAATAGACATCCATGAGAGATAACATCTCATGGCTGATGGTAAGACCAAATAGTTAGTCGATGTTAGGTATAAGAAATTCATCTTTGGGTTTGGAGTGATGCACCAATACTATCGCCTTCCTAGATATTTTATGATGATAGTTGCCTTAATCGAGAGATGGGTCCCAAAAACTAATACATTTTAGTTACCAATGGGAGAGATGAGCATCTTATTAGAGGATTTACACAAGATCATGCACCTACCTATCTATGGAGACCCTATCTACCACATAAAGAGCAAGGAGATTGATGAGTGCATGGAGTTATTATATGGGGATGATAGAGGAGATGCATAGTTAAATTATATAGTGTTTAGAATTAGGCCACTATAATAGAGAGCCCAACAATAGAGGCACTTATTAACTATGCTATAATTAGTGATGACATGTTATGCATTACTAGATTTGGTTAGGGGGAGGTTTCCTCGTATTTTATTGGGGGTTCTAATGGAGCTGATGCTTGGGAGACTATTTTTGGATGGGGTTAAGTTTTATTGTCTCATATCTATATAGAGTTATGGGGTTTTAGAGTGCATTGGCACTACAACATCAGTGTGAGATTCATGCTTCATTGGTGGGTGTAGAATCAAATATAGGTATTGAGACCACTGGGCCTATCAATAAAGGGTTACGTACTAACAAACTACATAGTTGGATTTTATTGATGGAAGAGGGATGGGGTGATGATAAGGGATGGTGGTGGGTCAAGGGATACTTATTGGTTTCAAGGTGCCTTAGAGGGCTTAGTGCTTGGATACATTATCTAGAGGTCACATAGGAGTTGGCTTGTATTAGTTGGATACCAATAAAACACACTAGAATTATAGAGCTAGAGATGGGTATTTGGTAGGTGAGATGGTGAGATTGAATGTATGCCATTTGAGAGGGTTAAAAGATAGTTTAGACTTGTTTAGGGCATCCCTCCATATTTTATATTATATAGGAGGGAAGATGTGGAGGTTTTGTTACCAGATCCATAGTCATTAGAGGAGTATTGAGATCATGAGGATATATCATTTAGAGATGGAGATGATGTAAGCATTATGGCAGACTATCCTACATGGTATCAAGGTAGGTATACAATGGCCAATTTTGGTTGGGGAGATGGGGACTAGGAGCTGATGGATGTTTATCCAAGATAGAGGCCAACATAGGGTGATCCATAGGTAGCGGTGGCACAAGCATCAACACAAGCATAGATTGTAATGCTACAAGTGTAGATTTACACTCTTTAAGGTTAACTAGGAGGAGTGTTAGTGTAAATTGATCAATCCCAGGCATAGGTTACCACTTTCTAGGGTTAGGTGTCCATTTTATAGGGGTAGGTTACCATAGTGATAGGGGAGAGGGACCAGGTGAGGGTCTCACTTGATTTAGTGACATAGGAGAGAGACTCTTTATGGTGGGTTGATAGATTAGTGGTGGCACCTCCATATTTTGTAACATAGGCTAGGTATCTAACAACCATACATGAGTTACATTACTATGAGAGAATTATGCTAGCATAGTATCCTGATGAGTCAAAGTGGGTAGAGAATCAGATTGGCCTGAATGGTGGAGAAATGATTGTAGCCCTAGGTTAGTGGGATATGGTAGTAGGTCATCTAATAGGGCCTCCACCTTGGATGGGTATATGTATTGCAATAGGCATAGGTACAGGTATAGGTGTAGGTGTAGATGGGGCCAATAGTAGTGGTACCCTAGGATCTTGACATGAGTTTTTTGTGTAGATGTATTACTTGATTCTTGATACTGTCCTACATGTCATGGATGTGAGAGGTATATATTTTTCACATATATATATATATATATATATGTATGTATGTATGTATATGTATATGATTCATGTGTTTTTATGGTTTCATGTTTTATGAGATGGATGCTTATGTGTTGATGATGTGTTAGGAATGACTAATGTTGATTTTAGATGTTATAAATGATGACCATGTATGAGACTTATGATGGTGATGATTACCTTTCTTAGTATAGGCATGTGATGATATATGGTTTAAAGATTAAATGAAGATTTGATTTTGATTATTATATGGTGTTCCTATTTTGATATGATGGAAATATGTGATCGTGATGTTAGAGATTGTTGCCTTAGGTGATGATTCTAATTTTATGGTTCATGATATGTTTGTTCTTTATGGATTATGATGTTGTGTTATGCTTTGATAAGTTTATAATTTTTGAGAAAGAATGATAAGAGAAAACATCATTATGAACCAACATAAACATAAAGAGGCATGTTGGGTTCATTGGTAAGGACCCTGTTAGACCAAGCTTAGATAGGATCTTAATGAGAATAAACCTTTGATAGGCTTCACATTAGCACATCTCTAGTGAAAAGGTATCATTATAAACACAATGTTACCAAGTGAGTTCATAGTTCCTTGATTTATAAAGGGTATATAGGAAAAGGGGATGATAGTTAAATGGAAGGAAAAATAGATAAGATAAGAACCTAATGTGGATTTAATTATGCTTTTTAATAGGTGACCTAAGAACTAGAATATACAACTCTATGCCTTAACAAGGTGTAGACTGATCGATGCAGGAAGTCTACAAATATTATTTTTTTAAGAGGTCCAATTGTGGCCCTTTTGTGGGATAAATTTATTTCAATGGGGATCATTAATTAATTGATTTTATGAAAAAAAGTGAACCTAATTAATACAAGAAGTTTTGAATATATTGATTGAGCCAATTTTATCTTGTAAGAATAGATTATTTTTGACATTTTGGATTAGCCATCATTCAAGGGAGTGGTCTATGTTTGATTGTGATAGATTTCATTTGAGGGATTAGTCTATTTGCTTTTTTACTTTATTCAGTAGATATCCATTGAGGGGGTGGTCTATCTTTGAAGAATTGACCCAAATGATATTTAATATCCCATGTAGAATGTTTAAATTATGTTTTAGACATGGAAACATCTATTCTTACTTGGAGGTTGAACTTCAAGTAGGTATGATTTTTACCACAAAATATGGTTGCTAAGTAAGTAAATGTGGCTTTGGGAAATAAGTGATCATGGGATTCCATCTAGTTAAAGATGAAAAGTACCCATGAGACCCATGTCATGGGTAGAGCCATGCTACCCATGTTTAAGATTAGGTTAAAAACTTATGATAGATAATAACATGGGTATATTATAATCAAATGTCCCCAAGAGGCATAGGATAATAGTGTAAAATGGGGGAAAAATTTATAAACTAAGGGACAAGCTTAAGTTAGACAACAAGGTTTATCAGATCTCCCTTAGTAGTAGGAGAGATGTATATCTATTGAATTAAGAGGCTCAGGTTCTAGTTTACTTTCAAGAGAGGATAAATGATAATTTATTGATCCATACTTATGAGTGATAATGTAAGGTCCAAGCCAATTGAAATAAAATTTTCCCTTTTTACTCTTATCCATGTTTGTCACATGTTGGTTTTCTTTAAGGATGAGTTTTACAATGTTAAATTCTAAATTTTCTAGATGTTTGTTGTAAACACAAGTGATACACTCATGGTAGATGTGAAGATGGTTAATGGTAGAAAGGTGATGATCGTCAGACAACTCAAGGCATGTGAGGCATTCTTGATGATAGTCCTCTTCAAATATGATGTCTTGTAAGGATATGTGAAGAGAGGGAATCTGGTCTTTAAGAGGTAAGACAACATTTATGCTAAATACCAAGGAAAATGGTGTAGCACCTATGGAGGTTTGAATTCTAGTGAAATAGGCCCACAAATGAAATGGCATGTGAAGGTGCCAATCCTAGATTGAATCACTTACATCTTTGGTTAGCATCTTGATGAGAGTTCTATTGGAATTTTTTGTCTATCTATTTGCCTATGGATGATAGGGTGAGGAATGACTTAACTTGATGACAAAATCAACATAGAGGGATTAACATTTATTATTTTTGAATGATTTTTCTTTATTAGTGGTGATTTTGTGAGGGACACCAATATGATAGATAATATGATGATTGATAAAATTGATAATTTTTTTAACTTTAATGGAAATGAGGGGGATGGATTCCACCCATTTGGTGAAATATTTGATAGCGGTGATGATAAATTGGTGTCATTGAGATGAGTGAGGATTGATTTCTCCAATGAGATGAAGCCCCCACTATGAAAAGGGCCAATAATATTTAGATACTTGGAGTTCATGAGTAGTTGCATGATGTAAATTAGCATGTTGTGTGCATTTGACACACTTTTTTGCATAGTCACAATAGTCTTGATTGAGGGCAGGCTAATAGTATCCAAGATGGAGGATTATTTTGGTGATAGTAAATCCTCTAAAATTATCCCCATAAATGCTTTCATGAGTTTCCTTGATGGCATGGGGAATCTAATGACTACATAGACAATGGAGGAGAAGGTCATCAAAGCCACATTTGTATAGGATTCCCCCTAGTTTGGTATAATGATAGGTACCCTAAAAAAAGGCTTTCCAAGCATTCTTCAAGAGGTTGGGTAGAATATGTAACAATCCTTTCCAAATCTACCCTTAATCATCTGAATCTTCTACCTTGTAATTTTTTCAAACACTTTGTATGTAAAGTGCTTCTTGCTAGTTTTTATCACAGTTTGATGATTTGCCTTGAATTATCATGGATTACAGCTTCAAGTTTTTATATAACAATGGAATAATGACAATGCTAAGTTCTAGATGCAAGTATGACTTCTTTTTCATTCTTTTTTATGTAATTAGATGAATTTACAAAGTAAACAAATCACCTACAACCCATTGACATTTAGTCAAATAGTTGGCATGTAACCTACTATCTGAATTTAAATGCTCAAAAGATAACTATAAATGACCATCAACTTGTGATTCTTATTTGTATTAATGATTTGATAAAATGTTCCACTAGACTAGCCAAGACTCTTGGCATAAACAAAAATTATAATTATATGGTATGTTGGTATGAAAGATGCACACCTACGAATACAAATATAAAATATACTAAAATATTAATTATATGAAATAAACCCACGTTATATCGAGACACCCTTGAGAATAGATGAAGGATCAATCAATTTCTAAGTGAAAGGATTATCTCCCAAGCCAAATCAAATATTCCAAGCCAGCCACCCCTATTCTTGTCTGATCTCAAAAATAATATGAAATGAATATTCATTGTCTCAAACATTCAATATCATCTCTATTCTTGAAGGAAGTGGGTGCACCAATCCAAGCAAAGAATCGATGCAAATTGGAACCCCCACAGGCAAAAACTTCCCTCTTAATGACATCCTTCCTTAACTGTAAATATCTAAATTTTATATCATATTTATCTACAATGTAAACTACTCTCATAACCAAGTAAAATCAATACCAAGATATATAGAAACTAACACCAAAAGATAGCTATGAAACCTTGACAAATTCACCAAATCTATTTCTCTAAAATTGGCCAATGGCTACAAATTTTGCTCCAATTGAGATGACTAAAATATCACCTCAAAAATACAACCCTTCAAAAGGTATTTCACTCCCTTAGTTATGTTATCAATAAGAGTTATCATTCCCAAAGACAAATTGATTCACCAGAGAAAAGTCTAGGCTCCACAAGCATACCACAACCAAGACAACATTAAATTTGGATGATTCATAATCGTAACCCACACCTCCCTTTATAATTTTCTTTTTCTTTCCTTCATTTGGAAACTTCTAAAAACATGATAATATTTCATTATTATTTTTCCCTTTTAATATATTATATTTTCACTTTAATATAAAATAATAAATTATAATATAAAGTACAAATATAACATCATTTTGTAACATGAGGTTTCTAAAAATAGAAACATTCTAATAAATCATTAGAAAACATCCAAAATATGTTGAAACTTCCCCAAAGAAACCAATTACCATGTGGGTAATTTTGAAGAAGACCCTCTAACCATGTTGTATTAGCCTAACAGGACCACTGATAGGCTAATCATGCCAAAAGTACAATGTATAGATAGAAGGGGACATTACAGAAATAATGCCAACATTAAGGTAATTAAAAGTTTGGTCATGCCAGATGTCGAAAGGGGATGCATGTACACTAAAAATGGTAGGAAGGACTGAAATGATATGTGAGGGCCTAATGAAATAATGGATGGTGACAAATTGTTTGGATTCAATATGTTGATAAGGGATTTGAGATGCAAGGGAGGCCATTATATCTATGAATTTGTTAGTAGATTGGGGTACTAACTAGATCTAGTAACATTCAAAATATGTTAATAGCTTATCAATGATAAGCTTATACTTTTTTAAAACATCATTTCTACATTGATAAGAAATGTTGACTTGGTTGAATATGAGTTGGGAATCACCAAAGATATATATGGTTTTGATTTTGAAGGTGAGAGTGGTTTGGAGATTGATGACTAAATTTTTGTATTATGTTATGTTATTAGTACATTCAAAGTCAAGTTTAAATGATAGTGGAAGAGGTTCACCATGAAGGGTTATGAGAATTATTCTTGCACCCCTACACTGTTGGCATTTAGATCCATTAAAAAACATGGTTATTTGATAAGGGTGTTCTTCATGAGAAAGTGTTGTGATGAACTCATCTAGAAAGGTTAAAGGAATGGATTGGTTATCAGGTAGGGGAGCTTTAACTAAATAGTCTATGATGACCTACCTTTTAATGTATTTTTGGTGAAGGAACTCAAGATTAAACTCAGCAAGAAGTAAGAGGCATCTATTTGATATTTAGGAGATGAAGTGATAGATAGATTGGGGTTTTCCCTATAGGCTGTGAAGTTATTTATGGTTTGTTAAATGAGGTATTTATAGGATTTCTTTGGCTTTGGTAAGGTCAATTTCATTTCTAAAAAGGGAGATGATGAAGAAAAGGAGATTTTTAGATAAAACCCCAAAAATGCATTTCTTGGGATTGAGCCTAACATAGAATTGGATTAGTTGATTAAAGATGATAGAAAAAATAGGTAGATGATCCTTGAGGTGTTTATATTTTCCCAAGAGATCATCCACATAATATTCTATAATTTTATGGATAAGGTCATGGAAAAATTAGATCATGTCTCATTGATAGGTTTCTCCTACATTTTTAAAACCAAAAGGCATGAACTAATATCAAAAGGTTCCCTAAGGAGTAATGAAGTTAGTTTTGTGTTAATCTATGGGGGTGATCAAGATATGATTATATCCTAAATATCCATCCATGAGAGATAACATCTCATGGCCAATGGTAAGATAAAATAGTTAGTTGATGTTAGGTATAAGAAATTCATCTTTATGTTTGGAGTGATGCACCACTACTAGCACTTTCCTAGATATTTTATGATGATAGTTGCCTTCATCGAGAGATGGGTCCTAAAAACTAATAAATTTTGGCTCCCAATGGGAGAGATGAGCATCTTATTAAAGGATATACACAATATCATGCACCTACCTATCTATGGAGACCCTATCTACCACATAGAGAATAAGGAGATAAATGAGTGCATGGAGTTATTATATGGGGATGATAGAGGAGATGCATAGTTACATTATCAAGGGTTTAGCATTAGGCCACTATACCAGAGGTCTTAGGGAGAGAGGAACTTATTGACTATGCTATAGTTAGTGATGACATGTTATGCATTACTAGATTTAGTTAGGGGGAGATTTCCTTGTGTTTTATTGGGGGTTCTCATGGAGGTAATGCTTGGGAGGACTATTTTTAGATGGGGTTAAGTTTTATTGGTTCAGATCTATAGAGAGTTATGGGGTTTTAGAGTGCATAGGCACCATAACATCCTTATGGGGTTCATGCTTCTTTATTGGGTGTATAATCAAATATAGGTACTAAGACCATTGGGACTATCAATAGAGGGTCACCTACTAATAGACTACATAGTTGGATTTTATTGATGGAAGAGGGATGGGGTGATGATAAGGGATGGTGGTGGGTCAAGGGATACTAATTGGTTTCAAGGTGCCTTATAGGGCTTAGTGTCTAGAGACATTTTTTGGAGGTCACATAGGATTTGGCTTATATTGGTTGGATACCAATAAAACACACTAGCCTTATAGAGCTAGAGATGGGTGTTTAGTAGGTGAGATGGTGAGATTGAATGTATGCCATTTAAGAGGGTGTAAAGATAGTTTAGACTTGTTTATGACATCCCTCCATATTTTATATGATATAAGAGGGATAATATGGAGGCTTTGTTACTAGATCCATAGCCATAAGAGGAGGATTTATATCATGAGGAGCTATCATTCAGAGATGGAGATGATGTAGGCATTATGGTAGACTATCCTACATGGTATCAAGGTAGGTATACAATGGCCAAGTTTGGTTGGGGAAATGAAGACTAGGAGCTTATGGATGTTGATCTAAGATAGAGGCCAACATAGGGTGATCCACAAGTAGTGGTGGCACTAGCATCAACATAAGCATAGATTGTCATGTTACAAGGGTAGATTTCCACTCTTTAAGGTCAACTAAGAGGAGTGGTAGTGCAAAGAGGTCAAGCCTAGGCATAGGTTACCACTTTTTAGGGGTAGGTGTCCATTTTATAGGTGTAGGTTACCATAGTGATAGGGGAGTGGGACCAGGTGAGGGTCTCCATTGATTTAGTGACATAGGAGAGAGACTCTATATGGTGGACTGATAGATTATTGGTGGCACATCCATTTTTTGTAACATAGGCTAGGTATCTAGCAACCATACATGAGTTGCATTACTATGAGAGAATTATGCTAGCATAGTATCTTGATGAGTCAAAGTGGGGAGAGTATCAGATTGGCTTGAATGGTGGAGTAATGATTACAACCCTAGGTTAGTGGGCTATGGTATTAGGTCATCTGATAGGGGCTCCACCTCGGATGTTTATAAGTATTAGGATAGGTGTAGGTATAGGTATAGGTGTAGGTGTGGATGGGGCCAATAGTAGTGGTACCCTAGGATCTTGACATGAGTTAATTGTGTAGATGTATTACTTGATTTAGATATTTTCTTGTGTGTCATAAATGTGAGAGGTATATATAAGTGAGAGATATGTACATGTATAGACACTTATATATATATATATATATATATATATATATATATATATATATATATATATATATATATATATATATATATATATATTATATATATATATATATATGATTCAGGTGTTTTTATGCTTTCATGTATCAGATGGATGCTTATGTATTGATGATGTAAAAGGTATGACTGATGTTGATTTTAGATGTGATAGATGATGACCATGTATGAGACTTATGATGGTGATGATTACCTTGCTTAGTATAGGCATGTGATGATATATGGTTTAAATTTTAAATGAAGATTTGATTTTGATTATTATGGTGTTCTTATTTTGATATGATGGAAATATGTGATCATGATGTTAGAGACTATTGTCTTAGGTGATGATTTTGATTTTATGGTTTATGATATGTTTATTCCTTATGGATTATGATGTTTTGGTATGATTTGATAAGTTTATAATTTTTGAGAAAGAATGATAAGAGAAAACATCCTTATGAACCAATATAAATAGAAAGAGGTATGTTGGGTTCATTGGTAAGGACCTTGTTAGACCAAGGTTAGATAGGATCTTAATGAAAATAAACCTTTGATAGGCTTCACATTAGCACATCTTTAGTTAAAAGGTATCATTATAAAAATAATGTTACCAAGTGAGCTCATAGTCCCTTAATTTATAGAGGGTATATAGGAAAAGGTGATGATAGGTAAATGGAGGGAAAAATGGATAAGGTAGGAAACTAATGTGGATTTAATTACCATTTTTAATAGGTGACCTAAGAACTAGAATAAACAACTCCATGCCTTAACAAGGTGTAGACTGATCGATGCAGGAAGTCTACAAATATATTATTTTATGAGAGGTCCAACTATTGCCCTCTTTTGGGATAAATTTATTTCAATGGGGATCATTAATTTATTGATTTTATGAAAAAAATGAAGCTAATCAATGCAGGAAGCTTTGAATACATTGATTGAGCCAATATTGGCTTGTATGAATAGATTATTTTTGACATTTTGGATTAGCCATCATTCAAGGGAGTGGTCAAAGTTTGATTGTGATATTTTTCATTTGAGGGACTACTCCATTTGTTTTTTACTTTATTCAATAACTATCCTTCAAGGGAGTGGTCTATTTTAGAAGAATTGACCCAAATGATATTTTATATACCATGTAGAATGTTTAAATTATGTTTTAGACATGGAAACATCTATTCTTACTTAGAGGTTGAACTTTAAGTAGGTACGATTTTTACCAAAAAATATGGTTGCTAGGTAAGTAAATGTGGCTTTGGGAAATAAGTGGTCATGGGATTCCATCTAGTTAAAGATGAAAAGTACCCATGAGAACCATGTCATGGGTAGAGTCATGCTACCCATGTTTAATATTGGGTTAAAAACTAATGATAGACAATAACATGGGTCTATTATAATCAAATGTCCATAAGAGGCATAGGATAATAGTGTAAAATAGGTGGAAAAGTTTATAAACTAAGGGACAAGCTTAAGTTAGACAACAAGGTTTATCAAATCTCCCTTAGCAGTAGGGGAGATGTATATATGATGAATTGAGAGGCTCATGTTCTATTTTATTGTCAAGAGAGGACAAATGATAGTCTCTTGATCCATACTTATGGGTGATGATGTAAGGTCCAAGCCAATTCAAAGAAAATTTGCCCTTTTTTCTCTTATCCATGTTTTTCACATGTTGGTTTTCTTTAAGGATGAGGTCTATAATGTTAAATTCTCATTCCTCTAGATGATTTTTGTAAACATAGGTGATAAACTCTTGGTAGATGTGAAGATGGTTAATGGTAGAAAGGTGATGCTCGTTAGGCAACTCAAGGCATGTGAGGTATTCTTGATGATAGTCCTCTTTAAATATGATGTCTTGTAAGGATATGTGAAGAGAGGGAATCTGGTCTTTGAGAGGTAAGACAACATTTATGATAAATACCAAGGAAAATGGTGTAGCACCTATGGAGGTTTGAATTCTAGTGCAATAGGCCCACAAATGAAATGGGATGTGAAGGCACGAATCCTAGCTTGAAGCACTTACATCTTTGGTTAGCATCTTGATGAGAGTTTTATTGGAATTTTTTGTCTATCTATTTGCCTATGGATGATAGGATGAGGAATGACTTAACTTGATGACAAAATCATCATAGAGGCTTAATATTTATTATTTGTGAATGATTTGTCTTTATTAGTGGTGATTTTGTGAGGGAAACCAATATGATAGATAATGTGATGATTGATAAAATTGATAATTTTTTTAACTTTGATGGAAATGAGGGGGATGGATTCTACCCATTTAGTGAAATATTTGATAGTGGTGATGATAAATTGGTGTCATTGAGATGAGTGAGGATTAATTTCTGTAATGAGATGAAGCCCCCACGATGAAAAGGGCCAATAATATTTGGATACATGGAGTCCATGAGTAGCTGCATAATGCAAATTAGCATGGTGTTGGCATTTGACACACTTTTTTACATAGTCACAATAGTTTTGATTGAGGGTAGGCCAATAGTATCCAAGACATAGGAATGTTTTGGTGATAGTAAATCCACTAAAATTATCCCCACAAACACTTTCATGAGTTTCCCTGATGACATGGGGAATCTAATGACTACATAGACAATGGAGGAAAAGGTCATCAAAGGCACATTTGTATAGGATTCCCCCTAGTTTGGTATAATGATAGGTACCCTACACAAAAGCTTTCCAAGCATTCTTTAAGAGGTTGGGTGATTTATGTAACAATCCTTTCCCAATCTACCCTTAATCATCTCAATCTGTTGCCTTGTAATTTTTTCAAACACTTTGTATGTAAAGTGCTTCTTGCTAGTTTTTGTCATAGTTTGATGATTTACCTTGAATTGTGATGGATTACAGCTTCAAGTGTTTATAGAACAATGCAATAATGACAATGCTATGTTCTAGATGCAAGGATGACTTCTTTTTTGTTCCTTTCAATATAATTAGATTAATTTACAAAGTAAAATAATCACCTACAGCCAATGGACATTTAGTCAAATAGTTGGAACACAACCACCTATCTCAATTTAAGTTCTCAAAAGATAACTATAAATGACCATCAACTTGTGATTATTATTTGTATTAATGATTTGATAAAATGTTCCACTAGACTAGCCAAGACTCTTGGCATAAACAAAAATTATAATTATATAGTATGCTGGTATGAAAGATGCACACCTAAAACTACAAATATAAACTATAATAAAATATTAATTATATGCAATAAACCCTAGTTATATTGAGACACCCTTGAGAATAGATGAAGTAGCGAGTAATTTCCATGTGAAAGGATGATCTCCCAAGCCAAATCAAATATTCCAAGCTAGCCACACCTATTCTGGTCTGATATCAAAAATAATATGCAATGAATATGCACCGTCTGAAACATTTAATATCATCTCCATGGTCAAAGGAAGTGGGTGAAGCAATCCAATCAAAGAATTGATGCAAATTGGAACCCCCACAAGTAAAAACTTCCCTCCTAACAACATCCTTCTTTGACTATAAATATCTGATTTTTATATCAGATTTCTCTACAATACAAACTACTCTCATAACCAAGGAAAATATATACCAAGATATATAGAAACCAACAGCAAAATATAGCTATGAAACCTCCACAAATTCAGCAAATTGATTTCTCCAAAATTGGCCAATGGCCACAAATTTTGCTCCAATTGAGATTACTAAAACATCACCTCCAAAATGCAACCCTTAAAGAGGTATTTCAATCCCTCAATTATGCTATCAATAAGAGTTATCATTCCCAAAGACAAATTTATTCACCACAAAAAATTCTAGGCTCCACTAGCATACCACAACAAAGATGACATTAAATTTAGATGATTCATAATGGCAACCCACAGCTCCCTTAATACTTTCCTTTTTCTTTCCTTCATTGTGAAAGCGTCTAGAAACATGATAATATTTTATTATTATTTTTCCATTTTAATATATTATATTTACACTTTAATATAAAATAATGAATTATAATATAAAATACATACAAATATAACATCATTTTGTAACATAAGGTTTCTAAAAATAGAAACATTCTAATAAATCATTAGAAAACCTCCAGAATATTTTGAAACTCCCCCAAAGAAACTAATTACCATTTGGGTAATTTTGAAGAAGACCCTCTAACCATGTTGTATTAGCCTAACAATGCCACTAAGAGGCTAATCGTGCTAAAAGTACAATGTCTAGATAGAAAGGGACATTACAGAAATAATGCCAACATTAAGGTCATTAAAAGTTTGGTCATGCCAAATGTCAAAAGGGGTTGCATATACACTTAAAATGATAGGAAAGACTGAAATAATATATGAGGACCTAATGAAATGATGGATGGTGATAAATAGTTTGGATTAAATAGGTTGATAAGGGATTTGAGATGCAAGGGAGGCCATTGTATCTATGAATATGTTAGTAGATCAGGGTACTAACTAGATCTAGTAACATTCAAAAGATGCTAATAGCTTATCAATGAGAAGCTTATAATTTTGTAAAAAATCATTTTTACATTGATAAAAAATGTTGACTTGGTTGAATATGAGTTAGGAATCACCAAAGATAGAGATGGTTTTGATTTTTAAGGTGAGAGTGGTTTGGAGATTGATAACTAAAGATTTGTATTATGTTATGGTATTAGTACATCTAAAGTCAAGTTTAAAGGATAGTGGAAGAGGTTCACCATGAAGGGTTATGAGAATTATTCTTGCACCCCTACACTTTTGGCATTTAGATCCATTAAAAAACATGGTTATTTGATAAGAGTGTTCTTCGTGAGAAAGTGTTGTGATGAACTCATCTATAAAGGTTAAAGAAATGGATTAGTTATCAAGTAGGGGAGCTTCAACCAACTAGCCAGTGATGAACTACCTTTTAATGGATTTTTGATGAAGAAACTCAAGATCAAACTCAAGAAGAATCAAGAGCCACTTAGCCATACATTGATTTTGGTATGGTTTTGAGTGCATATACTTGAGGGGGTTGGTGTTGGTGATAACATAGGTTTTATGGTTAAGAAGGTAATGATGAAGCTTAGAAGCAACAAAAATGAGAATAATACAATGTTTTTTAGGGTGGGTATACCATGTCTCATATCCTAAAAGGGTATGGATAATATAATATATGGCTTGATATTTTTTTTTGGTCATCCTGATGAGCAAACATCGCACCTAAAGAGTGATCAATCATAGATATGTGAAGGTAAAAAGGCCGGGCATCCTTAGGTGAGATAAGAACTGGCAGAGAAAGTAGGTACTCCTTAAGTGACTCAAAGGCTTGTTCATAGTCTTTGATCCATTTAAAGGAGGAATTTTTGTATGAGATGGTGAAAGGATTGGCATCTATTTGATATTTAGGAGATGAAGTGATAGATAGATTGGAGTTTTCCCTATACATTGTGAAGTTATTTACAGTTTGTTGAAGGAGGCATTTATAGGATTGCTTTGACTTTGGCAGGGTCAATTTCATTTCCACAAAGGGAGATGACGAAGCCAAGGATTTTTTTAGATAGAACCCAAAAAATTCATTTCTTGGGATTGAGCCTAACATAAAATTGGATTAGTCAATTAAAGATGATAGAAAAAATAGCTAGATGATCCTTGAGGTGTTTATATTTCCCTAAGAGATCATCCACATAATCTTATATATTTTTATGCTTAAGGTCATGGAAAAATTAGTTTATGGCTCATTGATAGGATTCTCCTACATTTTTTAAACCAAAAGGCATGAACTGATAGTAGAAGATTCCCCAAGGAGTAATGAATTTGGTTTTGTGTTGATCTATGGGGGTGATCAAGATCTTACTATATCCTAAATATCCATCCATGAGAGATAACGTCCATGGCCAATGGTAAGATCAAATATTTGGTCGATGTTAGGTATAAAAAAGTAATCTTTGGGGCATGCAAGGTTAAGGTCACAAAATTTAATACAAAGATGAATCCCATAGTTAGTTTGATGATGGAAATGATGTTAGAGACCCATTATGGATAATCAATGGGTTGAATGAAGTTAATGGATAGAAGGAATTTAAGTTATTCTTAAATGAGAAGAGCTATGTGAGGTTACATTTTGAAATGTTTTTACCATACTGGTTTAGCTTCAGGATGGGTTACAATGTTATGGATAGCTATAGAGGGGTCAATTCCAAGCATTTCTTGATAAGACCACACAAAGGTGATGTTATGGTCTTGAAGGAAGGTAGGATAGTACCATTGCTTATCGGAGTTTAAGGATTGACCAAGTTTAATGATGTAAGGGTTTTCTTCAGTCCCCAGATTAATATCACTAGTTGACTCATTTAACATAGTCTGGTTCTCAAGGGGAAGGGGTTTGTATATAGAAAAGTCCCCTACATCGAGAAAGGTGAGGATTGAATAATCATCTTAGTGTTGCATAGTGTGAATAGTGGGTGAATCTTGGTCAATCATCTCAAGATGAATGAGAGGAAAGGTCTTAGTTTGACCCCTTTTTTGATAGGTTAGTGGGCTCAAAAAAACACTATTGATGAAAAAAAAAGTTAGATGGGATGATATCAGAGTCTTTGGATTAAGAAGATGAACTGGGTGAGGATGGAATATCTTCCATGGGGGTAGCAATGGGTTTTGGTGAGATGGGTTCTTCTAGTGGTTTGAACATGAGCCCAAAGAACTCATGAGGTTTTTGATTTTTGATAATGGGAAATTCATGAGTTCCTTATTCATAAAGGCCCATACCTAATCATTTTCAAGCACAATGATGAAGATAGGGTTTGGCAAAGGAAGGGTTGTTTAGGTAGGAAAAAATGTAAGTGTAAAATTGAATGTATGGAGTGGGGATAGGAAAAAGAATTGGTCAATCAAGTCCCTCATAGAAAAAAATTATTCTATTGTTAGGAATTCTAAAGGGGATAATGGTACCTATGTTGGGGTCATAAGAAGGGCCATTTTTAAGGCTCCCTTATTACTATGGAGTGGGAAAGGCATCTAAAGCTAAAAGTCAATATTATCCAAGGGAGAGATGATATAAAGTTTGTGCCAAAGAATCCTTAATAGGAATTTGGAAAGAAGGGATAGATGCACTGCTTGAAGCTTCATCATCGTTAATGGTTGAGTTATTATAGGTTGGGGTTGGTTGTATAGTTGTGTTAATGGGGTTGGTTGACTATGTAAGAGATGAACGTGGAAGGAGGACATCATTAGGCCTATAGGTCATGTTACAAGATGTAAAAGGACTAGGATCAGCCTTGATGGTTACAACATGTCCTTCATGTTTGAATACAATGATGCAAAGTGGAGGGGATGTAACTCATAACTTAGATCTAAGGGTGTCTGAGTAGAATGTTATATTATAATTCACCCTCTACAACATAAAATAGATCAAGAATGGTGTGAGGTCCTAAGTGTATTAGAAGGATAGTAGTGCCTAAGGTAGTTTCCATTATGTCATTAAAGGAGTGAAGAACTATTGTGATTTTAACCATGATGTTCTTTCATAAATGCAACTGATCAAAAGCATGAGAGTAAATTATGTTGATTCTAGCTCCTCCATAAACCATGACCCTTTTGACATGGGTGTGATTAATATATGTAGTGATAAAGAGAGCAATGTTGAACTCCTTAGAATGGGCTTGAGGTAACTCTGAGTCTTGGAAGGTGATGACAATAAAAATGTTGGAGGTTTCCAAAAAAGGAAGAAAGAGGTTGAGGGTCATTTGGTTGAATTTCTATGGATTATAAATCATATATTAGTTCTTGGTGATGATGGGGGGGAGGTGTTGATCAAGTTGTAAAGGCTCATCTTCACTAGTGCTTGGTGAAGTTGATTTAACATGGTTTATTGAATGGATGAAGAAGAATTGGTGGGAGGTACGCCTAGGATAGATACTATGGGTCTTGAAGAAGATGTAGGTGGTGATGTTTGTGTTTGGTCTTGGTTGGAAGGCTAAGATTCTAAAGGATATGTCCATGGAATAGATGCATGGGCTTTCCCCTTACCTCATTATAGTGCTTGAGATTGGGTAATCATGTGAATGATGTGGATAATAAGATTGGTTAGTCTAAGTGATCACTTCAATTCCTCCCCATCACTTTGAGATGAAATTCAAAGAGAAATTATAGATGGGGTGTGTGGTTGGATTGGTTGGTAGTCAAATTGGTTGGGTTGATAGTTGGATTGGTTGGGTGGGTAAAGGTGATTCATTAAATAACATATCATCCTCATCATATAAGATGTGGACAAGGCCTTGGAGAGCTTTATACTTCTTTGTATCATGTCCCAGTGTCCTATGATATGCAAAAATCAAAGTATCATTTAACCAAGAGGGTTTGGTATTAGAAGGGGTAAATGGATTGATGGGAAATAGCTTACTGAAAGATGTTTGCAATAACCTCTATAAAATAAATACATAGGGTTCATTCAGAGGTGTTGGGGGTGTTGCATTACTTTCTAAAGAAAAAGGGACCTTATTAGGTATGGATTTAACCTTAGAAGTGGTAGGTAGTTGGATAATTTTGGTGGCTGGTTTGGGTTAGGTTGGCTTAATTGTGATTGGGTTACCGATGGATGGTTTTAAAGTAGAAGATGAGGGGCTGATAATAGGTGGAAAGGTGGAGCGGGATAGACTAGCTAATAATGATGAAGAAGTCAATGGATTGGGTGATGGTGGCATACGAATAGAAAAGGGCATTGGTTTGGTTGAAGTGGAATAGGTGACTGGGATGGTAAATGAGAAGGAGGTAGCATAGGTCGAGCTCAAGGACATGTATTAGGTAAATACACCCTTACATATATCTTGATTGGTGGTTTGTTATGTGGACTAAAGGGGGTTTGATCTAATTTGATGGGTGGATGCGTGATGTTAGGTATGGGAAGGACACCCAAATTCTTGGTTGGTCTAGTGAGAAAATTATGAGATGATCTAAGTGGAGGTGGGTGATATGGTTCTATCAGGTCTTTAGAGTAAGGAATGTTTGATGAATGGGTGATAATAGGTTTAAGGTTGGATAATAATGAATTAGAGGTTCTACTTTGTTTTCGTATGGGATCCCCAAATAATGCCAAAAGGTGGCTCTATCCAAGTTAGGTTGCAAGGAAAATTCTAGACTTTGCACTAGTTAAGAAAAGGGCTTGTAAATGTGTTTGGTTACTTGATTAGTTTCTTTGAATGTTAAGCCCTTAGGTGTGAAAGAAGGTATGGTTCCTTCATCTTGTCTTGAGCTATAAGGTTTTGAAATTTTTGGTTAGGTGAAGGAGGTAATGGTCACTTTTTGGGTGATATAGGAAAGGGGAATGGATGGTTCTTTGATCGGGGATGTAGGTATGGTCATGATTTCTTCCTTTACTTGGGTATTCAAAGGAGAAGAGGAGGGTTGTACCATTTCAATTAGTAGGGTATAAGAGGATATTTTTAAATCAATGGTTACTTTTGTGGAAGGAGAAGTGACTGTGGGTATGGTTTGGTTTAGTGAAAACATGGGGGCTACAAATTCTTCTATTTGGGTCTCTAAATGGATAAGAGGTGAACTTGTTTCTTTCATGGGTGAGGTTCATGAGGAGGAGATAGAAGTTTGGGGCTTGTCCCTCATGGGCTCATTTATGATGATGTTGATTGTGTGTGCCTCATGGGATGATGATGGTTCAGGGTTATTGTTATGGGGTTGGGCTAATGGAGTATGATTAGGAAAAGGTTTGCCAAAAATATCAAGAGATTTATTAAGAGGTGTGTTGGGGTTGTCAAATGAAAATTCACCATTTTTAATCAATTTTTGGATAAGGATTTTAAAAGTGTTACACTGATTTATGTCATGTCCAATAACCTAATGAAAAGCACAATGGTCATTTTCCTTGTACCACCCAGGCATAGGGCAAGAGGGGTCCAATTATTGGGGTGGATTAATTGGTGGCAGTTGAATAAGGTTATCTTTGAGAAATTTATCCAACATAGAGGAATAAGACTACCCTATAGGTATGAATTGTTTATGTAGAACCTGATTTTGGTTTTGATTTGGTGGGTAAGAAGGTTTGGAAGGCATTGTTTGACATGGTTGGTTAATAGGCGAGGGTGGGGTAGTTTTTAAGACAACCACATTTATAGATGTTTTGGATTTGGTATTGGTTGGGTTTGATGTTTTAATGGCAGAAGGGTCATTGGGTTTAAAAGTGGAATTCTTATTTCACAATTTCAACTTACCCTCATCTATGGCTCAGTTTTCAATTTTGTGCACCATTGTGAGTGCTTCATCAAAGGTTCTAAATGTTTCTACTTGAAGGGTAGGAGAAATGTGTTTTGTGAAACCCATAGAGAAAATTTAAATTAGTTATATTTGGGGTATTGAAAAGGATAGTTCATTAATGAAACCTCACCATCATCCAATGAAGTTATTAATTGATTTATCATCAAACTGCTTAATAGAATAAAGGTTGGTTATGGAGAACTTCTTGTATATGTTCATCAAAAAATGCTTTAAGAATATTTGGGTGAGTTGGGAGAATAAAAAGATAGAATGCCTAGGAATGGCACTATACCAATCCAACATGGATCCTGATAAAGACATAGGGAAGGTTTGGAGGAGAGGGTATCATCATATGCGATCAAGTAATAGGAATGGTGAAATGCCCTCAAATGTTGTTGAGGATCATCCTTATCTTGAAACTTAAATAAATTTGGGATCTCCCATTGAGGAGGATAAGCATGAATTGGTATTTATGGGTTGATAGGTTTATTGTAGATTTGGTTGTAAGATAAAAAGTTACGAGACTCAAAGATAAAAGACTCAAGTTGGGTCATCTTATCTATGATAATCCTTATCAGGTCAGGTTGGGGTTGGGTAGTTACATAATTTAGTGGTAAGTTATATTAAGGTTGGGTTATAGCTATGAATTAGTATGTGGTAAGAGGTACAGAGGTGGGCACATATTGGTATGTGGTGACCTGAGGTTAGGATATTACCCCAACAAAATTTATAGGCATTAAGGGTTGAGTCTAAGGTGCCACATATCCTTGTAGGTTGGGAATATATTGATATAGTGCTATGGGGGTTTGTAGGAGAACTAAAAAATAATTAGTTTAGGGGTACATTTGGGTTGGTTAATAAATTCATGGTTTGGGCTGGTAATGCTAAAGTGTTTGTAGGTTGCTAATGGATAGTTACCCTAGTGTTAATGGGAGGGAGTGTTTGTGTTATAGATAGCACCAAGCTCTAAAAGGGGGTTGAGGTTAGTATATTAGTTAAAATGGATGGAATGGTAGATGTGGGTGTGGAAGACACCACACCATTAGAAGGGGTTTAAGTGACAAGGGGTAAAGTTAAGGCAAGGTTAGAAGTATTGGTTAGGGTAATAGGTGTCTAGGTGGTGGTAGTATATGAACCAATAGTATAAAAAAAAGCTTGGCTGATAAAAGGTTTGGGTTGATGTAACACCAACCATGAGGTGCTATGGTATACCATAGGGTAGATCCATGGGAGGAACCGAAGGTGTCAATGTATGGTAGGCTAAGGTATTAAGATAGTGTTTCAATGCCATAAAATTGTTATCCAAAAAGGAATCAAAATCTAGATTAACTTCAAAAATTAATAGAGGCATGGTAGGTGGGGGAGAATGGTGTGGTGAAGCATGGGGTGATTTATCAACATTCTATGTGTAATCTATGGATGAGGATGAAGAGGAAGATGGCGGTTGGTTTTTTTAATCACTTACTTGTTATCTAGTTAAGACCATATGAGAAAATAAAAATGGATAATGAATCTCTCACTTTAAATAATGAGCAAATAAATAAAAACCCAAAGTAATAAAAACACACACTAAAATCGTAATTAATCCTAGGATTCATTTTAAATCACTTTTGGCTTATGCCTTAAAGAGTGTGAAAGGGGAAATTGGCTTGAAAATTAAGTACTAGAAAAGTTGTCTAATGATGATTTTGGGTTAAATTTTGGTACTCCAATAATATTATCTAGATAGGGTACATGGCCTAGTACTAGGGGCTTTCTTCCCACACTTCATAAACCCAAAGCTAAGTTATGCTGCTTAGCTAATACATACTATTTGTCTAGAGTTTATACTCTACAAGAGAAGGGAGTGGATCCTCCCCTTGGTGATGAAATCCAAGTGGGATCACTGGGTGGAGTAAGGTGATCCAAAGGGTGATGAAATATTAATGGGCCTTATCTCAAGTAAGTTTTGATGTTTATTTTGTGAAAGTGGTTTGGTATTGTAACATAAGTGTGCTACACTTAGTTCATAATGTGTTTACTTAATCTAGGTGGGCTAAGCATTACGCAGGAAAGATAATGAATGCACTCAATTTTAACCAAAAGAAATTTTTGATGTCTTTACATGCAAACAAGGAACAATTAAAAAAGCACTTAATGCAAGATGAAAATGCAACCTATCCCTAAGATGAAAACTTTTTTTTTCTTTTTAATTTTTTAGAAAATAAGAGAAAAGATTTTTTTTTAACCTTTTGGAATTTAGAAATGCCAAAACTATAATAACATGAATTTTCACTAATGTAACTATATGCCTAAAAAATTATGAACCCAAAAAGGGGTCCCACCAGGTGTACCCAAATGTTTCCTAATATTTCTAACTCTAATTTTACTTTCAGGAAAAAGGAGAGAAATAATAGATGAGGGGTGTGTACATGGTTAATGTCATGTTCATTAATCACCAAATGAATTGAGAGCTCCTTTTTCATGAGGAAGGACTACCTACAATAAGACCACACTAAAACAACTTTTTTGTTAGACTAGTATGAAGGGTGGACTACCTAGCAATACCTAATCCAAGAAGTGAAAGTTCCCTTGGATGGCTATCAATCCACTCCCCTAATGATAACAATGTTCTGATAATGGAAATTAAAGATGATAAATTGATAAGAAAATGAATATTTATGTAAGAAAATAAATAATTTACCCATTCAATAAAAGGTAACATGGTAGGTCAATACCATGCATGAGTGGATCAAGGTCAAGTTCAGAGGATTTGAGCAGGGTCTGTAGACAGGCCAAAAATAGACATAGGGTTTGATTATGTGTGAAAGGAGAGGAAACAACAATCTATTATTTTCCTTAACAGTGAGCATCAGTGGTTAGGATGATTTGTGATGGTTATCCTAATGATCAATGGTTATGTGATCGACGATGGTTGTTATAACCATTGGTGGTTATAGTAACTAGCTATGCTTACCTATAGAAGTGTGGTAAAGTATTTGAAGTGGGATTGGTGGGAGGTGGTTGATGAGTAGAATGTAGAGTGTGGATTCTTGGGGTGAGGGGTAATGTGCAAGTGGTTTGACCCAAATAGGAAAGTTTAATAAAAAAGGAAATGCTAAAAACAAGATGAGAATACCTATATAATATGGGTGGAGACTAGTGTTAAACTAAACAAAAATGGGAAACATAATAGTATTCCAATACTTAATATTGATCTAGATAGAGTTTTAGGGTTTTGGATGCCTACACAAAGAAAACAATAGATCCTAGATATAAATTTTGAGATCCTCATCTCTTCTAAGAGCCCTCAATTTATAGCCCAAAATTGTTAAGTGGGGAGGAAGGAAGTTGCTAAGTTAGTCTAGGATAGACATAGTAATTTAAAAGGAAGGAAAGATATAAGGTATGCATGAGAAAGTTTCCATGTTTTTATCCATGCATGCCTTATTCACAATTGGAAGTTTTGGTGGCAAGGTGGGATACCTGACCATTGATGGTAAGGTTAAACTTGATGGTTAGGCTAGTAGTCAAATGATAAATATAAAAAGGTCTAAAAGGGGTCCTGAGTTGATGATTTAAAATGTTTTAGAAAAATGACTTAGGTTTTTTAACAAATGTTAGAGTAAATAAAGGTGGTTTTAAGGGTAAACTAACTAAGTGAATAGTTAGCTAAGGGTTGAGGATATGTCTAAAGTATCTTGACATTTAAAGCTAGTCAAGGGGACATTTTTGAGTTTCTACACATATTTATATTTCAACATTGTCATCATGGTTTTCATCATGAGTATATTGTTTTTTTATTATTTATTAGATTAAGAGTCAATCCTTGTTCACATTTTGGCCAAATAATCATATTGTTTTACATTATGATGCATATTTTCACATGTTATAAAAATCATTAGTTTAGTGGATATTCAAAGCAATGGTGCCATAAAAACTTCTCCTTGGTAACCTTGGAAAATCCTCCCACCCTCCTTGGTCAAATCAACCCATTGATGATTTTATTTGTATCAATGATAACAAGAATGAGTATTTCTACATTGGTAGGTATAATCTCATTCATATTGATCAATTTTTACATCTTCTATTATGTTCTTCATTCCATTTTTTCCTTCTTTTAGATAAACTTCATCAGCCTGAGGTGTAATAATACTATGTAGGTAATGCTTAGATATATGACATATCTCATGTTATCTTGGCCACCCTTTTTCCTCCAATCATCTCTTTCATCACTTTGTGCATCTTCATGTGATTGGTTATTTATGTCTTATTCAATAATTAGATAATCACACATATGTTTGTGCCTACTCATCTTTAATCTACACATTAGGTTATATCCTTGAGTTATGCTTTCCAATATGCCATAATGGGGCACAACCAAAAATAAGTATTCAATCTAGGTCATATTCATAATTATAATTGCATGTGGGGAAATAATTATTTTGACTCATCTAACCTATTAGGCACAGGCCTGTGCCACTAATTATAACGACCTTATGGCAAATCACTAATTTCACCTTTATTATGATAATGATTGTAATTGTGTTTGGGTAAATCATCCTTTCTATCTTCCCAACTAGGGCATATCATAATTCTACTAATTATAATGAACTTTTGGTAAATTGATCTTTTCCACTCCATTTCCTTTATGTCCCATCATTTTATTCTTTTTGAGGGAATAGTCATTGACCTTATTTGATGCTCGATCCCTTGAGGGACAACTAGTTCTCAATCATTACATGTTAGGGCATTAGGAATTAAAAAAAAATCATTATTTGAGAATATGTTACTATGACTATAGTTTTTAGTGCCTTCCCAAATAGGGATAAATTATAAACACCTTATTATGGCCATAACTAGCTTTATATTGTAATTCGGAATGATTTCTACCAAATAGTGCAAATTAAGCCTAGGAATAATTAAACATCCCAATTTTATCTACATATTAGACATTAGTGATTATAATCATGTTGAGGCATACCTATATGGGGTATTATCACATATGCAATAGTAACATCTCATGAATTCATCTCCATTTACCTTACAACCTAACAACTGGGAGTTTGGCCTTTGAACACATTAAGTGGGGTACTTGAACAATTATTAAAAGGCTAGAATCTTATGTATAATGAATAAAATAATTAAAAAAGATTAAACACTTAGATAAATGATCCATTCTCAATTAATGAATATATAAAAATGGAAATTAAAAAATGTAAAATATCAAGCTTCTTCATCATTTCTTTTGTGAGTTTTCAAGCTCTCAAAAAATATCTAACAAATATTTGGATTTGTGATCCATTCCTGTTAATTGAAAATAATAATTACATGCCACCTCTTTAACTCAATTGGGGTTAGTCTCAACTCACCTTGGGTTATTTTAAACTCAACCATACTTAATGCTAACCTAACTTAACTTGGGTGAGAGTTAACTTTGGAGGATATAAATAGAAGGCCTCACCTATTGATATTATATCTCTTTTGGTGTAAATTTATTATGCTCAAATAGGTGAAAAATCTTTGCTAGTGTAATGTTATTATGCCAAAATACCTCCAAAAATCTTTACTATAGTGTTACCATGCCAATTACATAAGCCAAGCTAAGTTAAGCCAACAAAAATTACCAAGGTTCCAAGGAGAGGTGTAGAAATAGAGTTTCATTGAAAAATATTTATTGAGAACATAGCCAATAAAACCAAGTCAACAAGTGGTTTTAGATCTACGAAGAAGGTAAAGGGAATATTTATTTTCTTTTCTAGTTGTGTTTTCATTGTGTGCTTGTTACATATGTTCTCCCTAGTGTCTAAGCTATATGTGTTAGTGTTTAGTGTGTTTTTTTTTTAATTGATTTTATTAACTAACCCTATAATGATCTCCCCTCTATGGACTCCATATTCACACCTTCCATAACTGAGAAAATAACAATTTATTATAATAAAAAAATGAGGGTTCATCCCCATCCATAGAGCCTAGTTAATGAGGCACCATTAGTAGAAGGGACATAAAAGCAGGTAGTTGGAGGTGAATCCATGGATGAGGAGGCTTAACATCAAAGATATAATATCTTGAGCCTATAAGACATAAAAGTGAAGTCATCATTACATTATCAACCATTAGGTAAGCAAGTAACACCTTCAATTTCCACTAATCCTATTATTTCTTGTGTTTCTTCTTTTAATGTTAGTACATTTGATTTTTTGTCCCTAGGTATTGGTTGTCCCCATCCCCTTTTGGTACCAAAGGTTGAGGTTATTTATTCTTAACGAGTCTCCAAATAACTCTACTTATCCCCATTGTATAAGATATTTCCTCTAACCCTAATCTTCTTAACCCCCAATTAGTCTACATCTAATTACATATTTTATATCCATTCTTATTATTAATATTATGGTTCCTTCCAATACTATCTTAGATATTACAAATAAAAAGAAAAATTATACCAATAAGGCTAGGGGAGAAATAACAAACCCTCATATTCATGTTTCATCTGCTCAGATGGGTTTATTAGTTCCTCCTTAATTTCCTCTTAGGATACTATTATGATAAAAAAAAATAAGGATAAAAAGAAGAAGCTAGTCTATATAGTCTACCCATGACCTTCACTTCCTAAACCCCTACTTGAATAAAATTTGAATCAGACATCAAGATAATTATGTGGTGAGACTACAATTCAAGGCACTTGACCCACAAATACAACCCAACTAGTCCTCCCATAGTACATAATAAACATGCAATTAGAGGCTTCTCAAAGCCTAATCTTATAGTTACAGAGTTTCCCACTATAATTTATATAATTGTAAAATATACAAGGAGTGTAGAAATGGTAAGGAAGATGAAACTAAAATAAGAGACTAGGAGAGGGGTCATATTGGAAGATAGATAAAAGGGTTTTATATTGCCTAGAATTAAGAACATGAAATTATGACATTCCTCATACATAGAAGATTTCAAATATTATTTTAAAACCCATAAAGAGGCTCTAGTTGAGATACATGATGGAATTCAAATGGAAAGAAAATATATGGAACAAGAACTAGAGAAAATAAGGGAATAACAACAAACTATGTGTGTTCCCATACAAATAGAGATAAATGCATAAAATGTCACATCTAGATTGTATAATATCTTAAAAGCTATTTATACAATGAGTACATAATTAACACCTCATATAGTATAAAATGCCAAATTATTTAATTATTTGAAACATGATGAAATAGATTGAAATAACTTATTCTTTGTACAACTAGTAAGGCTTATGCCCACCTTAATTTGATGGCACCATTAGAGGCTACCAATGACCTCAATTCAGTAGTCATTAGGAAATATGATTTCCAAGAATGGATCATAGTAGTTGATTCAATAATGCCTAATTATGCAGAGCATGAAACTCTCATTTTATAGATTATAGATGTGCTAAAGTTCCCACAGGCCAGGGATTCCATGGGTAGGCTCATCAATAAGGCCAATTTTGATTAGCACCTCTATAGGTTTCAAAAAAAATCCAAAAAATCTTACAAATAATGACATTAGAATAAATAGGAATTGAGATGGATTTTTTCAAGAAAAATTTCATGAAGGTTATAATCTTTAGAATTATTCTTAGAAATACAAAGGTTGAATATGCAAGGCTCATTGAACAAGTCAACAAGGTGCGTAGACTTACATTATTTCATATGGAGATAATTATCTATGAGCATGAAATAAATGAAAAAAACTATCAAGTGTTGGAATTAAATAATAAATATGATGCTTCAAATTCTATTTTGGCATAAGCTACACTTTTAATGCCTCCAACAACCTTTAGTGGCATACAAACACCTAGTAAGCCTTAGGTGAAGGCTAATTTTGTATGTACACATGTAGATAGTACTTATATTTTATTTATACTTAGGACATAAATTTAAAGTTTCATAAACTATTTATAAGCATGTAGATTTTGCATTGCATTATACAAGCCAACTATTCTTAACATAATTATAGTTAACTATGAACATGCACACATGCAATTTTGATGTTAAAATTATAACAGAGGTTTTAATTATGTAATGTAAATATGATTTCACATGAAATTTAAGGATGAGGCATCCCATCCCAAAGTATATATATTCATGTATTTACATATTCCAAAGGGTTATAAGTTTCATTAATACAAGAAGAAATCAATTTTTATTGTCATTCAACTATGTTGGTTTCCTTTCCTACAATCTCTATGTTATTAAGGTTTTGATTTATTGGTTGTGTTAATACAATAATTTTAAGTGTGAAAAAGGTATGGATAGTTATTATTTTTATCAATGATGTATGATAATCTTAGATGTGTAAAAACTTGAAAGTTATTATATTTCATTGATTATTAAGAAAATGGTTTAAACTATATTAAAAATCTGAGTGTGTAAGAGTGGTTTCTCTCAGGTATATTTTTCTAAGTGTGTTTTAAAACTACCTTAGATATATATTATTATTCTATGTTGTAATATTTAAACTAATTATGTGTAGTATCAACTCTAAAGGGAATAACCTTTAGTTGAACTACTATGTTTCCTATACCATTACCTTAGACTACCTAATTTTGTTTGATTGTGAGTGTGTAACAACTTAAAAAACAAACATTATTTATGAAAACACTTGTAAACAAAGGAACCAACATAAAATTAAATCCCTTGAGACCATAAAAACCTTATTTTCTACTCTACCTTTCCCTCCTTTTGAATTTTATCTAACTAAAACCTGCTCACTCTAAAATAGATACCACCCATCCATCTCACTCACTTAGGTTTTGATTTATTTACTAGGATTCATTTCACTACAATAAAACTTGGTTAACAACTCACATGTTCTACTTTTTATTCCACCACAAGGTTGTTTAACCCATAGTTGAAGCTCATGCCCTGAAGTGGAGTTTACTTCTATTAAAATCTAGGGATGTATTCAAGATCCACATCAATAGAAATAAATTTTGGCACTAGAAGGAGGTCATTTTGTTTGCCTTTTCTAGTGAAAGGTTTTCCATTACATTTATTTTCATTGGAGACACCCAAGAGAGTTACCAGGTCTAGGTCCCAAACTAGTCTTTTGGTTTCACCCTTGTCATCACATTGAAGGCCTAGATTTGTATCAATTTTTCCAAATAGACATAGGTATATCACAATTTCTCCAATAATAAATATCCATCCCATCAATATATTAGTGTAATTTTTTATTTTTCCCTATTTATTAATTAGGGAAATTGTATTTCTTGTGCATACATGGAGTTTTCCTACATTTGTGGGATAGGCTAGCTTATGTGGAGGTCTGTGTCATAGATGTGTCATAGGTGTCATAAGAATGTCATAAGTAACTCCCTTGATTGGAGTTACTTCTATATTATTAGCACCTTGTCACCACCTTTCATGGAGGAGTTATAGTCTATACTTGGGGTGCCTTGTCCACCTTTTGTAGAGGAGTTACGTACTCTCCTATTTGTAGTCCTCACTTTGGCCATCTCATGTAAATCAGATTTTGGTTTTCTCTATTTTGTCTTGTGCAATTTATCTTCTTGTGTTATTTTCAAATTGCTTTAGCATCTATGTGGTGTGCACTTGCTTCAACTCATGTGATCACGTCTCCATTGCACTCGTATTATCCAGATTCTGGCAACAACTCCGATATGGTATCAGAGTGGGAACAATAATCGTGTGTTTGGTTATGCTTTTAGTTCATTTTAAAATCAAGAGGAGTGGAGTTATCTTTCTTTTTATTTTCTAGATCTGATCTAAAAAAAATAAAAAAAAAAACTTTCAATATCATTTACGGAATCATTTCTTGCATTTTGGAATCCTTGGCCTTTGGGTGTCTTGGCTATCTTCACTTCAGGGGCCGGTTCAACAGTTAGTTTGGGTGCCATTGTTGTGTGCAAGTAGAAAAGGGAGGAGCAGCACTCAACATTCACTTTAGACTCAACATTTAGCCTTTGCCATGCCAAGCTTCAGCAACAGCATCCTTTCCAATAGCTGACCAGGCCATACAACGCACAAGTCTGCAGGTTCTTCCTTCAGCACTCCATGCCAAACTTCTGGTCTGTGCCGACTTCAGCACTCAATGCCTTTAGGTCTGTGCCAAATTTTTATGTTCATTTGCTTATTTTCTCTACCTAGCAATGTGCCAAGTAGGCCATACAATGTTTCTAGCAGGTCTATTTTTTTGTCTTTTTTGCCAGCAGTCTTGTTTGGAAAATGGCACTTCTTTCATGCTTGGCGTCCCATGTGGACCCTTAGATGCTTGGCCAATAGTTCAATCTGTCTTCAACTTTAATTTTTTTAGTTAAAATTGACTTGATAAAACAAAAATCAGTCAATTTGACTAAATACTTAAATTTTTAGACAGTTTTGTAATTTGGGGGTTTTCATTTTAAACTTGTATCTTCACCTGTCGAAGACGAAGGGTGAGGCCCGGGTTGGTAGGAGGTCAATTCCCCCTCACACAAACCTCCTTTAGAATCCTAGTATTCTTTTGAATCCAATGATTGGTTGGAAGGCCACTTTCTCTCTCAAAATAGGAATTTTTTTAATGTTTTAGTGCTTTTTTTGCAAAAACACTAGTTTACGAGAAAATTGAACCTTTAATATCTTGCAAATGGTAGCTCATATTTGGGTGCCATTTTTTTCAAAAGTGTTTTTAATTCAATTATCCATAGTGTAGGATTATTATTTGTAAAAAATTCTCTAGTTTATAAAGTGCCAAAAATTTGGGTCTCTCAGGATGCATTTTCGATTGAGTCTGACGTCCTGTTTGATTTAGTCTTGAATTGATTTCTCTAAGACGCATTATTAGCTGAGTCCAACATCTTTTGAGAATGAACTTTTATATTTGGGGGGGGGGCTCAATATTTTATGGGGGTGTGATTGCTTTCACAACTTGCAAATCTTTGCTTTCATTCTCCTTTCTGCATAATTTCACAACTTGCAATCAACACTTCACCTAAATTCAAATAAAAATGGATTATTTTCAAATTAAACTCCTAACACCATTTAAATATCATGAATGGAAGGTTAAAATGTCAATCATTATTAGAAGCAAAGGGTTGTATAGGATCACCATGGGTACTGAAGTAGAACCCAACACTGATACTAAAAAGGTCAAGTGGTACAACCGTAGTGATGAAGCCTATGGATTACTGAGTTTATCTATGTATCCAAAACTTCTCTTCCATTTAGAATCCTCCCAAACTCCTAATGACATATGAGACACCTTAGAAAAGTTATTTGAGAAGCTTGATGAGATGAGAGGTCATGAGCTTGAAAATGAACTCATAAGTCTAAGTCGCAAATTTGACACCCTACAGGACTTCTTCACTAAATTTAAGGCCCTTAGATTTCAATTGAAAGATTGTGGGATAGAGAATAAAGATGATCAACTTATACTTTCTATTCTCACAAAGTTAGGTCCAAGCTATTCAGTCTTTGTCTCCACTTTCTATGCCACAAAAAGTGCCCTTGACACTACATGGAAAATGCCTTCTTTGGATTTATTCATTGCTGACTTGACTAGGGAGCAAGATAATCTAATTCAAATTGGCACAATGAAGTGTACTCAACCCCAAGCTTTGATATCTATAAATGGTAAGGATAAGACTTCAACAAAGGAGAAGAAGAAAAAGAACAAGAACCAGGAGAAGAAGAAAGAAAACAACAATCCTACCAAAAACAACACTGAGACTTCCTCTTCCAATGCTAAACCTAAGAAGGAGAAGGTTAAGTTTGCCTATTGTAAAAATATAGGGCATGATGAACACAAAATCATGAAGAAACAAATAGATCACCTAACTCATCTTCTAGAGAAGAACAACATAGGTGTTCCTGAGTCCATCAAGCAAAATTCATCTACCCAAGATTCTACCAAGGCAAAAGGCAAGGGTAAGGAGAAAGAAAAGGGCAAGGCCCTTGTAGCTATAGTAGCTTCTACATATTCATGGGTCATTGACTCAGGTGCTTCTCACCACATGGGCTCTTCACTAGTTGAGTTTTCATCTTTAGAGTCTTTTAGCATGACTTCAATTAGTTTAGGTGATGACACTTCAGTTTCTGTTACAGGGAGAGGGTCAGTTGAAATGGAAGGAGGAACATTCAATAATGTTCTAAGTGTTCCTTCTATTTCAATCAATCTCTTATTAGTGTACCAAATCACTCACATTGGTTTGGGTATGAGAGTTGAGTTTTCACCAGATTCAGTGGCTATCAGGGAGTTCCATAGTGATACTATAGTGGCAGTGGGTAGGGTAGATCACCAAGCTAGGTTATACACCTCACATTTTGCATCAGATTCTTCTCCAACAACATTGATGACTCATTTAGATGGAGTTATAAAATTATGGCATGAGTGGTTTGGCCACCTTAACTACCACTACCTTGAACAATTTTACAAAAATGACATGGTCATTAGCTTGCCTCATGTCCAATTCTCAAAAGGACTTTGCAAGGGGTGTTCACTTGGGAAGCATCCCAAAGCAAAATTTGACAAAGGCAAAGCTTGGAGGGCTTCACAACCTTTGGAGTTAGTCGATAGTGATGTATCGGGACCCTTTCCCAAACCATCTTTAACAAGGGCCAAGTACATCCTCATTTTCATTGATGATTTATCTAGGTACACTTGGATATAGTTTCTCAAACAAAAGTCTAAAGTGTTTGAAAATTTTCTAGACTTTAAGGCTCTTGTTGAGAAATAGAGTGAGAAATTCATCAAGGTTCTTCAAACTGATAATAGAGGGGAGTATGTTAGCATCAGGTTTGAGCAATTTTGCACCACAGAGGGGATTGATTTACAGTGCATAGTCACTTATAGTTCTTCATAGAATGGGGTTGTAGAATGTAAAAATAGGTTCTTGAAAGAGATGGGTAGCTGTATGATTCACTCCAAATCCTTAGCACCATAGTACTGGGTCAAAGCCATCAATTGTGCTTGCTACATTCAAAATAGGGTTCCTCATAAAGATTTGAAAGGGATAAAACCCTTTGAAGCTTGGCATAAAAGGAAAATTGATGTTGAACACCTCAGGGTTTTTAGATCCCCAGCCATGGCCCACATTCTGAAGAAGAAATGCAAAGATATGGAATGTCAGTTCAAGCCTTGCATCTTTATAGGATATCTAGATGGTATTAAGGGATATCACCTTTTAGATCCAGTCACTCATGAGTTGTTCATTGAGAGAAGTGTCCATTTTTAGGAGAGTCCTAGAGACTCAACACTTGACACTTCTCCCTCATCAAATCTACTTCTTCATGATGATTCCTCATTAGATTCAGATCAACCACAACATGTTCTTGAGCCAGAGACATCTTCTTCTTTTTTGAGTTTAGATAGTGAGGATAGTGATGCATAGTCATCTACCTCTAGTCAGTTAAAGGATGAGGAGTTAGCACCTGACTCACCCACTTTTGGGCCACTTTGGGCTAGAAAGACACTTGAGATTGTTGGCACTTGGGTAGTAGATCCCGTAGATGACAAACATACTAGGAGAGATTTCAGAGAGATCCACATGCCTTCTTTGCTTTAATTTTGGATCCACAAACTTTTTGAGAGGCATCGGGGGTACCTAAGTGGGATAGTGCTATGGAGGAAGAATATTCTTCCTTAATCAAAAATCACACTTAGGACTTGACTTCACTTCCTAAGGGAAGAAAGATGGTTTGATGTAGGTGGATATATCACACCAAATTTGTAGCAAATGGGTTAGTTGATAAGTACAAGGTACGATTGGTTGCCAAGGGTTTCTCACAGGTGGCAGGAATTGACTACTCAGAGACCTTTGCACCTATTACAAAGATGACTTTTATCTGACTCACCTTGGCTATTACTATAGTACATGGTTGGAATGTGCATCAGATGGATGTGAAGAGTGCCTTTCTTCACAGAGACCTAGAGGAGGAGATCTACATGGAGCAGTCACCAAGACTTTTTTAGGATTCTTCTTTAGTATGCAAACTTAGGAAATCTATCTATGGCCTCAAACAAGTCCCTCAAGCTTGGTATGCCAAGATAAATTCATTCGTTCTCATAGTGGGTTTCACTAGGTGCCATTCTAATCCCAATGTCTACTTCTTATGGCAATATGATTCGCTCTTGATTTTGGTTCTATATGTTGATGACCTTTTGATCACTGGGAGTTCTTCATCAGCTATTGTAGTGGTGAAGGCATCTCTTTAAGATAAATTTGACATGATAGACTTGGGTTTGTTGCACTACTTCCTTGGCATCAAGATCTTACAATCAGATTTAGGGATTTTTCTTACATAGTCTAAGTATGCTCTTGACTTATTGGCTTAGTTTCAAATGGCTGATTACAAGCCATCTCTGACTCCCTTTCTATTATGATTCAAGCTTGAGGCTGATTGTTCTTCACCATTGTTTGATGCCACTAGGTACCGACAACTTGTTGGTAGTCTCATCTACTTGACTCACACTAGGCCTAATATATCATATACAGTGGGACTTATCTCCAGATTCATGCAAGAACCTCATGAGCTACATTGGAAAGTAGCTAAGAGGATCTTGCACTACATACAAGGTTCACATAGATATGGGATTCATTATAGATTTGGCATAGAGGTTGACTTGGTTAGATATACAAATTCAAATTGGGCTGGTGATTCACAGACTCATTAGTCCACTTCTGGTTATAGTTTCTCTCTAAGTTCTGGTCTTATTAGTTGGTCTAGCAAGAAGCAGAATGTTATTGTTATATCATCCACAGAGGCAGAGTATAGGGGAGCTGTTAATGTAGCTACTGAGGTTATTTGGCTTTAGGGGATTCTTTCTGAGTTTGCCATTCCTATCAGGCATCCCACCATCATTTATTGTGACAACCAGAGTACCATTTAGATTTGCAGGAATCTAGTTTAGCACCAGCAGACCAAGCACATAGAGATTCACATGCATTTCATTTGGGAGCGTATTCATAGTTAGGTCATTGACTTGATATTTTGCCAATCTTCAGAGCAGGTTGCAGACATCTTCACCAAACCTTTCACTGAGAGCAAGTTCATTCATCTATGAGCTCTTCTTGGGGTGCGATCTACATATGTAGCAAAATCATCTTTAGGGGGGGCCTTCTAGCCACTTCTTTTCTTTTATGTCTCTTTTTTGGGGGGGAGTTTTTTCCTATGGGTTTTCTCCTTTTCTCTATCTTATGGGAGATTGAATTTGTACATGGGTACATGGGTATCTGTTGGCGGGACCCATTTTTATATTTCCACACTACCCACCTAAGCTACACTTTACGGGGGTTATTAGTGTAGGTTTTTATTTTTCTCTATTTATTAATTAGTTAAATTGTATTTCTTGTGCATACATGGAGTTTTCCTACATTTGTGGGATAGGCTAGCTTATGTGGAGGTGTGTGTCATAGATGTGTCATAGGTGTCATAAGAATGTCATAAGTAACTCCCTTGATGGGAGTTACTTTTGTATTCTTAGCACCTTGTCACCACATTTCATGGAAGAGTTACAGTCTATTCTTGGGGTGCCTTGTCCACCTTTTGTTGAGGACTTACTTACGTACTCTCCTATTTGTCGTCCTCACTTTGGCCATCTCATGTAAATCAGATTTTGGTTTTCTCCATTTTGTCTTGTGTAGTTTATCTTCTTTTATTATTTTCAAATTGCTTTAGCATCTATGTGGTGTGCACTTGCTTCAACTTATGTGATCACATCTCCAGTGCACTCACATTATCTAGATTCTGGCAACAACTCCAATATAATCATCTTATGGCCTAAAAACAACCTTGGTAGTTATATGTGCACAATTTGAATGGCAACCCATAAAAAATCTTCCTTATTTCTTCCCCTTAGGAGGAAAAATAATAAAGGAACACATCAAGTCCTTTAAGGTATATTTTAGATTAATGAATGTTGCTGATGAAGATGTTGCATGCAAGTTTTTCCTATTTACCTTATAGGATGTTGCCTATGATTGGTACTTCAACATTCAAGATAACTTGATCACTTCTTGGAATACATGTTAGATAATTTTTATTTCCCAATTTGGATAAGTTACCAACCCTAGACTGGTGTGTCAACATTTCACTATCATGAAGAGGGAGCCTAATGAGCCAATTTAAGATTTTAATTCTAACTTCATGAAGATGTACACTTATCTTAACCTAGATTATAGATCAAATAGAGCATTGGAATTAGAGATGCACATAAATTCCTTAGACCCAATCACTATAGTGCTCTTGTGAAGACTAGACACTACCACCACTCTAGATTTAGTATATAAAGAGGTTATCAATATTTGTGGATAACTGAACCCTTAAACACCAATCACTCCCAACATCAATGCTAGTTTTATAGACCTAAATCTAGTCCCTCATGTTAATCATAATGTTCTTACTTTCAACTAGAATCAAGTATATGCACTACCTTCTCTAATGTGAAAAATTACCAATGAGAACTAAGACTACATGAAATATTAGGTTTAGATGAATAGTCATCAATAGAACTAACATTCAATGCCTTCTAATATATTAGTTGTGTAGGGAGCTAATTATACCAAAAAAGAACTAGATTCCATACAAATAATGGTCAATAAATTGATCAATGAATTCATTAACATGTAGAGGAATATTGGTAACACTACTAGCCTAAATAATAACTATATTTTTGGGTCTCAAAGATATATTAGACCCTTCAATCAACCTATGAATAATATAGAGTAGCAACCCAACAACTTACCATAAATTAACATAATAGAAATGACTCAACCCATTTTGTTTAGAGTCCATAATACATCACATCATGGTGAACTTGAATGTGTGGAATTCTTCATATTGTTTGAGATCTTGTAGAGGGAGATGGTAAATCAAGACTTGATAAACAATCCACTAGAGTTCCACCCAGAAGTTGTTTCTTCAAATAGTGTAATGTTATTTGATAAGCATGAGTCCTTATTATCAAGAGAAGATGATAATGGATATTAATATCACTAGGGTAATTACAAATCTAAGGAAAATTTAGCCCTTCATAATGTCTACTCCAAATAATACTACTATTGCATTGAATGTAAGGGGTGAAAACAATCCACCTCCCCTAAAAGGGAACAAACAATCCAAAATAAAGAGGAGAAAATAAAAATAGGGTATAACATTTTTTAATATATTAATAAGATTAAATCAAACATTAATCCTCATGAATTGGCTTATATCACTGAACAAAAGGATCTCTTATGGAGGTATATTATCAAGAAGGTAACTATAGGAAAAACAAAGACTGATCACACTAATGTCATATACAAAAGCAAACCAGAAGCCCCACCCTTTCTAATAACTGCATGAGAATTTTGAAAGAACATCCATAATTGTTTATTTTATTCTTTACTCTCATCCATGGTGATGCCTACTTCAATTTTCCAAAATCTAGGTTTGACTTCAATCCCATCAAAGAGGATAGTTTCACATCTAGATAAGACTATGGTCCCTATAATATTATAACTAAATGATGTACACATATAAGTAGAATTTAATCCATGAGTATAAATGATAATTGACATACCTTTAATGGATATCTTATAAAGATACAAACTCCTCCTTAGTAGAGACAAGTCCAAGACACTGAACAGGCTTATAGAAATAGACTTCTTTCATATTTGGTTACCATGAAAAACTATTCCAAACTAGATTCAAATTGATTAAGATCTAAGAATAAAACACCCAATTACTTAATATAATACAAAGACTAAATAATTAAGTTATAATATGGTAACCTTTGGATCTATACCTTTATTATAAAGCACAAGGTGGAAGAACCATAAGTCTAGGGACCTTCCTAATTATGGACTCTTCACTTCAACAATACAAGATCCAAGTAAGGATTAGGCATTACCATTAAATTGGTGGAACCAAAAGGTAATAAATACTTTGAATAATATATACTATAGTTCTCTTTCACCAATAATATATTAGAATATGAGGCACTAATTTTGGGATTGCATTTTACTCTCAAAAATAATGTCAAACAACTGCATTTATGGAGATTCTAAACTAGTTATCAATATTTTAAGGAACAAATACTAGTTCAAGCTATCGTACCTAAAGAGGTACAAAAAATAGAGCCTCAAATTTAATTAAATATTTTGAGGCCTTCAACATAATGCTTGTGGCTAGAGATCAGAATCAAGCTTTTGATTCAATAGCTAATTCAACTACCAATTTGGCACCCTTATAGTAATCCAAGGTACAAATATTCTCCGTTGAACTAGTACCTTATCCATATATTCCTTACAATGTGGAAAATTTCCAATTCTTTGATGATGACTAGTAGATTGTCTAGTTCTTGACTAAATCAGGTAAATTTGAGTCTCAAATCATTGATAAAAAGAAGATTAGTTGCGTATGCCAAGAGGTATTAGGGGAATAAGGGCTCATTTTGTTTAATTAAAACCACCTCCATTTGGTAGTGATTTCATTATAAAGAAAATTTGATTTGGATCCTCAATTTTAGTAGTAAAGGTAGACAAAATTAAATGAATTTAAATTCAAACATTATAATCTAAGAGATGAATATGACCCATTCTATGTTGACATTAGTCTCAAACACACTCTAGAGGAAAGGAAAAGGGTGAAGAATATAATCACCCAATACAAGGATGTGATTGCATGGACATATAAATACTTAAAGGTTTTTTATGCAAGGGTCATCATCTATATAATCCCACTAAATTTGGACCATAGACCATTGAGGAAAAGCTAAAGGCCAATAAATCATATACTAAAACCTTTTATCTAGAAGGAAGTAAAAAATTTGTTGAGTGAAATAATAGTTTTCCTTATTAGACATTCTACTTAAGTGGCTAAGTTGGTTCTAATCAAGAATAAGAGTAGGGAATTTAGACTTTGTGTTGATTTCATAAACTTGGACAAAGCCTCTAAGAAATTTATCTATTACCTTCCCTAGAAGAGATCATCTAAATAGTTAGTGTTTAAATAATGATGTCCTTTTTGGATGGATTTTTAGGATATACCTAGGTACTTGTAGAGTTAGAGGACTTAATGAAGAGAAAATTCACCATGAATTGGTGTATTTATGCATATAAGAGGATATAATTTGACCTAATTAATTTAGGTGACACCTTTAAATGAGCCAAAGACCACACATTCTAGGGGTTGATAGGTAAATGTATAATAATTTACATGGATGACCTCACAGTTTTCTCAAAAGTAAGGATTCATCATGTGGGTCACCTATAGTCCATATTTGAAATATGTTGAAGGTTTGCCATATCACTAAACCCCAAGAAGAGAATATTTGGCATCATGGAAGGCAATTTTTTATGTCACATCATCACCAAAGACAAAATTGCAATTGATCTAGATAGAATTTAGGGGAGATCAAAAATTACATTCCTAAATAGAAAGAATGAACTCAAATATTTATTTGGGAAGATAAAATTCATGAAAAAGTTTATATTAGGATTTATATAAATCGTTAGACCTATAAATTCAATACTTAAGCAAGATGCTAAAGTGGAATGGACAACAGAGGCCCAAAAGTCTTTTTAAGATATTAAAGATGCAATATCCTAGGCACCTATAATGATAAGTCGAAACTTCACTAAAAACTTCTTTTTGTATTCATTCACTTTAGATCATGTCATTATCATAAAGCTCACCTAAAATAAATATGAAATCAAGCATCCTATTGCATTCATGAGTATGAATTTGAAAGAGATATAACTGAGATATTCTATGGTAGATAAACAAATATTTTCCCTTGTCAAATTGGTAAAGATATTTTGACATTGCAGTATGAGGAACAAGACCATCACCATTATATTTAATCCTTGTGTTAAGCTCAGTTTGGGTAAAAATGAATTCAGTAAATGTAAATGAAAATGGATGGAAAAATTGTAGGAGTTTGATATATAAATCAAGCCTACTAAGATTGTTAGAGGACAAAGAATCATTAATCTCATGACTAATCCTAACCCTTGCATCACCATTGAAGATGTTTGTGAACACCAAGTATCTAAAAGAGATTGGTATACTAACATTATACAAAACTTACCCATAGGTACTTGCTCCTCATATCTCTAAAGAGAACAAAGGAGAGTTTTGAGTCTCAAATCATTTCATTACATCATCATAAAATGGATCCTTTATAGAAGGAATTATGAAGGCAGCTACCTAAAATTCATATCATGAGAAGAATCTCAATAATTTTTTGAAAATTGACACCAAAAGATAGCCAATGGCCATCCCTCTAGAAAAAAACATGACCCATAAAATCTTCATAATGGGTTATTACTATCCAACAGTCTTCAAATATGTACATGTTCATGTTAGAATATGTGATGAATGTTGTCCTAGTGAAAAGATAACTACATGAAGTAATGCATCTACAACCTAATATTGAAGGAAGACCATTCACTAAATTGGGATTAAACTTTAATAGGGTCATTAATCCCAATTCTTTAGATGGCCATAAGTTTTTACTCACTACTATAGACTATTACACACTATGGACTAAAGATGTAGCTACAAAGCATTCACAAGCACAAGATGTAAAAAACATTTAGAGGAAAATATCACAACTAGATTTGGTACTCATTTTTTGTATGATAATGAGCCAACATTCTAGTTAGTTGAATTCACTAAATTTACCCATGATAATGAAATAACCATTAGGTCACAATGCAACCATTACCTACAAGGAAATAAATTGGCTAAATTAACAAATAAGAAATTGGTTGATGCTATTAAAATTTTAGCAATAGAAAAACCTAGAGATTGGTATAATCTACTAAGTATGCACTATGGGTTGATCAAACATGATACAAGTATGCACTCAAGGCCTCACCTTACTTGATGGTGTATGGGAGGAAACTAATTTTTATAAACATGCTCAAATTACCAACATATAAATTTATAAAATAATAAATGGAACCAAGTGAGGAGGTGGAGTCTTGACTAATAGACATAATAAAAATGGAAGGCTCAAGGACTAAGGCCTTACATAATTTTAGTAAACATCAAGAAATATTCAAAATATGGTTTAATAGAATAGTAAAATTCAAAGCATTCATAATATCTGACCTAGTGCTTATATGGGACAAAGTCCTTGAAAATAAAGAATAACATGATAAGTTCACCCCATTATGAATTGAACCTTATCATATTTAAAAGATCATATATAACCATGCTTTCCATTTGATGGACCTCCAAGGAAATGAGATAACATTTCTAATCAATGGATAGTTTTTGAAGCATTACTTCATAGTTGTACCTTCTGAGGATGTCTTTGAGTAATAAAAAATATTATTTTAAGAGTAGGATTAGAATATAGTTACTACTCTAGTAGGATAGTTTTATTTATTTGATAGAATATCTTCCATGATTCCTAGGTTATCTTTTCTTGTTTTCAACATTTCATTTCATAATTTAGTTTCTTGCTTTCTAGATTAGATGTTTTTCTTTGTCCCATGTTTATCTAGTTGATTCCCCCTAGTATGATAAAAAAGTATACAACCTATTTTAATTATTATAACATGTTCAGAAGATAAAGGATCAACTTATGGGAAAACACACCAAGAAAATATACACCAACATGTTTACTTGTATGAGTTTTACACCCTTATATTTTAGATTCCCAAAATTCAAGTATGCAATAATAAAATTAATCATAACCAAGATACCATTAAATTCTTCAATTAGGCATACAAATATTGATCTGATTACTACATATAAAATATAGAGAGTTTTATCAATTTCACTAGATCAAATGCACTTAACATGTTAATACTTATTTTAGGAAATAACCATTGATATGGTTATAACTAGAAGGGACAATATGATCTCCCTCTTCTGGAAATATTCTTAAAAATAAAAATATACAAAAATAAGGATCAAGGTATTCTAAAATTAGTGATCCAACAAACCTGCATAAAAATACAAAGGTGATAATAATAACAAATGATTGAATAAGGACAATGCATCATCCATCATGTAAGAATATAGGAGGAAAGAGAAGGAACCTATGGTATCTCTGTCAGGGCTATGGACTCATGTCTAGAAACAAAGAAATGCCATAGCTTCCATAGTTTTTAAATTTATTTTTTCCCAGAACCTAAATTAAACCTATAGTTATCCCAAGTTTTTTATAAAATCCTCATAACAAGGTAAAATTAAATCACTTCCTCACACAACGATCTAGGGTAAATGAGGAAGCAATAATGTTGTATGTGGTTCTTAGGAGTCTCTTTTATGTATATGATTAAATTATTATTTGGATAATGGTTCATGTTTTATTTAAAACTATAAAAAAAAGGTTATGGGTTCTCAAATACTTGGATGCATTTACCCTATAATTCTCCATTTCTTATACCCAATATACCTCAGTTCTTTTTCTAGAATAGGTACCCACTATCTTTCTAAAAAAGCCTAAACCTATCTTGATAATCTTCTAAAGATAAAGCATTATGTATTACACTAACTTTTCAATTCAAAAAATGTATGAACATGTTTTTTTTTAGGACTAACCTAATACTATTATTTATAAGTTGTTCATATATAGGTCTCAACTCATTTTGGTCTTCTATAAAATTATTTGATGAACTTGTTTGGTGAACAATTTTAGAACTATGCATAGAAGGATCTGGTCTTTGAAACTTTTGGTCAAAATTATATCTTAGATATTTTTCAAAACTTTGTATTTATATAAAACTTGGAATGAATTTAATCTTTAGAGTTTTTATTACTAGGAACTATTCAAGACAAATATTCAAAATTCCTATCTATAGAGCCTCCACAACTTTAGTCACCATATATTAAAGACTTTGATATTTACTCTTTAGGAACCAAGTTTTCATAATTTTTACACTTCAGATCATCTGGGCCTTTAAATATTTTTTTTAGGAATAAACTTCAATAAAATTACTTAACATAAAACTATTCTTTGATGAAAATATTTAGAACATTCATTGAGTTTATTCAGCTAATCTAGATCTTCTTAGATTTTTTTTGGAAAAATTATTTGGTAAAAATATTTGATATTTTGGTCTTTAGAACATTTTATCGACATAATTTTTTGGTTCATTAGGGTCTTTATAAAAAAAATTGTGGATTTTTTTAGGCTCATTTTGGCCTTCAACAAAAGCATTCAAGAGATTCATTCACATCTAAACAATATTTTAATGATATATCACAACTCCTAACTACCAAAATCACCATGACATAGTAAACCAAAAAAAAAAGAAGTGAAAAAATTACACTTGTCAAAAGGAAATGATGTGACATTATTACTAATCATAATAGTGCCTATGTGGCATACCTACCAAATGAAGTGGCAAAGTTTGAATTGAACAAACAAATTAAAGTTAAAGACCTTAAAAATTGATGGTGCATGAATTAGAAATGAATACCAAAGATATATCAAAGCATTACAGATGAAAAATGTGGTAATTGATCTTAATTTAAATTTGAAATTAATTACTTACCTACTATCAAACCTTAACTACCAATGTTTCAAGTGTATAGTATACTTAAGAGAGGTGAGATGCTAACATACAAACCAAAAAGTTTATCAACATAGATAATTATTAATGGCATCCTCCTCTAAGGAGTTTCAAGTAATATTACCCCATTCAATGTTTTCTATCAATGATTTGACTAAATACAAGGGCGTTATTTATGTCTGAGATATTTAACAGTGACTATAATAACTATTCATCACTATGGGAGGTAATACACTAGGTTCAAGTGCATACCCATGTAGAGAGATTGACTCTAGATTAAGTTGAATTGGTTTTACACCTCATCCCATTCAAATTATAATGTCTACACTTCTCATTAGTAAATATGTAGGTCATGCCATGCATTAAATTCGTACAAACCTTATTCTATGCCAAGAACGTGACTAGAGTTGTATTCCTACACCACTTAGAACACAAGATAATGATGGCATGAATCTCAGGTGATGAATTTATAAGGTATCTCTCCCTCCCTATTGTATATGATACTTACAATTTTCATAGGGAATACTCATGGAAGAAAGATAAATCAATTAAGAAAACACTAAGTAATTGAATGGTTCTTAAGGAGACCATAAATTTGAAGGATAAGTAGCTAGTGCTAATGACCAAATTCAAGATGGGAATTTCAATTGGGATGACACTATTGAATAGGTTATTTGGATATATGAGAATAAAATTACTACACCATGAGTGGACTATATTATGACTTACTAATGACCTCAAAGTTGAAATTTTCTCTAGGTGAAGTAATCAGTGCAAGGCTATGGGAGAAGATATTACACAAGAATAAGAGGCCCTGGGGAGGGCATGTATACATAATGTCCTACCTCCTTGAAATTATCCTTGTCATAATATGTGTTTATAATAGTTAAATCTATATCCCAAATCCAAACTATATCAAGAATCGTATATGTGATTCCTATTCTTTCATGTAGATATATTTAAACACTCAGAACATTATACACATTGAATAAGATGTCTATTCCCATGTATTGATGGATATACATGAGTCTCCTCTACTTAGGATGCCTAAAATCATTGAGGATACACTAATTATTATGTTAGACTACTGGTTGTACCCAAATTACACTATCATCATGGTTATAGGCCATAAGGTAGGACCCCCTAAGCCTCCCCAAGTATGTGCATGATAAACTAGTAGAGTAAGAAATTGCTTACTAGTTATGGTGGGGAATAGATGAAGACATGCACAAGAAAAATAAAAGTTACTTTCATATTTCCCACATCATGATTAGAAGAATGTGCTATGTAAATCACAATCATTTATATGAAATAAGAAAGTATAGAGAGTATTATTCATTGACTACACTACCACATAGGGACTAGTATCCATATGGTCAAGTACATAAACACATCAAAGGCCATAGTATTCCTTATAAAAATAATCTCAATGACCATGATTTATTAATCATGAATGCTGAGAATAATTCCCAAGTTAGGGAATGAGAAAAAATAATTAATTTGAAAGAAGACCTCTTAAAAATCATTCAAGGGTAGCCTTTTATCTCAATTTTAGATGCACATATTAGACTCCCACAAGATAGAGGATGGGATAAATCATATTTTTGGGTTAATAGTTCCTCTCATCCATCAAACGGTCAAGTAAAACTCTCATAGACACCCCTTGTGGCACTCAAAGTAGTAAATGAGGAACCATGAGTGATTGATACCTCATTTGGTGGAACATAAGATAACCCCATTACTGTTGAATCTTAATATTCTAGGGACCTATCTAACCAAGTGTTACATCAATCCTAGATTTTTTTCTATGGATAAATCAACCAAAACCACCAAGGAGGTACCTTCCATATCTAGGAAAATAACCATTTGTTACAATAGAAATCCAAGGGCTTAAACCCTTCCACAAAGCTGAGTTATTGAGGTACCATCAACATAAGGTCCATCACAAGAAATAATTAGAGGTAAATATATGGATTAAGAGGCCAAACTTCAAATATATAAGATCTTGAACTTATACTACACAAAGGGGAAGGCACCATTACATGAGTAGACATCAGGTGAGAAAGTAAACCCTTCAGTTTCCACTACTCTTATTATTTCTTGTGTTTCTTCTTTTACTATTAGTACATTTGATTCTATGTCGCTCAATATTGGTGGTCCCCCTCCCATTTTGGTACCAAATTTTGATTTTGTTTCTTCTCAACCAAGTACCCAACTAATTATTTTTATCCCCAAGATAGAATATACTTCCTCTACCCCTATTGTTCATATCCACCAGTTGGTCTACCTCCAATTACATATTCTATATCCATTTTTATGATTTATACTATGGTCCCTTACATTACTATCCCAAATCCTTCAATGATAAATAAAAATTCAACTAAGAAGGCTAGGGGAGTAATTCAAGTTGTTAGTTTCATGTTTCATCTACTCAACTAGGTTTACTAGTGCATCTTCTAATTTCTCTCAGGATACTATTATGATAACAATAAAGAAGGATGAAAAAAAGAAGCTACTCTATAAATTCCACCCACTACCTTAGTATGGTGGAGTGGATTGGTGTAAAATTATTTATATTTCACTTCTTGATCCCCTACTTGAATAAAATTTGAAACAAACATTAGAAGAATTATTGGCTGAGACTATAGTTTAAAAAAATCAACCCATAAATACAACCCAACTAGTCCTCCCATAGTGGGAAATAGAAATGCAGTCAAAGAATTCTCAGAGGCCTTATATTGTAATTATGGAGTGGACCACTATAAGTTCTATATTTGAAATCTACATGGAGTGTGTAAAGGGTAAGGAAGAAGAAAATGGAAGATGAAACTAGAAGAAGGTTTATATTGGAAGAAAAACACAAGGTTTTTATCTTTTCCAAAAGGAAGAATAGGACATTTGGGCCATCCTTATACATAGAGGATTTCAAATCATATTTTGAAACCCATAAAGATGCTTTAGTTGAGATACATGAAGGAACTGAAATGGAAATAAAAGCGCTGGAGCATGAATTAGAGAAAATAAAGGGAAAACAACAAAGTATGCATGTTCCCATGAAAATAGATATAGATGTGAAAAAAGCCACATATATATTATATAATATCCTTAAAGATATTACTTAAATGATGGAATAATTGTCACCTAATATAGTATAAACTCAAAAATTGTTTAATTCTCTAAATTAGGATGAAAATAAATTTAAATTTATTATTATTAATGTAATAAGTAAGGATTATTTCTACCTTAATTTGATGGAACACTTAGATGCTACTAATTCTTTCAATTCAATATTCAACAAGACATAGGAGTTTTAGGAATGGATCATATAAGTTGAGGTAGTAATGCCTAAATATGTAGAGTATGAAACTCTCATTTTGTAGATTATGGATGAGCTAAAGCTTTAACAAGAAAGGTATTCCATGGATAGGCTCATTAGCAAGGCTAATTTTGATTAAATCATCCTTTAGGTTTCAATAAGTTTCAAAAAAAACTTATAAGGAATAACAATAGAATAAATATAATCTGATTTGAGTTTTACATGGACAAAGGTCACAAAGGTTGATATCTTTAAAATTAATTATAGAAATATGAAATCTGAGCATGAAAGGCTCATTGAACAAGTCAATAAGGTGCATATGCCTCCATTTATTAATATGGACATCATTAAGTACAAGCATTCCATTATAAATAAACAATATCAAGTTTTGGAAGTAAATAAGAAAGATGACACTTTAACTTCTAGTTTAGCACAAGATACAACTTCAATGCCTCCAACAACCTCTAGTGACATGGGAACACCTAGCAAGTCTTAGTTGAAGGCTAATTTTATATGTATACATGAAAATAGTAATTAGATTTATAATTATAGTTTAATTATATTTATCACATAAATTTATATTTATATTTGCCTAAAATATTTATAAGCATGCATATGTTGCATTGCATTATACATGCCAACTAATCTTGACATAATTGAAGTTAATTATGAGCATGCACACATGTAATTTTGATGTTAAAATTATAAATGAGGTTATAATTTCATAATGTAACTATGATTTCACATTCACTTGGAGGATTATATGTCCCCTCCCTATACATTCATATAACTACATATTCCAAAGGGTTGGAAGTTTTATCAATATAGGAACAAACTAGTTTTGATTTTCATGAAAGTGAATTAGTTTCCTTTCCTTCCATATCTATGTTATTAAGGTTTTGATTTCTTAGTTTTGTTAATATAATAATTTTAAGTGTGTAAAATATATGGATAGTTTTGATTATTATCATTGATTTATGCTAATCTTAGATGTGAAAAAGCTATTAAAAGTTAGTAGATTTCATTGATTATTAAGAAATTAGTTTAAAATGTGTTAATAATTTGAGGGTGTAAGAGTGTTTTCTATTTGTTATAGTTTTATAAGTGTGTGCCATAGCCACCATAGATACCTTCTTGGTTTGAGATATAATCTCCCAAATAAGTGTGTGTAATATCAACTCAGAGAGGAGAAACCTTCAGTTGAGACCACTAAGTTTCTTATTTTATTTCCCTAGACTACCTAACTATGTTTACCTATGAGTGTGCAATAACTCAAAACAATCAGCATTAGTTATGGAAACACTTATACACAAAGTAAATAGAGTAGGAAGTAACCCATTGAGACCAAAAAACCTTAATTTCCTCTATACCCTTCCCTCCTTTTGAAGTTTATTTTACTAAGACCTACCCACTCTGGAATAGATACCACCCATTCATTTCACTCAGGTTTTTATTTATTTAATAGGATTAATTTCACTACAAGAAAACCAAGTTAACAACCTACATGCTTTTCTTACTATTCCACCACAAATTTGTTTAACCCATACTAAAACTCATGCCCTAGAGTGGAGTTTTCCTCCATTGAGATCCTAAAATATTAGAGGCTACCTTGTCAAAATTTGGGGATGTGCATAAGACCCCCATAAATAGTTCTAAATTTCTAAAATGTTTATGTGGCATACCTAATAAAATGAAGTGGAAAATTTCAAATTAAATGAGTGAATAAATTTTAGAGACATTAGACATTAATGGCACATAAACTAGAATTGAATACCAAAAGTTATATCAAGGAATTAAAAATAAACATTGTGCTCATTGATCACAAATGATTCTAATCTAACTTTTATCCTTGAGAACAAGCCTTAAATACTTTCAATCAAATTATGAAGTGCATATAGAAGATCTGAGTGATTTAATTGAAAATCTAGAACTTTATCAGCTTAGTGAATTAACTATGGCTTATTTATATAAGACATTAAGAGGAGCCCTACCACCATCCATATTTTTTATCAAAGACTCTATCAATTATAAAGAAACAAATTTTGATTCAATATTATTCAATGACAAGTATCTAAATTACTTAGCTTTATGGGACATAATTAACCAAGTGGATGCACATACTTATGAGGAGAACATGAAACTAGTACAAAGGCAATTACTTAAAGATTTTCTCCCTCTAAAGAAAAAAGGATTACATTTTATAGATCCTAAGCCTAAGGTTATGCCATGAATAAACCTAGTATAATACCTATTGTTTGTGGGAAAGATGATTGGGGGCACCCTCTTACATCACACAGAGTAGAAACCATCATCACCTACATATCAGGAGATGCATTCAAAAGTTAATTATCCCTACCTATTGTATATGCAATAATTGATTTAGAAAGAGTGGTAACATGGAAGAATATCAATTTAATTGATAAAACATTAACCAAATGGATCATTCTTAGAGGGACCATCATCCTCAAGGAGAAGTAACTAGTGTTGGTAACTGAGTCTTAGATGAGAGTCCACATTGGGATGGACCTCTTGGACTAGTTATATGGATACCCTAGCATTTAAGTCCTTACTAATGGGTTCCACTACTATATTTACTAATGACCTCAGAATTAACATTTTCTCTAGGAGAGGTAATCAATGATAATATTTATAACTAGGTTCTCCATGAAGACAATAAACTATGGGAGGCCATTTTTATATGATGTCATACCTATTATATGTTATGATATGCATAATATCATGGATAATGGCATCCCAATTATAGATTTCATTAAGAACCATATATGTGACTCTTACTCCTTCAAGCATATATACTTCTACATAAGTAAATTCCAAATTGTAGAGGATGTATTGCTTTAGGTTTGGAGGGCTATTCATGAGTTACGACTACATATATATAATAACATAGATCATACATTGATTCGCAAAGGCACTACTAGTTATACCCTCATTATAATTTGATCGTGGTTGTTAGCCACATGGTTACCCCACTATGTCTCCCTAATTATGTGCCAAAATAATTAACTAAGTAGGAGATAACATACCAAGTTTGGTGGGGAATTGATGAGGTTTTGAAGATAAAGAGGAAGAGTGAATTCCATAGCTCCTATCTATTGATTGGTAGGATGTGTTATGTTAATCATAAGCACTTTAGAGAGGTTGGTAGGTTTAGAAAATAATAATCATTAGCCACCCTATCACATAGAGATTGGGACCTCATGGTCAAATTTAAAAACATATTAAAGGCCATATAATTTATTACTTACATTATACTTATGACCATGACTTCTTATTTTTGAATTTAAAGATTGATGCCCATGTATTGGAAAGGGCACAAATGGTTAGATTAGGCAATTTTTTTTTGAAAATAATATAAAGGGAACCTTCAATTTCAATCATGGATGCACATGTTAGGATTAAAACCTAAAGTAAATGGGTACCATATATTTTAGGAACAATAGGCCTTCTCATTCATCATTAGATCAGGGGGAACTTATATATACATAATATTTAAAAACTTTATCAATTCCTAGTGCTTTCTCTCTTTTAAGAACCCATCGAGTCTCAATATCTTTGAGTGCATTCCTTAAGGGGTGTATTAATAAAGGGGTGGGAAGATCATTGGGGATTCATAAGATTGATGTCCCTAGACTACCACTTTATATCTACACATCTATCTCCTAAAAACATTTCCCTAAGATTTGCCTCCTATTTTGCACCTTCCTCTAGTCATTTTATACTTTAATTAGCCCTTCCCTAGCCTAAAATACTTTTTGGTAGTCTAAGTTACAATTTTTACCCCATAAAACTTGTACTCTAATTTATAAAACTTATTTATGGTCTAGGTCAGCCCCTGGTTGAACTAGACTAATAGCTAATTTGTTTTTATCAATACGATATTATGTCGAGTGGGTTGACCTTATTGGCATAAAATTTTAGAAAGGAATAGGGTTAGATCCACATATATAAAAACATTAATTTTGTGATTTATAAGATAAGATAATAAGATGATATATATATATTACACATCTACTTATCGATCATTCTACTTGAGGAACATAGCTTAGGGTTTCATACTTTCTTTGGAGATACAAATCATCTTATGGAGAAGTATTTTAGATGCATTAATATGTTGTGTAGCCTAGATATAATTTATCCTTGTCATCCTTACATAAAATAACAACCTTTTTTGAAGAACCTTGGCCAAGGGAGGGATTGAGGCTTGTTAGATTCATCTTCAAAGGTAAGGATTCCTAACTTTATCCCTCCTTTATAAGAGTAAATAGATATGCATTTGTACTTATATCCTATGCATTAGGATCCCATATACATTGACATGAGTATATGTATTATATCATGTTTAATTTTAATTTTTTATTAACCCCACTTTGTGCCATAATCTTTGGTGATCACTAGATTAGACTTTACTGATTATTAGTTTAGTGAATATGAAAAAATAGGACCTAGTTAGGGTTATTGCATAGTTTTACTTGACTAGAGGATTTAAAACTATCCCTAATGATATTATTATGGTAAAATATCCCTTGTTTAGGACTAATTGATCCATCTTGATCATGCCATTGAATATCTAATATATCAACAATAAAAAATGTAAGTAAGATTTATCTTTTCTGAGCTAGGATTGATTTATAAATTAGTTGTATTTTCCTTTACATGCATTCTAATGAACCCAATTTAAATATAATCCTTTAAGTTTTACCTTAATTCCATCATTTTTATCATCAATTATATTTTTAGTACTGTATCGAACTAGTTGTTATAAGTATAGCTTTATGTCTATAGGTTTTGTTCATCACATTTGACCCTATAGGTCAAATTGGGACCCCTATAGGTAAAATTTTTATCTTTAGGTGATTTTATGGGTATATTATTATTTAATATGGTTTATTATAATTATTTTGATGTCATTTCATGTCATATTAGCCTTGGTCTTAGTCATTTCAATCCTTATGTCTTTTAATTCATTTAAAGGTCATAAAAGGAACATATAAAGACTTGTACGACCTTCGTGGGTAAAATGAAGGTATAAAAATGTTATTTCATGTGAAATTTTTCCTATTATACCTTAATCAAATATTTTTAATTTAAAAATGGTAGGTTATTTAGAAGAAAGAGTAGTTCTCTTGGTAAAAGGAAGAGTTTGGCACTTGTACAACACATAAGGGAATGTGACACATGGGAGAAGGTTTTGAGATGACTCTTAAGATTAATTATACTAATTTACATGATTTAAATAATTTTTAAGTGATAAATTTGAGATAAAATAAATTTTCTCCATTTCCTTTCTAAACATGGAAAACCAGTCAGTAGGTTTGTGCTTAGTATGGCCAGTTGGAAAAGTTTCAGACAAAACACCCTTTGGAGGTGAAATTAAACTAAGATACCTCAATTTCAATAATAATATTTAAAATATAGGTAAATTATTATCTATGAATCATCTCTAACAAGTTTATTATGTTTTTTTTATCACTAGTTCCTCCACCATATAGGTTTTGTTCTAATTTGGATGAGTCTATACAATCTAGTTGGTTATGTTGATTTCAGATGATGTTGTCTCTCTCCTCAAATATTTATATGATTTGTTTAGTTTTTAACGGTGTTTCTATTGTAAAATCATCTCATGTTTTAGGAATGTGACACCATGTGAGATCTCACTTAGGTTTCCTTATCTATAGAATGTTTGGTTCTTTGCAAGGGTCTCATGTGAATGGGATATGATGTTTACCATGTTTAAATGCCATAATTATCACCTCCCTCCATGTTTAATATCAGAACACAATTATTTTATCAAACATTTAGTCTTGCCATACTTAGAGTCAACTCTTTACCTATTCTCATTTGTAGTTATAGGGAATCACATGTATGGAACATGTTTAGCATGATTAATAAAAGTGTAATGAAAGTATCAAGATGTTGAACACACTATAATATCAGGAATATCAATTAAAAAAACATCACTCATTAATAATAAGAGACTATGGTAGTTAACTCAAACATACACATGGTCTGTCATGAAAATGCACCTACATGTGACATGGAGAGAGAGTATCACATTTAAATGAAGCTGCCTTGACTTGCTCTAAGTCTTCACAAGTTGGAGGGGATAAATTTTAACATTTTAAGGAGATATAATGATTTTTTAAGGTTCATACACCATGTGTATGATCCATTTTTCTACCCACTACCATGTTTATAGCTCCATTAGCACCTATAAGAGAGCAAAAATACTAAAATGCAATTTAGGACCCTAATTCAGGTCTTTCATGATGAAGGAATTATGTTTTCAAAATTTTACAAGGTATAATATTAAATGGAAGGTTTTCTCCCCATGTCCACTACCTAAACCCATATTTACTACATGTACATGACAATGTCCACCTATAGGTGGCACTAGTAGATGACTAAGAACTATTAATGGAGGAGATTAGATAAGTTGGAAACCTTGCTAAATTCCTAGCATGATGAGGAGACCCTATCATACACGATTGGTATGTTAAGTGGGTAGGTAAGGATTTAGTAACCCTTTAGAGGTTAGATGATTGAATTTAGGGGCATTTAACCTAAAAGGGGAAAATAGAGGTTTGGGCCATTTTATCAAAATTTTATAATAGGGTTATCAATGTTTTAAGGCATCATAATGGTTAAAATTTGTAATCTATACGTAGGAGAGTAGCTATAAAAAATGGGTTTGGTATTTGACTAATGGAGGGTGGTTGTTGGAAGGCTCAAATTTTCCCATCTGAATACTTTTAATCCTTCATTGACATCTACATGATTTTAATCTTGAATGACCTTGTTTTTAAAGTTGGTAGTTTAGACCAAGCCACCATGTTTGAGTGGTTAAAAATATTTTAAATTAAAATATATTTTCTAAAGGACCATAAAAATTAGATGATATACTATGTTTTGGATCCTATACTCACCTATAGGTTTCTCTTGCCTAAGAAGTTGACCTATAACTGATTACAAAGTCTCATAGTCCATAATATGATCTTAAGTATGGAGACCTAAAAACATTAGGACACATATCATATAAAATTGATTCATAATAAATAAAAATGTCTCCATGGTTTTCTTGACACAAGTATCAAATATAAAAGTCACCTGTAAGATCCTATTTATCCCAACATAATTGACTGTGTTTGACTATGACAAATAGTGAGTAGGTTTGTGGTTGTAAGTGTTGGTAGTTTATAAAGGTGAGACAAATGGGCCACAAAAAGTATAAAATAATCATAAGGGAATATAATGAGGTATTTATACATTGTAATAAAGATCAAACATGCAATATCACCTATAGGGATGGTGTCTAGGAATAAAACACAATCCAGAAATGGCACTCAGTTTTGACTAAGGAGAATGAAGAATATATGAGAGTTATGTATGGAGTTAAAATTATGAATATAAATAGTTCAAATTAATCATGAATATTATGGTATCCATATTATATTTAAAATGTAAAATAAGTAGAGAGAGGAACCTAAGGATGCATCACTTAGTTCATATGGTAAGACCTTGCATACAATCTACTTTTGTAGGGGTCTATCTTAGGTATTTAAACAATTAAAGGGTTAAATGATTGTAAAATAGGTTTTATAATTATAAAATAAATAATTATAACTTGTTTAATCCTCTAAAACAAGTAACATGTTTGAAAGAGGATACTTTCTTTTGTATGCAAACCATACAGTTTTGGAAAGTGGGTATAAAATGATGAACTAGGATATGATTTGGCCTTAATAGAAGGTTTTATAAGGTTTATAAAATATAAATAAAAATTAAAACCCATGAAAAGAGAGAATAATATCAATTGGGTTATCTAGACTTCCTGTTATGTATATGGGTCTATTACGCATTATTTAAGCCTAAACCCAAATGGGGGTATAACTTCACTTCCAAATCTTAGTGATATTTATAACCTATTGGATAAAATTTATAAGATTAATAGAAACATTTATAATCTATTGGGATGCATTGGAAAACATTAAAAAGTCATTTTTGGACTATAGGACAACTCAAGCCTATGTAAAATGGAGAAACAGGCGAAATAAGAGAAGTTTGGTTGCTCATATCTTCTTTAACACCTAGAATGGAGGCTCAAGGAGATATGAAAATTTATATAAGGTATTAAAAAACCATTTTGTGTCATTATAGTTTAGGGTTGAAGGTCAAATATTTATGAATAAAGGCTAAGAGGGTAAAACAGGCTCAAACTCACCAAAACCCTTGCTAGTAACTAGTTTGAGAAGATTGAAAAAATAGTGTACCCAAATGGAATATTTTTCCTATAATGATGATTTGATGTTGTACAGGAATTTATCAGGATCCTCCCCATAATTTTTTACTATAAAAATTATATGTATGAAGTACAACATGTGGTATTTTTGATTTTTTATTTACATTTTGTAGGTTCTAGAAGTAGTCTAAAGATGCCAATCACATGAGAGAAAATATTGAGACTTAAGATAAATACACATGTAAATTTAATTATTTATAATAACTCCTAGGTCCCTCAATAATATCTCTTATCTTAGCTATTCAGAACTGACATGGTGAACATGATAGTGACAAGGGTGAAAACTTCAAGTAAGTTGTTTTTAAGGTGTGACTAATGCCTCTAAGGTAATGGATGGAATTTAAACATGTAATTAACTCAATTTTAAGTATTTTAATATAAAAATAAATCCAATTTTAATGTCAAGTGTGAATGGTGACTAAAAAGGAGTTTCTATGATTGTAATTAGTGATGGCTCACTTTTAGAGGGATTCAAAAGTTTAGGAATGTATACAATGCATAGAAGAGCATGTATACAGCCCCTACCTCTTATTATAATCATGATATTTATCCCTATTAATTTTTTTATGTTCCAATAGGGGTGAATGACGAAGGAAATTTTTCCAGTGCATAATGAGAACTCATATGCCACATTTCATGAGTTTCATAGTTTAGATAACCATTTATCCTATCAGACATTGCATGGTTTATCTCTTAATACATTATTATGCACATTTAACTCCTTTTCTTAGCTTTACACTTGTATTTGTGACCTGTTTACTTCTTTCTTCTCTTCTCTCTCTCAATTTCGATAAGAACTAGCCATTTTGTCTATTTTAATTATGCTCCACCTAAGTATGGTGAAGTCATGTTTATTCACATACCATGGATGAATAAAGACTTGATTTTACCTTTTATATGAATATTAATAGTGTTTTCACTTAAATTATTGATCTTTCTTAGTGATAATTATTGTTTCCTTAGTATTGTTGTCTCATTATCTCACCTAATTGCATCTTGAAAGATTCTTCTTGTAGGTCATGTGAAGTGTTCTATAAAGTGTCAAGGTTGAGTGAGTTGATCTATTCAATAGTGCCATTCTAGGCCTATTTTATAATCATACTATACTAAACATTCATCACAACCTCATGATGAAATATTAATGTGAGAAGATTAAAATTAGATAAGTGTATACCTAGTTAGTTTTGTGGTCTCATGTGTGATATGCAGTTGGTTGGTAGATATCAATTAATTTGGTGTATTACCACATTTATAATAGTTTAATTTTAGTTTTATCTACCTTTTCCTTTCAATAATAGGTGTATTAGTGATCTAAAAGTGGTACATTAAGGGAACTAGCCATATCTATAGATTCACCTCATTCTTAGTCTACCTAAAACCTAGAGTTGTTTCAATTGTGCCACTTAGATGAGAAAATATAATAAATCTCCTCAAGGGGTGAAAATCCAAGTGAAAATAGTTTTTATCATGCTTGGTGGAACTCATTGTCCCAAAAGTTAAAATATTTTTGGTGTTCTCTTTCAACACATCAGCCTTTGGAGGCATCTATCCAAGTATCAATGACAACTCTGAAGTTACATCAGTTGGTCAAATAGCCCAAGTTTTCATTTTGAAGATTTTTTGGTAATTTTTATCTTTGTTCTTTATTCCCAATGAAGTTCCATGGCTGGTTTTGGTGTTGAGTATTATTTTACACAAGTTAATGAGATATCTCAAGCTTTTAGAATTCCCTATTAGCATTTGTATGATTCTTATTAGCCTTGTCATGATCTTTACTAGCTCAAATATGAAAATTTCAACATTTTTATGAATTTTATCAGTCCCATAACTAACCTTATCAATATTTTATTCCTCCTTGCTAACCTAGTCACTTCTCAAATTAGTTTATTTAAACATTCAAGCAAACTCTCATGGGTTATGAGAGGTACATGATGCATCTTGAAATACAAAGGTGATATGGTCAAAATGTTCCTATTAATATCATTCATAATGTGAGAGATGCATTATAGTTGGTTAAAAAAGAGTGGGCACCTACTGAGAGAGCAAATTGGTAAAGGCTCACAAGTGAGATACTAGATATGAGTGGCCTAGTTTCATCCTTAAAAGATAATCTAATAATTTATGAGGATCATAATAACCAAATATATCGACCCTCATATCCACCTCCCCAAGATTGATATCATTTTTACTTTACCCCTACTCATGAACCCAAACAAGCTTATCGAAGTCATCTTTTTCCCAATCAGCTAGAACAGAGAGTTGGAAAGATAAACTTTGGTTCTGAGTTAAAATTTGATAGGTAAACTAAGTTAGTCAATAATTAGATGAATTAGTCCATATTATTAGAAAATAAAGTGGAATATAAGACCTCATTTACCTTTCTCATTGCATCCCCACCTCAAGAAGAGACTTCTAAATATGAAATCCTAAGTTGGAGACAAGGTGGAAAATCCAAGCCTAAAAAGATCCCAAGTTTATTGAACACTTCATCGACTCCTCAAATTGCATCACTACCTCAGGAAGAGACTCCTAATCCTAAAATCCTAAGCTGGAATAAGGCAGTGGATCTATTTGAAAAGAAAGGGGATACAATCCTAGATAAAGAGTGTGAAGTTGAGAAAGAGCTTGATCCTATGCAATCCCCTCCCACCCTTCCTCAAGAGACCTCTTATTTTCCATATTAGACCTCTTGTAATTCATATCCTCATGAATATTCTTATCAAATTCAAGAGAGACTTTTACAAGAGAACCCAACCAAGAAAATTGAATAGTTAGAGTCAATAATGAAATTGTTAATTCAAGGTGTGATTAAAGGTTTCGAGACAAAATAAGATCATATGCCTAAACACACCCCATATAACCTTTGTCAAGAGAGTGATCAATATAAATAAAATTTTAATGAAGTGATTTTAAAATGGAAGGAAGAAAACCATGCTATTTTATCCCAAGGTTTTCCTCCCGTTCCTCAAGAACTCCCAAATGGATCCCCTACAATTCATTCTTAATTTAATGTTTAGTTCTATGTTCCACCTCCACCAACTAGTTCATCTTATCATCACCTTATCACCATTTTCCTTGATGGACCTATGGTGTGGGAAACTAAATAGGATAATTTGGTTGATAATAATGTATAAATATTTCTTGAATAAAACATAACTCCTTGATAGCCTCATTGGGGTAGGTCACCTGATTACAAAATGCCTAGCATTGACATCACTAAGAAAGAGAAAATGTTGAGGATCTTGTAATCCTTGAGAAGAAAATTCAGTTATAAAAATTTAGATACAACTTGAGAGCCCTTAATAGGTTATAAATGGTGAATAAGAGGTTATTTCTTGTGTTTAGTCTTTTGATTGTGTTGATATTGAATAATGTCTTCCTCATGTTAAAGAAGTAGAAATCATCATTGGTTCTTCCATCACTATACAAGATATCATAGGTGGGAAATAAGAATTATATAATAATCCTTGGGATGAATTTTTTTCAATCATTTGAGTAGGTTATACTCCTTTTAAAGGAGGCTATGATCTAGTCAAAAATGGAGAAGGCAATCTTGACACTCAAGTGGGTATGCAAAGAAGAAGCAATTTTTCAAATTTGTTATTTCAAGAGGCATATGCATCCCATGATGATATGTTTGAAATAATAAAAATGGGTTATAATACTCTCAAGCAATTAGGAGAAACACATCAGATTTTTTAGGATATAATAAGCATTTATTGTCCTCAATTTTCAAAGGAACAAGAAACTACTCTTGAAGCCATGCATACCAAAAAGATATAAGTTGATCATGAGATGAAAAGTGGGTAGTAGTATGAGATATGTTTGAAACTTTAATAGGAATACATTTACATTAGATACCTATTTAAGGATTATCTACGTGAGATCAGATCAAGTCAAGTGATAAGGAATAGGTTTGATCTACCAAACTTCCAATCCAAGGAGCAACATGCTTGGCATTATGAATTATCTCATGAAGAAGAATATTCAAAGAAATTTCCTTTTGATCATAGAAAATAAGTATGATTAATTTATATTTGTGAATATTTGTTTGTTTTCTATTTTCCCTAAGTGATTTGAGCACACGTGTGTGTCTTGTTGGTGTGTTAAGTTTGCTTTATGTGTGTCCTTTATTTTGTGTGGTTGAGGTGATTAGTTGTATTGTCTTGGTCAAAGCCTTGTTTTCAATTTTCAAGTCTAATTTTTTTTGTTTCAGACTTTATATGACTCCCTAAGACCATAGATATGATAAGGATACTAATCTTTAGCATAACAAGCATGCTACCACTATAAGTCACTAATTATTGACCAAATTTGACCCTATAGGTCAGATTGGGACCGCTATAGGTAAAATATTGATCTTTAGGTGTTTTTATGGGTATATTATTATTTCATAGGTTGTATTATAAGTATTTTGATGTCATTTCATGTCATATTATCCTTGATCTTAGTCATTTAAATCCTTATGTCTTTTGAGCCTTTTAAAGGTCATAAAAGGAAACTTTAAAGACTTGTACAACCTAATTGGGAAAATTTAAGGTGTGAAAAAGTGATTTCATGTTCCATGTGTCCTATTATGCCTCAATCAACTATTTCTAAACTAAAAAATGGTAGGTTATTCAGATGAATGAGTCGTTTTCTAGGAAAAAGGAAGATTTTGGAACTTGTACAACCCATAAGCGAGTTTGACACATGAAAGGTTGTGACATGAATATTTAAATTCATAAAACTCATTTAAATTATTTAAATAATATATAAGTCCCAAATTTGAGCTAAAACCATTCTACTCCTTTCTAGACAATTAAAACCATTCAATAGGTTTTTGTTTAGTATGGCTAGTTAGAGAAGTTTCAGACTAAACACACTTAGGAGATAAAATTAAACTCATAGATATCCATTTAAATAAAAATATTTAAAATATTAGTTAGCTATGCTTTATGAATCATTTCTAACAAGTTGATTGTGTTTTTTTGCTCACTATTTCCTACACCCTATAGGTTTTGCTATAATTTGAACAAGTTCATGCAACGTAGTTGGTTATGTTGATTCCAAATTATTTTGGATCTATCATAAAATTATATTTATTATTATTTTATTGTTTTAAGGTATTTTTATAGGCAAATCATCTCATGTTTTACGAAAGTGCTACCATGTAAGATCTCAGTCAAATTTCCTTGTCTATAGAATACTTGGTTCTTTTCAATGTCTCATGTGAATGGGATATGATGTTTACCATGTTTAAATCCCATAATTCTCACTTGATTCCATGTTTAATCTCATAAAATCATGCTTTTATTAAACATTTAATCTTTCCATACTCATAGCCAACTCTTTATCCATTCTCACTTGCAATCATAGGGAAACACATGTATGGAACCTATTTAGCAAGATTCATGGAAGTGAAATGAAAGTATAAAGATGGAAAAACACTATAATATCAGTAATATCAATTAAAAAACCTTCACTTTCCAAGAATAATAGACTATGATAGCTAACTTAAACATACACAGTCTACCATAAATATGCACCTATAGGTGCCATGGAGAGAGAGTATTACATTAAAATGAAACTATTTTGACTTGATATAAGTATTCATAAGTAGGAGGGGATCCATTTTAAAATTTTAAGGAGAAAAAATTATTTTTGAAGGTTCATAAACCATGTGTATGATCCATGTTTCTACCCACTGCCCTGTCTACAGCTCAATTAGCACCTACAAAAGAGCAAAAATACTAAAATGGAGTTTTGGACCTTGATTCAAGTGTTTCAACATGAAGGAATTATGTTTATAAAAATTAAAAAGTTATAATATTAAATGGAAGTTATTTCCCCCATGTCCACTGCCAAAACTCATATTTACTACTTGTACATGACAATGTCCACCTATAAGTGGGACTAACAGAGGATTGAGAGCTCTTAATGGAGGAGATTAGATAAGTTATAACCCTTCCTGAAGTCCTAGCATGATGATGATACCCTATAATACATGATTGGTATGTTAATTATATATGTAAGGAGTGAGGAACCCTTTAGAGATCAGATGACTGAGTTCAAGGACATTATTGCTAAAAGGTGAAAATAGAGGTCTGGGCCATTTTGTCAAAATATTATAACAAGGTTATCAATAGTTTTGAGGCATCATAATGGTCATAAATTGTAACATATAAATAGGAGAGGAGATATAAGAAATATTTGAGAAATTTTAATAATTTAGGATGGTTTTTGAAAGGCTCAAACTTTCCCATTTGAACACGTTTATCCTTCATTGACATATACAAGATTTGAATCTTTGAATGACCTTATTTTCAAAGTTGGTAGTTTAGAACATGTCACTATGTTTGAGTGGTTCCATATATTTTAAAGAAACATATATGATATAAATGAACATAAAAAATATATGATATACTATGGTTTGGGTCCTATACTCACCTATAGGTTTCTCTTGCCTAAGAAGTTGACCTATAACTGATTGCAAAGTCTCATAGTCCATAGTGTTATCTTAAGTATGGAGACCTAAAAACATTATGAAACATATCATATCACATTGATTACTAAGACATCACAAGGTATATATGGTTTTCATGACACAAGTTTAAGGATAAAAGCCACCTATAGGATCCTATTTGTCCCAACACAATTAACTATGTTTGACCATGACAGACAATGAGCAGGTTTGAGGTTGTAAGTGTTGGTAGTGAATAAAGGTGAGAAAAATGGGCCTAAACAAGTATAAAATGATCCTAAATAACTATAATGAGGGTTTTATAGATTTTACTCAAGCTTAATAATGCAAGATCACCTATAGGTATGGTGCCTAGGAACAAAACACAGTCAAGAAATGGCACTCAGTTTTGACTAAGCAAGGATTATGAAGAATATTTGAGAGGTATGTAGGGAGTTAAAAATATTAACATACCTAGATCACATTAATAATTAATATTATGGTGTTCATAATACCTTTAAAATGTAAAATAAGAAGAGAGAGGACCCTAAGGATGCATCACTCAGTCCATATGTTAAGACTTTGCATACAATCTACCTTCCTAGGGGTCTGTCCTAGGTATTTGAGGAATTAAAGGGTAAAATGATGTTACCAAAGGTTAGAAAATTATATAAGACATAATTATAACTTTTATAATCCTATAAAATAAGTAACTTATTTGAGGGAATATAAGTATCATTTGTTTTGTTTCAGACAGAGGGTACTTCCCTTTATATATAAACCCTATAGTTTTGGAAATTAGAGATGAAAGGATGAACCAAAATCTAATTGGGAATTGATAGGAGGTTTGATAAGTTTTATTAAATATAAATAAAAATAAAAAACCATGAAAATATGGAATAATATCAATTGGGTGGTCTGGACTTCCAAGTATGCAAATAGGTCTGTTAGGCATGATTTAAGCCTAAAGCCAAATGGGGGTCCAACTTCAATTCTAGATCTTAGTGAGATTCATAAGCTATTATATAATGTTTATAGGATTGATTTATACATTTATACACTATTTTTATGTAGGTTAAGCCATGATAAATTCATTTTTTTACTACTCAATCTTATGCAAAATAGAGAAACAAGCCCAATAAGAGAATTTTGGTTGTTCATATCTTCTTGAAGACCTAGAATGGAGACTCAAGGATCTAGTAAAAGATATATATGGTCATAAAAAACCATATTTTGATAATGAGTTGTTGTTTTAAGTTCAAATATTTATGAACAATGGCTAAGAGGGTAAAGTAGGCTCAAACACACCAAAACCCTTACTAGTAACTAGTTTGAGAAGATCAAGCAACCAATACACCTAAATGGAATAGTTTTCCTAGAATGATGATTGGATGTTTTAGAGGAGTATCTTAGGATCCTCCCCATACTTTTATATTGTATGTAGTTATATGGATGGAATACAAAATAGGGTATTTTTAATAGTTTTGTGTGTTTTTTAGGTTCTAGAAGGAGTTTGAAGACGCCAATCACATGGGAGGGAAGATTGAGACTTAGGATAAATCCACATGTCCATTTAATTCTTTAGAATAATTCCTAGGTTCCTTAATAAGATATCTCATCTTAGCCACTTATAATTGACATATGAACATGATAGTGAGAAAGGTGAAAACTTCAACTATGTTGCTTTTATGGTGTGCCTGACGCCTCTAAGGACATGGATGGCCTTGAAAAATGTCATTAAACCAATTTTATGGTTTTATATGTAAAAATAATGATAATTTTGATGCCAAGTGTGAGGGGTGACTTAAAAGGAGTTTCTTTAACTACAGGTAGTGATGGTTCACTTTTAGAGGGATCAAGATGTTTAAGAATATAACCAATGCATGGAAGAGATTATATAAAACCACACCCTCTCATTATAATCATTAGATCTATCCCTAGTCAGTTTTGGGATGTTCTAATTATTGGAAATATTGTCATTGATGTCAAAGGTCAAGAATTATTAGTGATAAAGTCCCCATTGCATTTAATGTTGTTTGTAATAAATATATCTTGGCTAATATGAGTTAATATTTATTTAATATTAATGAATATATTTTTTGTTGCATATGAGACAAAAGAAGGGCCCATGTAGAAGTTGAAGAGCCATGGGGTAAATACAAAAGAAGGATGGGATGCATTTTCCCATGAAGAGTCATCTTGGGGAATACCAAGAGTCACCAAGTGAAGACAAAATAGTAAGGGTGCATTTTCTCATGAAGGGACACTTTAAGGAATATGAAAAGTCACCAAGATGAGGACAAAAGATGGAAGGACATTTTTGGTCATGAAGGGTCACCACATGAATTTTCAAAGGCTTGAATATGAAGGTTCATACAAGTTTGGCACCATTTTCCATGAGGATTGAAGTGTCACAAAGGCGGAAGGCCAAAGGTCATTTGGAAAGCTATAAATAAAGGATTGAGGAGCCATTTGTATTATGAGACATAGAGGTTGATTTGATATTGTAATATCTAGATTAGAAGAGCAATTGTCAGAGATGAATATGATTTGTATTTGTTATATCTAGCTTAGAAGAGCAAAGGTGAGAGAGAGGAAAGAGATGTTGTATTGAACTATCATTTGTTGAGATAGCAACATTGAGAGATAGGTGTGTGGTATACATAAAGGGGTTGGTGCTCATATGGGTTGGTGCTCATGAATTGTTTTTGGGTTGGTGCTCGGAAAAGGGGTTGGTGCTCTTGTGGGTTGGTGCTCATGAATAGTAGCTAGGTTGGTGCTCGACAAAGGGGTGTGGTGCTCGTATGGGTTGGTGCTCATGAATAGTTATTGGGTTGGTGCTTGGCAAAGGGGTGTGGTGCTCCTGCAAGCTTGGCTTGTGAATATTATTTGGGTTGGTGCTTAGTCATATAATTGAGATTATTCTATGTGGTTTTTCCCACATTAGCTTTCCACATTATATCTAGTGTCTCTCTATCTTGTGTGGTGTTTATTATTTGAGTTTTATTACATATCTTGAATGTTTGATTAAGTGGAATTTGATTAAGAGAAATTTTTATAAGATATACGATATACTGATTCACCCCCCCTCTCAGTGTATCCCATGCTTAACACTAATAGGGGTGAATGATGAAGGTAATTTTCTTGTGCATAATGAGAACTCCTACACCACATTTCATGAGTTGTATAGTTTAGAGAACAATCTACCTTATAAAAAATTGCATTATATATCTCCTAATTCATTATTATGCACATGTAAATCCTTTTCTAATCTTAAAACTTTTACTTGTGACCTTTGGACTTCTTTATTCTCTTCTCTATCTCAAGTTCTATAAAAACTAGCCATTTAAGCTATTGTAAGGATGTTCCACCTAAGTATGGTAAATCCCTACTCATTTTAATACCATGGATCAATAAATAATATTGATTTTACATCTTATATGAATATTTATAGTGTGTTAACTTGAATTATTTATCTTTATTAGTGATGATTTTTGTTTCCTTAGCATTGTTGTCTCATTCTCTCACCTATTTACAGTTTGAAAGCTTATTTTTGTAGGTCATGTGAAGTATTCTATGAAGTGTCAAGGTTGAGTGAGTTATTATATTCAATATTGACATTCGAGGCCTCTTTTATAGTCCTCATAGCTTAAACATTCATCACAATATCATAATGAAATATTGATGTGAGATGATTCAGATTAGAGAAGTGTATGTGTAGTTAGTCTCTTGGTCTCATGTGTGACATGCATCTGGTTGGGATTTATCAATTAATTTGGTGTATCACCACCTTTATGATAGTTTAATTTGATTTCTATCTCCCTTTTCCTTGAAATCATAAGTTTAGTAACGATATAAAAGTGGTACATCAAGGGAGTTAGCCCTATCTAGAGATTCACCTCATTCTTAAGCTATGCACAAATTAGAGGTGTTTCAATTATACCACTTGGAGGAGGAGAGATGAGACATCTCCTCAAGGTGTGAAAATCCAAGTGATAATATGTTTAACACATAGTCACTTAAAAATGGCCATATTATATCTATGCAAATCTTCATCAGCTATAGGTTATTGTTCAAATAATTTGGCATTGTAGTCTTCTTCAGTTCCATATTAACATACACTGTCAAAGAGATCAAATATTTTTTCTAATTTTTTATACCAAAATATAGGTAAATTAACACTATCAAATAGGTTGATCTTATTCCTTATTCTTATTTAGTATATAGGGTTTTGCATAACTTGGTTGAACCAGTCGACCTAGTTTGTAGAATTTGAAAGCAATAACTAAAGAATTATAGCATAAATTTTGAAATATAAATCATCTTCAAACCCACCAAGGTTCCTTTATTTACTCTTTATTTCATTTTAGTATTTCTTCCATTTCTTGTTCTACAATTATTAGTCCTTAAAAAAACAACCCTATAACTAATTAGGTCAACCTAGGTGACCTAGTTTTGTAGTCTTTCTTCTATCTAAGAGGTAGTTGACCTATTTGACTCTATTCTTAAAGACCATTCTTATAAAAAAATGAATCACTTGAATTTATTATGTACTATTTTCATATAGTGTTGCTTGAACCAATTATGTATTATTCTTAATCAAAGAATTAACAACTATCTGCAACTAATTAATTCACATTTCCTTTTTAGTTATTTGCATGCTTAGAGTAACTCACATAGTAGAAATAAGTAGTTTTTTAAATTACCATTTTATTCAAATTATTTTAATATTTTTCACACACTTCAAAACCACTTAACATTCAAAATGCATTTAAACACTTGTCTTACCAAGGCCTACCTACTTGTATTTCATCACCAAGGGGAAGTCAACTTGGTTTGCTAGACAAGTATAAATATGTGGTTAATGGCATATATTGGAAAATCATCCAACACCTTTATCAGTACAAGATTGTGAAATGAGGGGGTAAGCCCTAATACCAAATTAGTACCATTGTTGATATAAATCCCTTTTAGCCCATATGTCCTAAAACTAGATCTAGACTACTTTATAGTTCCTTATTTCTACCATCTCTCTTATCACATTAAAATCAAAAAATTATAATAATATAATAAAAATTAAGGTGACCAACTAGTTAGTATTTAATTTTTATTTGATTGGTTGCTCTTTTATCATTGTGTGGTGTATTGAAAAAACTTGCATCAAATAACATTGATGCAAGATTTTGTGTTGTGTGCCCCAATTGGATCAATCACATTGATCCAAATATTTGTGTGTTTACTTTCATTCTTACTTCAATTATCTTTTTAAAAAATTCCATTTTTTTATCACATTATCATCTTAGTTTATATAGTCTCTTATAGACTATGTTTTACCCTCATGTTAGTAGTACATAGTTGAATTGTATGAATTTATTTTCTTATTAACCCATTTAGTTCTCTATTTTGTAGTACATAGTTAGCCTAAATGACTGTGTATCCTTATCATCCTATTTCACCTTCCTATTTTTAATACAAAGTTGACTTGAATGACTATGTATTCTTCTCTACCTATTGGCTTATTAAATAGAGTCAACTAATTTGACTATATATCCTATTTTCTAACTTTGTCTTTGCATCATCATTTTCCTTCTTAGCCTTTTACTCTCGCCATGAAATTCCTATTTGGGGAAAACATAGATTTGAACTCAATAGATATGATGAGATTTACCAATCTAAATAGGTTTTCCCATAAATAACTTATGGCTCCTATTTTAGATGAAAATAATGTGCATATGGCCATTCACACTATAACTTATGGGACTCCTCTTCATGCATGGTTAGTTCATAACCCTCTATTATCCTAAAAATATAATACTAAATTAGAGTATACTCTGAAAATGCTTTTCTTCATTAATGAATTTACTCAAAATTGAGGAAATGATCCTTACACTATTTAAAACCTTATGATAAGTGGTCAAAAGAAGAACCCCATCCACCTTCCCCAACATTCTCACATAGATTTGGGTACAATAGATTCTTTTCTTCCCAACCTCTTCCTTCTCGTTTGATCCCTTGTCTTACTATGACCTCTTCTTTCTTGACTTTTTGAACCTCCATGTCAAGTATCTCTACTAACATAGTAGGTTCAACATCTAGTGGGACTTTTTCAAGACCCACTCTTTTCAATTCCTTCACTAGTGCATCATTTTCTACTAATGGTAATCATGCTACTAGTGATTATTCTTTCAATCCTTATACTAGTGCATATTTTTCAACACATGATAACCATTCCACTAGTTACCCATTTTATAATAATGACTCTCAATCCACTAATAGCGCATATGAAACTTCTCACAGTGGTATTGAAGCCACTAATACCAATGCAAATTCCTTACATGTTACACATAAAACCACTCAAACCCATAAAATTTTGTTACAAACTATTAACCAAATGAATGCTTTGCAATATAATAATGCCATCCAAATGATGTAAATGAAAAATTACCTTATTAATCTCCAAAATCACCCTCAATAGGTTCAATGGGGAGTACATACAAAAATTCTCCCCACCTCACTTTAGGTATTCTCATGGAAATCATATTCCTCAATTACCTCTTGTGAACAAAACAATGAAACATCTTCAAAATTAACCTCTTACAACTCAATTTGATAACATAGATATAAGAGGTATCACCCTCACCATTAGCTATAATGGTCCAACTGATCCTACCTTACACTTAAAAACATTCAAAATTTTATACAAAGATTCAATCAAGTTAAACACTTTTTCTGCTACCAATCTCTTAGTAAAAACCCTATTCAAAAATGATTTATATTGGTATAACCAACTCAAGTCTCATTCCATCACTAGATTGGAATATCTAGTTAACACTATTGTCCAAGAATTTCAATATAGTAAACTGCCTATGAATATCTTAGATCATTTTATTAATTTCAAACAACTTAATATAGAAACTACACAAGCTTTCATCAAATGATAGATGACCTCATCAAAAAAGTGTGAACACAACATGGTGGTTGATAAACTGTTTAATTTATTCACCAATTATCTCTATCCTAAATTATGATATTGGGTTCAAAATCTCTATCCATGAACTTTGGAAGAGGTTATCGACCAATCCAAGTGCCAATATTTTCTCATGTGTTAGTTTGAGCCATCCTAACCTACTATGGGCATTCACTCTCTCATAAAAGATAAAAATAATCATGCTAGCAATGATGATGTCATTGATTCTTATGATACCATTCATAATATTTACGCTATTGATCTTGACCATGGTCTTGAACAATATTCCCCTTTAAAGCATACCTCTCATCCTTAATTTTCTCTAATACACAATGTCAATGTTCATAATCCATTATCCGTAATGGAGCTCTAAAAGTGTCTACCAAAGCCTCTTCCACATGAACTTGATTCCACTCACCTTATGAAATCATGGTATGATCCAAATATATTTTTTTGGTTTCATGCTAGTTGGATTCACTCTAATGAGACTTTTAAGAAATTACATAACTTATCTATTGATTTCTTCCTTGGTCTAAATTTCAACCATGATTCCCTCATTCATAAATTTCAACAAGCCTATGACATTACCTTCAAATATCATGAAACACAAAGTAAAAATCAAGATTTAAACCAAGCTAATGCTCATTTGACCTTTTATAAAGTCTCTCTTCTAAACCATCACAATAATAATGATAAGCCTACTCCTTTTACCAATAATGTTGATAGTCTTATAGACTTAACTCCCAAAGGTAATGTGGTCAACATGACTAATATGCTAAGGTTACTTACATTCATTGATTCTCATCCTACCCACACATACCAATCATCTCACACTTTCCATGTTATCCATGATTCCTCCCCAACTCACCTAATATAGTTGGAGTAAGAAGACCTTATCTCTTTTGATGAACAAATTTTGAAACCTCCATTAGATAACACGTCTCATACCATTTAAAAAAAATTCCAACCTCTTAACCCATTGCAAATGATATTCAAGCTTCTAATACCACTCCTTCAAATCTATCATAGAGTAAACCTACATCAACTACTTCATATTATCACAATAGTTAACCAATTTTCCCCCTAATTAAACCTTTGGCATCCTATCAACCCAAATTTACATGCAATTCTAATCCTCCTTTTGAGGAGCTCCTCCAACATTACACACCTCTATCTAATAGTCTACTCATGGGTTATGAGGAATAAGATCATATCATGACTAATCTCTCATATCAAATCCCCTTTATCAAACTTATGTGGGCTTCTCTACATCATCATAAATACCATATGCAACTTTTACTTGAAATGAAAATCCCCTATCCTCCCCTAGTAGGGCATGAAAATACCTTATCTAGGTCAGAAGATAACATCTTACAACATTACAAGGAGATGTTTATACATGTTGATGAAATAATGGACAATTATCTCTCTCAAATTTATTATTTCTACTATGATTCTATATGATATTGTACTTCATGTAGATGATCCTCCCCTATATACAATTGTTTAAATTAGTGACATCCAAGTCATGCATGATTTGATGGATGATGGTTAAGCCACTTGTATTACCTCCCTTGACTTCATGAAAATACTGACACTCCAAATATTATCTTAAGTCCACATGTAACACATGTCAAGGTTATGATTGTAATAAAATGCCTCCTTTAGGTTATGTGTGGGTCCCTATTACCACCCCTTATCACTATTCAAGTGAATGGTATGATCTTTAATTTTTGTCTATCTTATAATATCTTGTTTTATAGGCCATGGGTTCATCGAATGATAGATGTTTTCTCTTCTTCTTGACAGTGTGTCAAGTAGCCTAAAAATGGTACAATCTATATGATTCAAGGTGAAATGAACCCTTGTAATTTTTAACAATTCCAAGACTGTGGTGTACTCAAAATTCTAACCCTTGAACCCTTTCCAAGTTTTTCATTTTAAGAATTTCAATGTTTTAATTTCCCTGTAGACTCTACATGAGGTTATGATGGTCATCCCAAACTCATTATGAATATACCACCTAACCTCTTAGGCTTAGATGATGATGATACTAATGAGATCAACCTAGAGATAAATTTTGTTGATCTCTCTCCTCATATTATTTCCTAGCTTCCACCTTATTTAAATCTATATTCCCATGAACCACCTACTGATGATATACCCATAATCTTAAATAAGACTCAATACTCTATTCATCACACCATATCTAATGAGAATGTCATACCTACTTGTATAATAAATATTCATACACTTGATTATGATGATGGTTATAGCTTAGATGACCCATTTTTATGAGGTCTTGTTCAGGATTGAGATGTTGAGATCCTTCATTATCATTCTTATTTGGTTCAATGCTTATCATATTCCATCTTATATAGTTCCTAATTTTATAATTATTCCTCTTATTCATAGGGTAGAGATGGTTCATTCTCATGAAACACCTCTAATTTCCAAAGAACCTCTTAGGAACATGCTTATAGATCATGCTATGATTGGTCCATATAACTTCAATAGATACAAAGATCCCTATATCTAGCTTACCCCTGAGATACTTTCTACTATTCTTAAACCCTCTATGCATCTTGCTCATCCCTCCACTGAGCCTAGTGTGGATCATATTCCCACTATCCCTTTAATTGAGTATCTTTATACTTTTGATCTTGTCTTTCCTTCATTTAAGCCTCATCTATTCTCTCCACTAGCCCCACCTCTCCTTGGTGATGTCCTACTTCCTTTACCACAACTTTCTCCTCTACCCACCTAATGGGCCAATCAATCATATTATGACATTCATAGAGTTCCGTTCAATAAAGATTGTAAATTATCCCAACCTTCCTTGGATTTTACTTCTAATCCCTCTATTAATATACCCATAAAATCTACTAAAAATCATATCTATTACTTTTATGACACATATAGTCATTCCTCTACTATTTAAAAATATGTAGACACCTTTCATCCTATTTTTCCTTAGCCTATAGACAAGGAATACCTCCCTCCCAAGTTATTTCCTTAGTATATTCCTAAATATGGAGAGGTATATTATATATGGTACTGATGTGGTACTCATCACACCAGTCATTTTTACATCTTCCATCATCATCTCTAGGATCATGTTATGACCATTCACATGCCTACTATCCCTCCTCCCATATGTCATACATGTAAGAAGGCTCCCCCTTCTTCCCCCATGGTTCCCCCACCCATAGACCCTTTTTACCCTATGGTTCCTCCACATGTGGTTCTCCCACCTATGGTTCCTCCACCCATGATCCCTCTACCTATGGATCTTCCACTCATGATCCCTCCACCTATTGATTCTTCATCACCTATATCCCCTTCCCCACTAGTGGCTCTTTCATGTCTCATATAATCTAATCCTATTAATTTTCTTGAGTATACCATGCATGATGGCCTTCAGGAGCACAATATTTTAGACATGCCTACATTTTATATTAAGGTGATTCAATAATAGGTACTCCCCCAAATTTATCTAAATATTGATGAGACCCTCATTGTATTTAGAGTCTATATTCATAGAGATCTATGAAATGTTATGGACAATGTTTGTGAACAAATTTACCATTACTTATGAACACAACATGGTGTTCCTTCACTTTCTTCTTCATTTTGGATTGTATGTATACTCAAATTTTATATTTATCTACTTTATATCATTTGACACTATTTCAAAATATCATTTCTTTTTCTATCTTGTATGGATATTTACATTTTGCATTATATTTTTTCTATGGTGTCAATTTATTTCCTTACAATATATTAAGGATTATTTTAATGAGTACATGATTTTTATCTATAGTTTCATTTATTTCCATTGATTTCTCTTTCTTTTCTCATGATTATTTTCTACCTTATCTCTATAACATGAATCATCATTATTATGACTTGGTTATAGACACCTTGTTCCCCTTAGTAATCCATATTTACCATGTGATCAATTAGAAAAAAAAAAGTCATCTCATTATAGTCTCATTTTATTGGACAATCCTAGATCTTACTTTATTACCCTTATTTCCTTTTTAAAAATAATTATACACACGGTTGAAACTTTGGATAACAGACTGGTTCATAGGTAAGCCTAAGTTTTTTAGTCAGTCATGTCTTTAGATACTTAGTTTTTCTTAGCCAAAGTCTAAGGATCATTTGTGTGTATCAAATTATCTCTCATTATTGGTTATTCCAAATATTTATAGACAAGAAATCTTGAAATACATGAAAATTTAAAATCCAAATCATTTTAACAAAAAGCAATGACACAAAAGGCAACATTGAAAATTTTAAAAGTCAAATCACACTAGAAGATGTGATTCAAAGCACACCTCCTTTTTATAATCAAATCTCAAACTCCATATTTGGCCTCATGATAAATCCAAGGTCCATTGGGGTGTAGTAGGATACTAGATTAGAAATGGGGATAAAGAAAAAATTTAGTGCTACCTACTTTCTCACATAGGTACCCAATCTTCATAGCAGACTAATGGATCTATAAGAGGTCTTGAGGAATGGGGAACACATGTTTGGAAGGTAGGCACATTTACTTCTCTTTTTAAAAAAACCAACATGATTTGATAATAGTATCTCAATTATTTTCATACATAACTTTGTGGGGTATCCTTTGTATATTGATGGTCACTAATCACTTAGTGTCTTTTATATGTCCTTAGTGTGCCTTAATTTTCCTAAGGTATTATCATATACACATACATTATGATTTTTGCATTCCCTTTATCATTTACCATAATCATAAATATTTCCCACTAATAAATATTGTTTTATTCATTGATCATTCCCCCTAGGGATTCCATTTGTGAGTTGCAATGTAAGACCTTGGATACGACTAGGCCTTCCTCATAAATTACCAAATTATCATTATAAACATTCCTTTTAACATAATTTCCCAAAATTTTCCACATCATTAGTGTTAAATTTTTGATTTAAAGTGTAAGACCTCAGATAAGACCAAACATTCCTCACAAAATTTTCACAATCCTAGTCACAATGAAATAGAGATAAGTCATGATTGATCATGAGTTACACATAATTGACATGATTTCTATCTTGATATAGTATTTTTTATGATTAATTCATTTATATTTTATTTTTATCTTATTATTTTATGATTTCATGTAAAAATTAAACCATTTTTCTTAAGTTTTTCATACTTCCCTGCTTGAATTAGTGTGATCAATTTATGTTCATGTTTCCAAATTTATTTCTCTTTTATACTTCCCAATGTGATTTAGTATGATTTATTGAATTAATTATTTTATTTTTTATACCATTTTGTTTTATTATTCCTCCCATTTTATTACATTATTTTCATACTTATCAATGTGATATGGTGTGATTGTACTTGTTTTATTTTGGTCCAAATATTTTTCATGGTTTAAAAACATTTTATTCTCTTTTTAGAATTTTTGGTTTATTATATTTAGTAAACTTTTGTTATTACACATTTACCATCATGATATAGTGTGTAGTACATTTATTTTTATTACTTATACTTTTAGAAGTCATTTTTTACCTTTTTATTTTTAACCATGTATGTGTATCGCATAATGCTAGAAAACAAAACACTCCACATATATTTACCATAACATATACAAAAAATCTAAATAAATGTGCTATAAATAAATTTATCCATTCATAAACAACAAAAACTAAATAAAACTCATGGGATCAAAATACAATTGTCAAAATCAATATTTATATATATTATGTATTTTATACAATACAAGGTACAAAGTAAAAAATACATAGCTTCAACTCTACAGATGGGATCCATAATTCCTATCCAATGTTCTAGCCATAATTCCCATATATGCTTGGAACTATCCCATTTTAATGGTATATTATAATGAGGTAGTATGGGATTTCAATATTCCTACCTATCCTTGTAGGTTAGTCACCTAGGTGTGTACCTATCGAAGATGAACTATGGTATCCATGTGCACTACTCTCTCTTAAGCTAAGGCCAATTAGGCATGTGCCTCTCTCACTCCCACCCATATTTATGGTTGTAATCCATCCCCATGTATCTACAACTTCCTCTTAACATCCCTCACTAGTCTAAACCAAACTTCCTAGGATGGGTTAGACAGTAACACATAATCATCCAACATGGTGGGATCGTATGGTACCAGTACCCTATCCAAAATATCATGCTATATAACCATAAATAGGGATCCTCATATAACCTTCTCCATCATTACCTTTTAAAAACCAAAACTAGGTAGATATTAGAACATATATATATATATATATATATATATATATATATATATATATATATATATATATATATATATATATATATATCTCAAAGATCTATCTATCTACTATAACCACATGTAACTAGTATTTTTTATCAAAGCTTAAAATTACAACACTTCTCACTAGTCTTGATGTCACCAACCATTGTATCCATGTTTGCTCATCCATTGACCATCATCCCTCAAACTATTCATCCACAGATCACCTCCTCTTTGGATCACCTCCCCATTAGTGCAAAGTTATGAGTTACCAATCATGAATGTTATGAACCTCTATGCATCATATAAATGATATGTATAATATTGGTATAATTAGTTATGAAATATTAATTCATTAGTTTTAACTTATCATCTACCCTAAACATACATATAATATATTCAACATAAACATTATTATCATTGCATTTTAGGGAATCACACTCTATGGAAACATGATTACATTGCGTATAATTATCATAACATTTTTTTTCTAGAGAAGGCATAGAAATGACATCACATTTTTTTTCAATAGAAGCCTAATGTAAATAAAAAATAACATCACATTTTATTTCAAGAGAATATAATGAACATCACATAATTTTACGATAAAAACACCATTTTCCATTTCAAGAGAGGAGGAAATAGCATTATGTTTAACTTCAAGAGAATAAATAGTATATAATTCTAGTTGAGAAAAAAGGAATTTCATTATTTTATATATCATGAGAAGAACCATTGCATTTAGAAACATCTTTCCAAGGTAAAACATATTTAGAATATTTGTGTATCATATATCCATTTCTCTATTGTATCTTATTTCATAAATGGAATGTGAGACACATAAAGGACTAAATTATCTAATTAATTTTTACTTTTCTCTTGTTATATTGTTTGATTAATATAAGTGTTTATAGAAATAATAAGAGAGTTGATTTCAACTTCAAATTGTTCTTATGTAGCATCATTAGATTGTCAATATCATTAAAATATGTTTCATAATAATAATCATAGTCATTTATTTCACAAACATAATGTTTATAGACATAATTAGAATTATTAATCACACAATCATGATCATTAGTCCACTCATTGATATATCCATAAGGCATGTCATTGATAGATAATAATAAATATATAGGAAGATGGTTATTATTAATTTTAGAATACTCACTCATTTTAAAGCTATTGAATCCTAAAATAATAATGAAAAAAATAATACTCCTATGATAAATGGTAAAATAGATGAATTGGATATTAAAAATCATATTTTAAAATGAAACCTCAAATAAAAAATTTAAACCCTTAAGAAAGTATAAAATCATAAAGGTGTATCTATGTAAAATAGATGACTTGAGATGGGAAAAATAAAGAATCGACCACCCCAAGAAAACTATGATGTATTTTTTTAGAAATAAATTTTTGATAAATATCAGTAGATAAACAAAATCCATATATTATTTTTAAAATAAGCATGTTTTTCTTCTTCTAAGCCAAATTTATGAAAAATAGTAAAACCCTAATTATAGGAAATCAATACATAATTTTAGTGAATAATTTTTTTTATTAAATTAGTGTGAATAAAAAATTGAGAATAATTTTAAAAATAAAATCATTTTGAATTATATATGACTTGAACTTAAAGGGCCACAAGCCAAAAGCCTAAGATAGGAATCCTTAATAGCAAAATGAGTGTAAACCCCTATGTAAAAATGGAAGTCTTAGATTTATATGTATGATGAGGGAATCTCAAAAAATAGGTTTGAAATCCTAATGTGTAAATATAAAACCTTAAAAATAATTATGAATTCATAAGAGAAAGCCTATGGTCTGACACACTTAATAAGGTCATTTTGCTCACCAATATAATTTTACTTATTTTAGATTAATTATCTAAAGAAGATAAAACTTAGGATAATTCATATTGTACAATATATATTAGTAATACAAAAATATAAATAATATAGTAGAATATGATTTAAATGTAGCAAGTTACTATTTATGGAAAGTACTAAGACTAGGGTACTTACTATTTACTAATATTTTTGATGTAGAAAAATAGGTAGATCTTCTGTAGGCTATAACTTTTGACATGTAGCTCCATTTGAGCTTTTCCATGCACCAAACCTACCATATTAATAATTTAGATGTTTTTTAAAGACTTTATATCCACTTATATTTGATTTTTATATTTTTTTGAGGTTATATGTGATCATCTAAGGGTCCAAAATTAATGTTTAATGATTTTTTCAAGAATTTTTTATTTTTTAAAATTGTATATTTTTATAACCAAATGTCAAATTAAATTTAATTTAGTTCCATAGGATAATCATATTGTTTAGATTATTTCAAGATATTTTTATATCCATGCATGCTTTCATGAAAAACTTACTATAAATAATGACTACTAAAATTAGACATTTTTTTTAGATTTTAGTTTTTTTCAAAATTTTGCATGTTAACTCTAAATTTTGAGTTGAGGATTATTTAAGCATGGTTTGGGTTTGAAATTATTTAAATTAATTCAATAAAAATAAATACAATTTATTGTTCAAAATCTTTACCTATTGATAATTTATTGTCTTGATAGTTTTTGGGTTCATTATCTGGTATCAGAGTAAGTTCAAATCATGGAAGAAAAAGACATGGTGAGAGGACAAGGAGGTATTACATAGATGAAACAAAATACATATGATATTTAAAGGAAAGTTCAAAAACTAAAAAAGGTTATCACCAATTAGGGAAGAAGATAAGGTGGTGATTAAGTTAAGGGAGACATAGATCATGATGAAGAAATTTAGTAAGAAGAAGAATAGCAAGAGTAGCCACCATCGATGGAAGAGAGCATGGTTTGAGATTTATAAGGAAGAAATGAAGGAATAAAAGTTGATTTTATAGATTATGGAGGTATTTTAAAAACATAATATTTTATATATTTGATGAATAACAAGGATAAATTCTTTGAGTGGAAGACTATGAGAGAAGACAAGAAGGTAAAATTTACATGCACAAAATTGACAGGTCATGCAATGATTTGGTGGGATCATATATATAAAGAGAGACATAGAAAATGTAAAGAGAATATTAATTCATGTAAAAATGTGGAGAATAATCTTAGGGAGAAATTTCTTCATTTGGATTATGCACAAACCCTATATAGAAGATTTTAGAATTTGAGGCAAAAAGATCATAGTAGACAAGAGTATACAGATGAATTTTATATGCTTTCCATACGATTGGAGAATGATTAAAAATAAGATAATATGGATGTAAGGTATGTAAATGGTTTGAAATTTTCTATTCAAGATGAATTAATAATGCATATAATACTTTTCATGGAGGAGGCTTATCAATTAGCTATGAAGGTAGAATAAAAACAAAATAGATAGAATTTCAAAACATCTCACGGTCAAATAAGATGTGGATCCCCTTAAAATATAGGGGATGAGGTGGGTTTAATACCACCATATGCGGGTATAATACCAATAGATGTGAATCATCATGTGATTTAGAAAGGCAAGTTGACAATAGATAAGTGTTTGAATACCAATAAAGAAAAAGAGGATTTCAAAGAGGATGAGGTTACGATGGTGATAGAGGATGGTTTTTGAATCAACATAGATCTTATGTCTATTATATATGTGGAGAAGAAGGTCATAGATACATTGAGTGTCCAAACTATCAATATCAAGAAAGGAGGCAAGAAGATCACCGAAGAGTGAATCTAGTTAAAGCTGAGATAGAAGAGCATAATACTGAAGTTACACCAACAAATTTTGGAGAGAATCTCATGATGAGAAGAACCATGATTTCTCTAAGGAAGGAACAAGTGTAGAATAAACAAGGTGGTAATTCATGGATGTGATCAAATATTTTTCAAATGAGATTTTCTTTAGGTGGAAAGGTATGCAAAGCAATTATAGATGGTGGTAGTTATTAAAATATGGTTTATAATGAAATGATAGAGAACAAAATTTACAATGTGAAATGTATCCTAATCCTTATCATATTTCATGGTTTAATAAAGGGAATGAAGTTATAGTAGATAAAAGGTTCTTAATCAAATTTTCTATAAGAAAAAATGATAAAATATGGTGTGATATTATTTTGATGGATGTATGCCATGTGTTATTGGGGAGACCGTGACAATTTGATAGCAAAGTAATTCATGATGGAGCAAAGAAATCTTAAATTTTTTATAAAGGTGATACAAAGGTAGTTTTGTTACCTCTTAAAGAGGAAGAGAAGACATAAGGCATGCTCTCTACTAAAGAATTTATCCAAGATATGAAAGTGCCAGGTTGTTGTTATGTATTAGTAGCAAAAAATTAAGACACATAATAGTGTCAATACCAATAGAAGTAGAAAGAGTGTTGAAAGAATATGTAGATGTTATGTTTGATGAGTTACCAGATGGCTTACCACTAAAAAGAGATATTTAGTATCACATTGATTTGATTTCAGGATCAACTCTACCCATTTAAGAAAATTATAGGATGAGTCCAATAGAATATGGATGATTAAATAAATAGGTTATTGAATTACTAAGAAAGAAGGTGATAAGGGAAAGTATGAGTCCATGTGCAACACTAGCAATGCTAACTCCAAACAAAGATGGAGGATGGAGAATGTATGTGGATAGTAGAGCAATTAACAAAATTACAATCAAGTATAGGATTTCTATACCTCATTTAGATGATATGATAGATTTGCTTGCAAGAGAAAACTATTTTACCAAGATTGATCTGAGTGGTTATTATCATATTCAAATTTGTGAAGGAGATTAATGGAAAAATACATTCAAGACTAGGGATGGCTTATATTATTGGATGGTGATGTCAATCGGATTATCTAATGTACCTAGCACATTTATGAGGGTGATGAATATAGTGCTACAAGAATATATTGGTAAGTTTGTGGTTTTTTATTTTGATGATATTTTGATATTCAATAAGATTAAATAAAAACACTTACAACATTTGAGAATTGTAATGGATTTTTTAATAAAGGAGAAGTTGTATGCAAATTTGAATAAGTACAAGTTTATGCTAAATAGTTTGGTATTTTTTGGATTTGTAGTTTTAGTAGATGGTGTGAAAATGGATGAAGAAAAGATAAAGGAAATTTTTGAGTGGTCTATTCCAAAAATAATTACAAAGGTAAGAATTTTCCATGGTTTAACAACTTTTTATAGAAAATTTATTAAAAAATTTAGTAGTATTGTGGCACCATTAATAAAGTACATGAGAAGGAAGGAATTTGTATGGACTAGAGAAGCCATATAAAGCTTTGAATTTTTGAAAAAGAATATTATAAAAAGACTAATTTTATCATTACCATATTTTAGCAAAGTGTTTGAGGTTGATTGTGTTGCTTCATTTATGGGAATTGGTGTTGTGTTGAGTCAAGAAGGAAAACCAATAAAATATTTTAGTGATAAATTAAATGAGGTAAGAACAAAGTATCATACCTATGATGTTGAAATTTATGTAATTGTACAAGCATTAAAACATTGGAAGCATTATTTGGTGCCTAAGGAGTGTATACTATTTATAGATCATGAGGCTTTAAAGTATGTGAATACATAAAAGAAGTTGAATAGTAGGAATGCAAAGTGGGTTTCTTTCTTATAGGGGTATAGTTTTGTGTTGAAACATAAACTATGAAAACAAAATTAGGTAGATGATGCATTGAGTAGGAGAGTAGTGTTATTAACTACTATGGTGAGTGAAGTAGTTAGATTTGAAGCTATAAAAAAATTATATGATACTAATACATATTTTGGAAAGGTAATTAAGTAGTGAAAAAATCCATTAATAGCGAAGACAGTTTCTATTCATGATGAGTATCTTATATAATAAGGTTATTTCTTCAAAGGGAAAAAATTATGCATTCTAGTTGGGTCTATATGAGACAATATAATAAGATAATCATATAGTGGTGATTTGGATGGACCTTTTGATAAGATGAATATAATATCTTTGGTGGAGGAAAAGTATTTTTGACCAAATATGAAGTGAGATGTGATAAGGTATGTTTCAAGGTGTAGAATATGTCAAGTGGATAAAGGACATGCATAAAATTCTAGACTATACATGCCATTACCGGTTCCAAGAGGGATATGGATAGATTTGATTATGGATTTTATGTTAGGATTACCAAACACACAGAGAGGTAATGATTCAATTTTTGTGGTTCTACGTATATTTTCTAAAATGGTTCATTTCATTGCATGTAGGAAAACCAATGATGCCACTATAGTCACATAATTATTTTATAAGGATATTGTGAGATTGCATGGTGTTCTAAAAACTATTACTTTAGATAGGGACACAAAATTTATAAGTCATTTTTGGAGGAATTTATGGAATAATATGGGTATTAAGATACAATTAAATAGTGAATATAACCCACAAATATATGGCAAGACATAAGTTTTGAATAGGAGCTTGGGAAATTTATTGAGATGCATAGTGGGAGAGAAGCGCAAGCAATGAGACTTGGTTTTACCACAAGATGAATTTACATATAATATTTTAGTGAATAGATCAATAGGGAAGTCACATATTCAAAAAATTTAATGGATAAATCCTATGGGTATTACCAATTTTAGATCGAATAAGTGATGATGCAGAAGCATTTGTAGAGCATATACAATAGTTTCAAGAAAGAGTGAGAAGAAATTTGCAAGAAAGTAATGAGAAATATAAAACATTGGTAGATGTCAAAATAATATCCAAGTTATTTTAAAAAATATATTTTTTAATGGCTTACTTGAGGAAATAAATATTTCCAAAAAGCACATACAACCAGTTGAAGTACAAAAAAATTAGACCATGCAGAATTGTGAAAAAAATCAATGACAATGCTTATGAGGTGAGTTTACCATAAAATTTTGATATACCTATAGTATTTAATGTTTAATATTTATATTAATTCCATGGATAATATGGTGAAGGTGATGAAGATGAATAATTAAATTCAGAGCAATAGATTCAAAAGAAGGAAAAGATAGTGCAAGTTTTGGATATGAAGATAGTGAGCACAAGGCAAGGGAGTTATAATAGGTATTTAGTGCACTGGGAAGGATTGAAGCAAGAAGAAAACACTTGGATTAAATAATGGGAGGTTAATAATATTGATAAGGACAAATTTAAATAGTATAATTAGGCCAACTTGCAGGAGCTAAACTATTTTCAACTAGAGGAAAATGATGCACAAAAATAGGTTGATCTTTCAGAAGCCATAACTTTTCACCCATAACTTAATTTGAGCTCTTCCACATGATAAAATTATTTTATAAAAAAATTATATTCTTTACCAATTTTATCTATCCAATTAGAGTTGATTTATATATTTTTTGAGGCCATATGTGATCATTTGAGGGTCTAAAATTAACGTTTAATGATTTTTTCTAGAATTTTCTATTTTTAGAAATTGTATATTTTTAGAATTGGATGTTAAAATTAGTTTAATTTTGTCCCATAGGATAATTTTAGTGTTTATATTATTTTTGGATATTTTTAGAGCCATGTATACTTGCATGCAAAACTTATTATAAATAGCAGCTGCTAAAAATTGACATTTTTTTAGATTTTAGTTTTTTCAAATTTTTGCATGTCAAGTCTAAATTATGAGTTGAGGCTTATTTAATCATGGCTTGGGTTTGTAATTATTTCAATTCATTCAATACAAATCAATAAAATTTATTTTTTAAAAACTTTTCCTATTGATAATTTATTGTCTTGATAGTTTTTAGGTTCATCAATTTTCTAGTCTAAAATTATGTGTAGGTGGTAGTAAGGAATATATGAGTTTATTGTTACTTAGCTCCAAAAAATGGGTGTATGTATTTGCATGGATGATTCCACCTATATATGTATGACTCTATTATAAATAGGTATTTTTATTTTTCCATATATTTTTTGACTCATTATTTTGGAACTAGTTGTTGATCTTTCTTGTACACCAATTTTTATTTGATATGAGTATCTCTTTGTGTGTGAAAATCCAAGAAACTTATTTACTTAACTTTTAAACCTTATTTTGTTTTAATATGATATTAACCTATAAAAATGAGAAAGATTAATGAGTTGAGCTGAACCCAACCATTTTAAATGAATGGTTGAGTGTTTCCTAAATATCCAATACTCCAAACAGGTAAATCAAGTTACACGTATTTCTTCCCCTTAAGTGTATGTGTGATATCATGATCAACTAGTTTGGATGAAAAATGTAATCTACCTTTAAAAAATTGATAATGGGAATTTGATTTGTATTAGGGGATTTATTTCTAATTTTGGTGACTAGATGAAAGTCTCTCTTAATGTTAAATTTATTAAATAAGCTTTGTTTGCTACTTTTTAAATATATGATAGATATGGAAATAGGCTTAGAAATACTATTTTTAAATAAGAATACCTATGTATATTTAATTAGATACTCCAAAGACTAAGGTTTATCTCTATGATTCATCTTCTCTCCTTAATTATCAAAAGATGTTGTGCCACCATAGAAAATCACAATCATAATTTGATATGTACCCTAATTTATATTCTTCTGATAAAGGTATGTTTTCATGTGAAACCAAAGAATATTGGTATTTTTATTCCATAAAAATGACATTTGGTAATCTTATAAATACTATTAAAATCCCTAAAAGTGACTATCAAATATTTTTGTTGACCCAATATAGATTGATATAGTTTAATAAAACAAAGAAACCAATATTATGATAATCATGGTTGATATATTATAAATGGATCACAATTAATTGAGTGGAGATAATATAGTATAAATTAGACCATAGGTAGGAAAATGATTGTGTTTTCCATGGAATAAACTAATAAAACAAAGTGGATTTTGTACAACTAACTGAAACATGGCCAAAATAGTTGTAAAATACATGAAACTAGGAAAAAGAGGAGGAAAATATGTAAATGATAACAAAAAGATGCTATACTAAATAAATAAAATTATTTTGAGTGTTACAAAGTATAAAAAAATTCATATAAGAATCTATCATATATTAGCATGAGATAGCACAACCCATTATCACATCTTGATCCTAATGCACTCCTTAGAATGTGAATTCAGGTAGATTTATGTGTTAATGAATCCTACATGAAATATCATCAATAACTAAAAATTAGAGGTTTATATATATGCCCCACACAAATCTCATTAAGTCTCACAATATTGTAATATGGAATGGTGCTTTGGTAAAAACTTAAACAACACAAAATATAAAATAAAAGTGATGTAAATAAATTATGATAAATGAATGGAATAATTTAAAGTAATAAATATGCCTTGAATTACTTTCCACTAAAATAGATTACATATAAATACCTTAGTCTTGATCATGTTATTTACATATAGTATAATTGTAAACTAAAATTAGACAAGGATACAAATGTATAAAATAAATGTGGGTGTATGTCAGTGAGTATATAAAGAGAAGTATGCATAACTACCAAAAATATGGTAAAAAGGAATGAAATCTAAATAGTTATAAGCTCAAGCATAAATTATATTTAAAAGACATAAGGAAAATATAAGAAAATAAAAAGGTTTATATATATATGAGATAAATACTAAATTAAGTTTATGATATTCAAGGAAAAAGGATGGTATTAAATATAATAAAGTACAATTGGTACAAAAAGGGAGCATATAACCATAAAGTGGGGGAGCTAAATTAGGTTTAAATGACCCATGAAGAACATATACTAAAATATAAAGGTCTAAAACCAAACTAAGATAAATCTGGTATAAAAAGGAAGTAAAAAATATATCATATCACAATAACTCAAAAATAAAATGTTTGTTCAAATGAACCAAGTTCCAAGGGGAACCTCTAAATATTAATAAATGTCACAATGTTAAGATGTCTAAAAGACATAGAGAGACAAAGATACAAACAATTTAATAGATTTAGAAATAATTTTTTATATCAAGGGGTATAAAGTAATGGAGATAAAATATGGTTCCACCAAGGTAAAAAGACATTCTTTATCAAAAACAACAAATCTAATCAGTTTGTAAAATCTAATAGTTTTTTTACATCAATGGCCCTTAAAATCCTAAAGTATAAAGCATGAGCTTGTGTTAATTATTTAAATTTATATATCATCCCATGAAGGCTATATAAATTACATTTACATATGATGCTACTTTTCTATGATGTGTTCACCAATCATCAATACCCCAACACAACCATCAGTCAACTATGAAGATTGGGTACTTACATGAGAAAGTAGGTGGCACTTGTAATATATGTAAACTATCCCACCCTAGTCTACTAGAATACCATACTCTAATTAATCTTGGATATATCATGAGGGTAACTATTAATATTGAACTTAAACTAGGGTAGGGGTGCAGAATGGTATGATCACAATTTTTTTGTTATTTTAACTTTTGAAATATGTTTTTCATTTTAAAAATTCCTTTTTCATTTTATTTTAATAATAATTTTGTAGTGATATTTTAGCTTCTAAATTTTTTGGATATTTATATTTTTATCCTCCATGTGGATTTGGAAGACCAAAAATGGATACTAAATATTAGTAATGCAAGGGAACTTACATGTAGCTACTAAGAAAAGTACCTAGAGACCAATAATATTAGATACTACTATATTTACACCATAAAAAGAGTACAATATTAAAACTAGCCTTTGTTTATGCAAAGGAGGCATAAAATAGGAAATACATAACACATGAGAATTACTATGTTTCTATAGTCACAAAAAAATATATAAATGGAGATGACATAATGATATATAGGATTGAGAAATTTATGATAATACATTGTAAAATAGGGATGAGAAACATATAGATATACTATAATAGTTTTTTCATAAGATAATATAACTAACTTTAAGTGACAAAACACAAAATTATATCATTGTATTATTTTTATAATAAAAAACCTAGCTATGGTCAGGAGTGAGAGTAGGAGAATAAAGTTAATATAATATATGATGGATGATTTTGAGGAGGTTCAAATTTTATTCCATAATATGTTAATCATCAAATCAACAATTTATAAAGATAAAAGGTGAAAATAGAAGTCTATAGGGAGATCCTAAAGATGGTAAAGGTAAATATAAAGTTATGAGGTGAAAAAATAATATTAAACTTAGAATAAATGATATTCATGTAGTATAATATCTTAGAGGTGAGTAGGGTAGAGGATTGGAATTCATGATGAGGGCCTTCTTGTAATCCACAAGGTCTTACCATACAATTCACAAACTAAAAATTGAAGAATCATAAAAAGGGATATCTCTCTAAGGCATAAAAGATTTGATAAGATGTAAAAACCAAGGGTGTAGGATAAATATGAAGGAGCTCAGAGGTGATACTAGGGTAGGTGATAAGAAACCTAGAGTTTTAGATAAATGAAGATAACCTAAAATCAAATTGATTCAAATAAAAAATTGAAAATAATGTTAGCTATTAATATAAGCTACACACACACACACACAGACACACACACACACACACACACACACACACACACACACACACACACACACACACACACACACACACACACACACACACATGAGATATGTATAAAAAATAAAAAGCACATAAAAACATAAATACATGAAAACCATATGTCTAACATAATTACTTTTTCAAAAAATAAATGATGATTGAATATTTAAAAATGTATCCTTCATTAGTTTATAATTGATAAGTTTGGTAAGGTATGAACTCCCCTATTTTTTTCATATTTAAACTTATTTTCATGAGTGTAATCCAATTTTAACGCTACATATTTGACAATAAAATTTATAACTTTTACTTTATTACTATGTTTCTTAGCGATGAAAATGTTATATTATTGATTGTGTTGGAGATTATTTGTACATTTATAATCAAGGAGTTATAAACCATGAAGATAGGCTTCACATATCTCTTCATTAGGGATAAATATATGATTATAATTTTTGAATGTTATAGTGGAAAGGTAGATTCAAATTCATAGACTAGAGATAAATTATATGCACCAATGGAATTATGAATACTTGTATGATAATCCCAAAGTATAATATATATATATTGAGATGTAAATAATTTTGAGAAGCCATAATATATTGAAAAATATCTTATTAAGTATAATGTTTTTTATTTTCCTAAGGTAAGGAGTAGAAAATTTTATTTGATTTCAAATTTTGAGGTAATTTGTTTTATATCTTTATTTTTGAAATTATCACTATTATCATATATGATGGTGTAGGGAATTAAAAAGTTATAGATTATCATTTTTAGTATAAATATCAATATAGGAAAGATATTCAAATTATAAAGTCGTAGATATTCTACTCACTTGGTAAATTACTTTGTGGCTATGATAATAAAAACATGGCCATATTATGATCAACATAACTTTTTGATGTGAGAGAGAGAGAGAGAGAGAGAGAGAGAGAGAGAGAGAGAGAGAGAGAGAAAGAGAGAGAGAGAGAGAGAGAGAGAGAGAGAGAATCAATTAAACTCATTTTCCCACTAAAAATAGTTTAGTGAAAAATATTAATTTGTCCCTTGTATCTTATTTTAATTTTTAAAGGATTGAGAAATATTTTTCATTTTGCCCATACCTCTCTATGTGTTGGATTTCTCTCTTTGGATTTTTATGTCCACTTATATATTTTAAAACAAATTTAAGTCTTTCTTTTTGAATTTGAAATGATGTTTGGGATCCTTCATTTATTTCCACATAGCTTCCTTTTGACTTCATAACCTTTAATAAAAACTAGGGGTTTCACTTTAATAAAACATGGGCTTATTTTAAAATAAAATAATCCATTTAAATTCCCATGACTTCTCATTTTTGAATAATGGGCTTAAAAAGTTAATTAATGATAAGAACACATTATTTAAATTTAATAAATAAAATAAGACTCATTTGTACTCAAGGAATTAATCGATGTTTTTATTTAATTTAAATTACGATGACTTAAAATATTGAAATAAAAAAGTTGATATGTAGTGATATGATATGAAAATACAGTAATATAAAACAAACTATATAATTAAGAGAGAGAGGGAGAGAGAGAGAGAGAGAGAGAGAGAGAGAGAGAGAGAGAGAGAGAGAGAGAGAGAGAGAGAGAGAGAGAGAGAGAATCAATTAAACTCATTTTCCCACTAAAAATAGTTTAGTGAAAAATATTAATTTGTCCCTTTTTGTATCTTATTTTAATTTTTAAAGGATCGAGAAATATTTTTCATGTTGCCCATACCTCTCTACGTACTTGGATTTCTCTCTTTGGATTTTTATGTCCACTTATATATTTTAAAACAAATTTAAGTCTTTCTTTTTGAATTTGAAATGATGTTTGGGATCCTTCATTTATTTCCACATAGCTTCCTTTTGACTTCATAGCCTTTAATAAAAACTAGGGGATTCACTTTAATAAAACATGGGCTTATTTTAAAATAAAATAATCCATTTAAATTCCCATGACTTCTCATTTTTGAATCATGGGCTCAAAAAGTTAATTAATGATAAGAACACATTATTTAAATTTAATAAATAAAATAAGACTCATTTATACTAAAGGAATTATTCAAAGATTTTGTTTAATTTAAATTAAGATGACTTAAAATATTGAAATAAAAAAGTTGATATGTAGTGATATGATATGAAAATACAGTAATATAAAAAAAACCTATATAATTAATTACAATTAGAAACTTTCTAAAAATATGAAATAAATCTAGGGTTAGAGAGTGTTGCTCAAAAAAATGATAAATTTAACTGTGTAAAATTTATGTAAGTTATAACTATATAAAAATACCTATAAACATAGTTGTATTATAAAATATTAGTTGTTAATCTACTAGGATAATTCTATAAGAGGTGGAAAAGGGCACACTACGGCCTTGTCTAGTTATTATGGTCACATAATGGTTAATTGTAATCCTAATTTTTGGATCTAGATCTGTGCAACTGCTTCTGAAGGTAGAGTGTAGATCTATGTGTCAATATGAATCTCTCTCTCTCTCAAATAAAATAAAATAAAATAAATAAATAAATACATAAATAAGGTAGATTTTTATTTCTAGATTTTAATCTTTAATAGAAAACTATAGCTTATTTAACCACTGATGATGTATTCAAATAAAATAATGAACAAAAAAATTATATGAAAATATATTTTGATACTTTAATCAATATAGTGTTATAAATATAATTTGAGATAGATAAAGATTGATCAAACATGGGAAACTTGCCAAATTATTATAAGAAAAGGGAAAAGAGAAAATATTAAAATATAGTTATTAACTAGATCACTCAACCCATAACTAAAAATGTGATTAATATAATGAAATAATATATAAGGATACAAATGGAAAGGAAGGATTTATTACATAATAAAAATCATTCAACTATAATCTTTTAATATACTTACATTTTGATTTTAAAAAGTAAAAATAGATCAATTTAATGAAGAATAATAAATAAATGAAATTCTAACTCATTTTGAGATCATGAGTTCTTATAAAAAATTATTAGCCAATGCAATTCGATAATCAATATAGAAGAAACATGAAATAAATGTTAGAAAATTGGAATTTGCCCCTTAGAGGGTAAGATCCATTGGCTCTTATCTTTTATGACATTTTTTGTTTTCCTTTTTTGTCTATGCTATGATTTGGATATGAGGTGGTTGTGACCCAACCTTGGTTTTGTTTTTTGTGCTGTTGGATAGTCCTATCTTATGTTATTTGGTTCTTGTGTGCTAGACTATAGCTTTTGTATCAAAGAGTAGCATCCCTTAAAAAAAATCCTTTTTAACATTAATAAAAAATACCATCAAAAATTAACTTGCATTAATATAAAATTGAGGATTTAATATTTTAATAATAAATTGTAAATTTTTATGTCAAGATAAAATCAGTGACTAGAATTATCTTGAAAGGAATTTAATACATAACATAATATGAATACTTATATAATCTAGACTATATCAATTTTTTGTAAAATAAACTCCAATAATATCAAATACACACTAATTACTATAAATACTATTATTTTATAGTTTTGGATAATTTTAACATGTATTAACTCAAGGACCATGACATATTTTAGGATAATTCATTGTGTAAAAGCTTCAATCACCTTTGAAATATATAAAATAAAAAAAAGACATATGAATAAAGAGGTATTTAGGAAGAATATTTAATTGATTAGTAATCATTGGTACATCTAGAATATGATTCATACCTAATATATTTATTTAGTTTTATCCCAATATACAAATACTCATTCCTATTCATGTTATATATTTTTCTAATACAAATATAATAACTTTGTAGCATCGATGAATGAAAAATATTGTGGAATTAGTTTATCCTTTTATTTTTTAAATATTGATTTATAACTAGATTATGTTAGACTTATATAATTCAATTACCTTTTAAGACTATAAATTTTAACATAAATCTTATTAAGATAACATTTTTTCAAAGTTGGATCATTTTACAAACTACTCAAATCTACGTGTGAGAATTTGTTTGTGAATTACTTAGCTTCAAAAGTTACTTTGAAGTACTCATTTATTTTTTATAGGTTACAAAAATATAGAATTAGTTTACAAGATATATATCCAATTATTATTCATATTTTTCCTAGCTTTCACTCACATGACATAATAAATAATTATAATACTACTAATATATGTAAAAAATAAAGGTTATCATATTTATTCTCTAAAAATAAATCCAAACATTAATCTAATTCATCTTAATCACTATTCAAAAAAATATTAAGAAAATACTTGCTTATGGACATTGAGATAAGATTAAAAAAACATGTTGATCCCTGAATATGTATCATATGTGCTCAGTTTGTTCAAGAAAACTTCTCATATTATAAGCATAATAATTTAGTGCATTAATTATAGGTTGTGATAATCATATTATTTATTGATGGATTAGAGGTAAAGCAAGTGGACTATTTCATAATATTTATAATGTTTGGTGGTTGGGAGCCACCATGGCCAAATAGTTAATCTATGAAAAATGAAGTAATATATGATAATAATGGTGAATTATGATCAATAACTAACCTAAATATTAATCTAAGATGGAAATTTACAATGAAAATTAATTTAGAGTGATCTAGTTAGAAAGGAGCAAAATGAAGGGTAGGGCAGAGAATAAATGTTGTTGATCTTCATTCCAAACATCATCACAAAGTTTAAATATCATCCAGGCATGCACTTAACCAATGTATGACATGAAGTAGTGTAATATAAAATCCTATCATACATCAAGAAAAAATCTAAGGAATGTGGGAAATAATGCAAATAAGAACTAAGTTCACTTTAAAGATTTACCCATGTAAGTAAACAATATTAGCCCAAATGCAAGAAGACTAAGAAAATGAAATGAACCTAAGAACTTCCAATTAACCTAACATTGGCACAATTTAATAATGTTGAATTCAAATGTAGACACCAAGAATTCATAATAACCATTCAAATCTAGAAGTTAGAATAAATAAGTGAGAGAGAAGCCATGATAACAAAAGACATAAACAAATTCGGACAAACTTTTTAAAATTCCTTGCTTATATTAATTGCTCAAGGTTTACAAAGTAATTTTAGCTCCAATAACACCCTCTCTTTTTACCAATGACAATACTCCTTTTATATAATGTAAGGAAGTATGTCAGTTAATCATATCCAATTGTAAAAGTACAAGTGTTAGGACAACTATCCCTTCCACATTGGTTCTATAATACACTATACTCTTCCTAATGAATTGACTTATAGGCAATGTGTTTAATAAGTTACACATGAATTTAGAAATAAAATGTTCCATTTTCAAAATGTACAATGCTTAGTTATAGGAAAAATATTCTTAATCCAACAAACTTAGGGACGTTGTTTAACTGAAGTCCCTTGTTGCTTCTATAATATCCTCATTTCTCTTTGATGTTGTTCATCAATTATCTCAAGGTCAACAATCAATCTCATGAAGAGCTCCTTCATTTGATCTATCAAGCTATTTTGATCTTTATTTACCCTATATAATGCTTCCCTAATGATTATAACTTTATTGATTATTTCCTTTTTAGTTAGAATCATATCTATGATCTTATCATTCTTAGAATCAATTTTACCTATACTTCGATGCCTTACCCCTTTCATAAATTGGGAAGCTCTTTACTTGAACTCATCATCTATAATTATACCATCTAGATTGAGTGTAGTAGGGTCTCTAACTAAGTTTTCATAAACATTAAATTTCCTATATTCAAGTTTCTTGAGGTCATTGGAGAGGTCTCCCATTTTCCAATACCATTTATTCACATCCTTGATCTTATCTATTGGTATTTCCTTAGCCATGTTTAGGTAAGCTATGTTTACTATTTTAAAACTAGGGATCTAGTCATCTATGAGGACATTGGTCATCCAAGGTAAAGTACAATTTGACATCTTCCTTAGAGACACTTTTTCAAGCCATCATTACTACAAATTTTATTAAATTGCTCACGTCGACTCTAGATCAAATTACCTTCACATAGATGACAATTTAGCTTCTCTATCTTGATTATGGTAAATACAGGGATAAACTAGGGTTTTTTTATGTGCTTAGGGATATTTTAAGGTTTTAATAGTTCTATAATGGTAGCATCTTCTTGAACTTTCATGAGCTTCATTACTTAGATCTCAATTAGACTATGTGCTTATGTTCTTGGTTTTTTTGAGTCTAAAAAATCTCTTGAACTAACTACTCTACCTTACGTGGCTTTGACATGGCATTCATGTGGATTTTTCATGGTAATTTTATCTTTTTTAAAAAAAATAGTGTTACCTTTTAAAATTCTTGTTTAATTTTTCACCATTGGATCATCCTTATATTGATCAACATGGTCTATCAATCTTGATCTAAGAATTTGAATGCCTTTGGTCCTAAACTTTTTTGAAATATCAACATTGATATTGATTTAATGGATTGACCACACTCTATTAATCATGATTTTCTTAATTTTACCTACTACTCTAGGGAAGATTGATCAGAATGTGTACGCTCATCTACATATCTTTGATATTTGATAGATGCTTGAGTTTTAATTTACAATCAACAATTATGCCACTTATCATCCTCACATTCTTATTTGAATTTTAAATTTTCATTGTGTACCATATTATCATCTTCATATAATAAAATTTAGACCATTTGAACTTGATCCATAAGGTTAAACTCCATTGGTTGCTCAATGTTCTTTAGCTATGTTTGTGACACTTATCACCTTCTCACTTGCCCTAGGGCTTTATTGAAACTTTGACTCAATACACATCATTGGATCAAGTTTTCCTAAACAAATGTTTACCATTGATCCTTAAAAAATTCTTGATCTTAAGTTTAGGGCTTGTGATTTATCTTTAATCTTAGGTCATTAGATCAACTTTGCCCTAGCAGACACGTATCCTTGATCCTATAAAGATGCTTGATATTTAGCTTAGGGCTAGATAATTGCCTATAATCTTGCCCCATTTGATTATTATCATCTAAGAGAACATGGATCATTGATCCTATAGATTAAAATGACATTTAAGTGAGTGTTCGAGGAAAATAAAGAACTTAGCATATTATTTTGGAATATGATTTTATTTTATGTTAATAAACATGGGAAATACATTAGAAAAAAAATTTTAAGCTAAGTTTTGAGATGTAATAAAAGGGACCCCATGATTAATAACAAGACATGGCACAAATTCTTAGGACAAGAATTTTTAGGCTAAGTCTATAGACATAACAAAATGTCTCAGTGGTTAGTTAGACCATATAGATATAAAAGGGACCAAGGGGGATTTTGAAAATAAAGAGACCAAGCATAAAACATTTTAGACTAAGGTTTGTTCAAGTTAATATACATCACTAAAGCTTAGAATAAAAATATAACTATGTCCATGGCATAGTAAATCATTCCTAGGCAAATTATTCTTGCCTAATTTTGAATATGATTCAACGGGACCTAAGTTAGGGTTTTGGGAATTAGGGTTTTAATTTGATTAATCATTAATACAACTTGATTTTCAACAAGACAAAGGCTAACAAAATATTAAATTATTATTAAATCATAAAATCTAAGCATTGCTCATTCCATATGGACCCCATTAGAGTTGTGACCTAAAACATGAAAACCCAATGTTAGTAACTTTAGGAAAGGTTAACTCAAATTTATGAACAAATATGCCAACCAAATTAGGTGTGAAAGACCTTTAGATGAAGACTATGTGTAATCATCTTAATGGTACTTTGATCAAGTCAATTTTCAATTTTAAGGTACAAAATTTGCACAATTTAATACAAGGGTCCCCATTTTTTTAGGAATGGGGGTATGTTGACCTAAAAAAATGGTGAACTTTGGGGAAACATAGCAATATATTGGAATCCAAAGACTCTATTTCAAACTAATAAATAAGTTAGTTAATCCACTTGATAATTCACCATTATTTAGATAAATTCATGTTTAAAACAATCCTTGCACATGTAAAATTAGGATCAAACATCAATACCTAGTCATGATGTGTGTGTGCTTTTATTCTACTTATTATTTGCTAATGGATTTAGATAAAAAATTTTAGATTCATGACTTTAATCATTAACACTGACTTTCAACTTATTTGGATATTCATTAAGAACTATGCTTTAGCTTAGGGAAGGCTTGGTCATTGCTTTGCTACCAACCAAACATACATATCCCCAATAGAGATGTTTTGGCTTCACTAAAGGCCTTTCTCCACTTCTAGCTAGGTTTATAGCTCTAATAGAGGTTACCAAAATCACATCTTCTTAGAAATATCTTGAACTTTTGCAATAAGATCTTATTTTTGTATATTTTAAGACTATTTCATCTTTCTAGCAAAGGTTGGGAACCAATTTAGATAGGTTTAGGTTTTTGGTCAAGATTTTTATCCTCAAACAATCATCTTTGGTTTCAGACTTTGTCCCAAGTAATAATATTTATTAAGTGCAAACATGACTATGTCATAATAGTTTACTCTTTCATCCTACATGTGCAATCCTTCATAAAACCAATCTTAGATTAGAATAAGGTTTAAAATATTGGGGAATAATTAACATACCCATTATTCTTTCCTAGTTTCTACAAACCATAACATTAAGCTCATATTTAACCAATCTATGATCAAGTGGTAGTGATGAGTTATATCTACATTCTTGAGTTGTAAAGTCTCTTGAGCAAGTAGATAAAACTTGATTTCAGGACTATCTTGAAAAGACTTATTAAAATCAAGGAATAAACTAAGATAAAGCAAATAAATATGTATATGCACTATATACAAACAATGGATAAGAAGGACAAAACAAGAAAGAAATTAATCTAAATCCTTACACTAACTCCATAAAGAACCTACCTCCAAGATCAAATTAAAAGTTATTTAGTCTACTACAGAACCTTGAAACATGATTATTTACATTCAATGGCTTCTTCTTATGGATAGGATCAATTGTATGCTTGTGTCTTCTATTCAATGGAACTTGGTTTCCCACCTCCATTCTAAAGTGCTTGGATTCAAGAGATGGATCCAAAACCCAATAAAATTCTTCCCAAATTCTTCTATATTGCATCAAGAGTGCTAATTCCACTTCATGCATAGACTAATAATGGCTTATGTCATCTACAATTAATAATGGTAGCTTATCTACTATTCTTAGACTGGTGTCTTTATTATGTATTTTAGGTGGAAATGGACTATCAATCTTTGCACAAAATCCTTCCAAATCATCCCAAGAGGCCTCTTCATCCTAATCAACTAAGTGAAACTCATCTAGGATCTTACCATTAGTATTGGGTTGATCTCATGTTCCTAACCTTTTGATGGAGTCATATGAAAATTATTGATCTATTTCAATTGCTTCATCTTTACCTTCTATGTAGAATGGTGTCTCTTTTATCCAATTGAATCCCACATCATCTTGCTTTAGGATATATAGAATATCATTTCCTTCTTGGAATAACTCAACTTATATCAAAAAATCCTTGTATAAATATTGCCATGGGTCAAATTATTTAGGGTCATCCTTAATTTTAGAAATGTCCTCATATGAATTGTCCTCATAGCTATCTTTTGAAAAGATGTAATCTTGTATCTAATTTGTTTTATGGGGCTGCTCATCTTGAATGGTTATTCCTTATTCTATATAATCTTCATGTTCACTTTCTTCTTCAAATGGAAAATAAAAATCATGTTCCATGAAGGACGTATATGTCTTTGTAAAGCCAAATGTCACTATAACATTGTCTTGATTAAACACAGGCTCAGATGTATCCTTTTCATTTTGATATGCTTCAAAGACATTAAAATGATCAACTAGATCTATATCACAAAGATTAATTTTATGTATGTTCTCAGATGACCCATTACCACTATTATCATGAAACCTATTTGAATGTCCATTAAATCTGTTATAATCTTCCTTTGTATTTCTTACTTGTTTTTGTAATTGAAAAAAGTTAGTGCTAAATTTTTGAAACATTTTTAATATTAATTCATTTGAGTTTTTTGGTGCCTCAGGGTTATGAATTGGGGTATTGCTACTAGCTATGGGAACTAGGGTTCTATGATTTTGTGGATGAAGTCCACTAGCAGTGCCATTCATGAACCCTAGGTTTTGGCTAGGATATGGATGACTCAAGGGCAATTGGTTCAAGATTAATGTTTGATTTAAGGTAGAAACACTCAAATTAACATTAAGAATGATATTTAGTGATTGGAAATTTGGTTTGACATTTGGGATAGCATATCCAAGCTGACCTTGAGGCTGCATTTGATCATTGATTATTATAAATTCAACACAAGCCAATGTTAAGATGTTTATGACTATAACATACCTTTTAATAAATACAAAATTCATGGGATCTAAATCATCCTTTTAAATATATAAGGCTAAATCCTAATTATTTCTATAAGGGGATATGGTTCTACTAAACATTTTCTATAATCTAGCATTAAAGGATTTAATGGTCTCATTTGAATCTCTCTTAATAGTGAAACTAATGATTTTACCAAATTGATCAATAAAGATTATATTAAAAGAATCCCATCTATCCATGTAATTATGTATAAGGTTAAGGAACCATTCATATGCAACGTCTTTGAAAGTGAATGGAAACAATCTACATGCTACATATTCCTGAACAACCTTTAAGAGTCTTAAAGCAACCTTAAAGCTTTTTACATATTCTTCAGTTGTGACAACACCATCAGGACTAAAATAAGGCAAATAAATTTTTCCATTTTTTGAAATATCATGTACTATACCTAACATGCTGATTGAAGAACCACCTAGCCAAGCCATACCTTGAACATATGAGCACTTTGAACTGGTGAATTAGGTTGGGACCTTGAGAATTTTTGCTCACCTCATTTGACCTAGATTTATATGAACTTATATATGGAGAAGAGGTACTATTACCTTTGATCCTTGGCAATTCCAGCCTTTTTACTTTGAAACATGTTTAAAATATGATGCATCAAATTTCTCTTTACAAAGAACAATGATTAAGTTTACACGTTAAGCCAATTTTGCACAAATACATGTAAAACATGACTATATTTAACTAAATACACTAAAAGATACATCTAAACTAATGAATGAGAGGGATATTTACACTTTTAATCTTGGATAAACATAGATATGTGAATAATCAATCAATCTTTGAACAAAATTACTATTACTACCCTTAGACATGGTAAAAACACAAAGCTTAAACTACCTTTGCATGAATATTCATGGATCTTAAAAGAATATTGATCTAAAGGAGATTTAAAAATGGTCTAAAACCATAAATATCAATTATCTTTACACATTTATGCTCAAAATAACACCAATATTCAAAGAATGCATTGATCTTTGATCAAATTACACCAAATTTAGCATAGATTCTACAAATTCACAAAGATCTAACTATAGGGCCTTTCTTCTAGCACCAATGAAATCTCCTCATGTTGATGCCTAAATATGTATCATAGATGCCTAGAGTGTTCAATAATAATTCTCATTTTAGAATTATAATAATTTAGCACATGAGTTATAGGTTGTGATAATCCTATTATCTATTGATAAATTAGAGGGAAATCAAGTGGATTATTTCACAATATTTATAATGTTTGGTGGTTGGGAGCCATCATGGCCAAATAGTTAATTTATTAAAAATATAAAGTACTCTATGCTATTAATGGTGAATTATGATCAAGAAATAACCTAAAGATTCATATAATATGTATATTTACAATTAAAATTAAACTAGAGTGATTTGGTTAAAAAGGAGAAAAAGGAAGGGTAGGGTAGATAAGAAATGTTGTAGATATTCATTCCAAACATCATGACAAAGTTCAAATATCATCCATGCATACACTTAACCAATATATAACATGGTGTGAGCTCAAATCTTATCAAACATCTAAAGAATGTGGGAAATAATACAAATAAGAACCAAGTTCACTTTACAGATTTACACCTACAAGCAAATAATATTATACCAAATGAAAGAAGAGTAAGAAAATTAAATGAACCTAATAACTTATAATTAACTTAGAATTGGTACAAGTTAACATCTCTAAATTGAAATGTACACACCAATAATTCATAACAACCATTCAAATCTAAAAGTTAGAACAAATAAGTGAGAGAGAAGCTATGATAACAAAAGACATAAGCAAATTTGGACAAACTTTGTAGATTCCTTACTTATATTAATAGCTCAAAGTTTAAATAATTTTGGCTCTAATAACTCCTTTTTATTTTTCCATTGACAATACTCATTTTATATAATGTAAGGAAGTATGTTGGTTAGTCATATACAATTTCAAAGTACAAGTGTTAAGATAGTTGTCCCTTCCACAAAGGTTCTACAATACACTAGACTCTTCCAAATGAGCTAACTTATAGGCAATGTGTTTCATAAGCTACACATGCCTTTACAAATAAAATAGTCCATTTTAAAAATGTACAATGATTAGCTACAAGAAGAATATTCTCAATTCAACTAACTTTGAGACCTTGTGTTATTAAAGTTCCTTATTATTATTGTAAGATCGTCAATTCTCTCTGATGGTATTCATGAATTAGCTAAAGGTCAAAATTTGGTTTTATGAAGAGATCCTTCATTTGATCTATCAATCTCTTATGATATTTATCTACACTATCTAATTCCTCCCTAATGCTTATAACTTTACTAATTATTTCCTTTGTATTTAGAATCATATCCATGATCCTATCATTGTCAATAGTAATCTTGCCTATGTGTCAGTGCCTTACCCTTTTCATAAACTAGGAATCTCTTTTCTTGTGATCATCATCTACAATTATACCATCTATACCTAGTGTAGTAGGGTATCTAACTAAGCTATCTAATACATGAACTATTTTATCTTCAAGTTGCTTGAGGTCATTGGAGAGGTCTCCCATTTACTAGGACCATTTATTCACATTCTTGATCTTGTCTACTAGTATTATCATAGACATGTTTAAGTGAGCTATGTTTACTTCTTTGAAAATAAGGATTTGGTAATATATGAGGAAATTGATCATTTTATGTCAAGTATAGTTCAATATCTTCCTTAGAGACACTTTTCTGATATATCATTATTGTAAATTCTATTAAATTGTTCGCTAGTGGACTCTGGATCAAATAACCTTTACATAGATGATAATTCAGCTTTTTTGGCTTGATTATGGTGAATAAAAGGCTGAAATAGTTTATTTTTTTATGTTCTTAGGGATATTTAAAAGTTTTAATAGTTCTCTAATGGTTGTAGTTACCTAAACTTACATGATATTCGTTACTTAGATCTCAATTAAATTACATTCTTATGTTCTTGGTTTTCTCAAGTCTACACAATCTCTTGAACTACTTAGTCTAGTTTAAGTGGCTCCATCTCTACATCCATGTGGAATTTTCATGGTAATTTTCTCATTCATACTAAAAAAAATATTATTGTCTTTTAAAATTACTTCTTGATTTTACACCATTGGATCATCCTTATGTAGATCAATGTGGTCCATTGATATTGATCTGAGAACTTGAACACAATTAGTCTAGAGCTTTGATAAAATATCAATGTTAATCTCACACCATTGATCTTTATTTAATGGATTGATTGCATTTCATTGATTTTGATTTGGTTAATTATAACTCCTACTCTATGGATCATTGATCAAAATGTATACACTCATCTGTGCAACATCAGTCTTTGATAGATTATTGAGTTTTAATTTATGGCCCATAGTTATGCCACTTCTCTTCCTCACATTCTTATTTGACTCTTCAACATTCACTATGAGCCATCTGATCATCTTCATTTGAGCAAACATATATTTTTGGATCTTGATCCATAAGGTTGAATGCCATTAGCTACTCAAGACTCTTTAGCTATGAGTGTGACTTGTCACCTTCTCTCTTATCTTGGGGCTCCATTAAAAATTTGACTCAATACATGTAATTAGATCAAGTTAACCTAATAAAATGCATACTATTGATCCTTAAAATCTGCTCAAACTTTAGCTTAGCATTGGAGCTTTGTCTTCAATCTTGCATTATTGGGTCAAGTTTTCTTGAGAAGATATGTACCATTTATCTTGGAAAGATGCTTGATATTTATCTTAGGGATATATATTTGTCTTTAATCTTTCACCATTGGATTATGATTTTTTGATCAAATGTAGATCATTTATCCTACAAATGAAAATGATGTTTAAGTCAGTGCTAGGGGAAAATAAAGAACTTAGCATAATGTTTTGGACTATGCTTTTATTTCATGTTAACAAACATGAACAAGAACTTAGAGAAAACATTTTAAGCTAAGTTTTGAGACATATTAAAAGGGACCCCATGAATAATAACAAGACATAGTATAAATTCTTAGGACAAGGTTTTTTAGGGTAAGTCTATAGACATAACAAAAGGTCCCAATGGTTAGTTATACCATATGGACATAAAAGGGACCAAGGGGGATCAGGAAAATAAAGAGACCAAACATAAAAAAATTTGGACTAAATTTTAGTCATGTTAATAAACATGACTAAACTTTAGGATAAAAATAGAACTAAGTCCATGCAATAGTAAATCATTCCTAGGTAAATTTTTCCCACCTAATTTTGAATATGATTCAAAGGGACCTAGTTTAGGGTTTTTGGAATTCTGGTTTGAATATAATTAGTCATTAATAAAAATTGACTTTCAATAGGCCAAAGGGTAATAAAATATCAAATTATTATCAAATCATAAAATCTAGACATTGGTCATTCTAATTGGACCCCATCAGAGTTGTGCCCTGAAACATGAAAATCCAAAGTTAGCAACTTTAGGCAAACTCAAAATTATGAATATATATGCCAACAAAATCAGGTGTGAATGACCTTAAAATGAAGACTATGTGTAATCATGTTAATGGTACTTTAATCAAGTCAATTTTCAATTTTAAGGTAAAAAATTTGCATAATTTAACACAAAGGTCCCCACTTCTTAGGAATGTGGGTACATATGTTAACCTCAACAAAACCCTCTTAAATTTAATTTTATAAAATTCAAAGATCAAATATATTTATATAAATTTTGAATTGGAAATATACACCTTCAAGTTAATTTAGGGGATAATAGTTTATTCAATGCAAGTTTTTTTAAAAAGATTGGAAACCTTGAAGAGAAGATTCCTTTTTTTTTACCTAAATTTGTATTATTGAATGAATAACCATTTAATTAGAATTAACTAATATAATCATATTTATTCTATGAATTATTATAAAAAAAACATAAAATATAGTTTCTAAAATTATATTTGAGTCAAACAAGTTTGATAAGTAAAATGACAAATGCAAAGGGATAAACATAAACTTGTCTTATTTGGTGTACTTTCTTGATTTGTGGATGCTATTGATTTATTAAAGGTTATGTATGATTATTGTGATTTTATAATTATAAAATTTGAAGGTTATTTTCAGCACTAGATATAATCAATAGGCTTAGAAAGTATGACACTTGATCTTGTCCTTATTGGTTAATTTTATCCTTTGGTAGTAAAGCTCTAAAAGTAACCCTAAGAGGTACGTATGATTCAATAATGTTTATTAAATTTTTTTAATGTTATTTATGTGTTCACACACACCTGAAATATCAAACCCTAATTTCTTTCATAAACATTTATAATATAAAATGGGTGGTTTAGGGTAATATGATTCATTTGGACTCACTTTGATCCATTGTAGTTGAAACACCAAACATTGTGCTATATTTCCAATGCTCTAAATAGGGATTAAACTCAAATGTATTTATTCCACTTACATATGTATGTGAAATGGTTATTATGAAAATGTATATTCTTCTTATCTTATCTTACGATTAACATAAGCATGCAAATGTAACAATAATTTAGAATATAGATATAGTAATTAAGTATGAGTAAATGTATAACTTTGAATATCTATTTAAATTTGATAGTTTTTATCCCTCAAATACCTTATAATAACTTTTTTTATATATGGATTTATTATAATTTTAATTAAAAACTTAGAGTTTCACATAAGGACCAAAAATAACTTAATGGGGACTCAAAATACTTAAAGTGGGACTTATAAGACCTAAATGGGACTTATAAAACATAAAGGGGACTTATAAGACCTAAAGGGGACTCACAATAATCAAAGGGGATTAAATATAAAATTATATAGTAAAAGGGGAGAAATATAAGATAAATTCACCATTAAGTGTTTAATTATTAGTTAAGACTATATTGACAAAGTGATTAAAAAACATTATAAAATAAGTGATGTGAAAAATTTAACTGTATACACCTTATAATGAAATTACTTCACCAAAAAATTATAATAAAAAGAATAAGACACAATATGATTGCATATAAGTAAACCACTTCAAGGGTAAACCTCAACAACATTACAATAAAAATATAATTTATAACATGTTGATAAAATACTAACCACTACCTCTTATATATACACTAATTATGATATGAAATAACCTTAAACTGACCAAACTAATAATATCGAGCTATAAATATCATCATATGACTTAATTAAAGGTTATTATAGTTTCAAGTTGGCCACACATATCTAAATACATGATGTAGGTTAAGGGAATAACATTTCCATACCCTTAAAACCAACTTTATCCTAAATATTGATTATTATTATGTGCTATTACATGTACACTTCATCCTCCCATGTCACATATTCACTTGATAGATTATTCCACATGATCAAAATCTTTGTAATCACCATTTTATGCAACGTCTTAATGATATTTTTAAATATACCATCAATTAAACAATTATTAATTCCTCCTCATTAAGCTATGGTAAATTTCTTTGGGATGAAAATATTTATATAATGACCTTATTCAAGTAGGAAACATGGAAAACTAGATGTAATTTGTTTTTAATGAGGTAACTCCATTTTGTATTCTAAACATCCAATATTATGAAATATTTGATAAGGGACATAATAATTAGGTGAAATATTATTTTATTTCTTATATTATTTTAATAAAATTTTCTTATATGGTTTTAAACACAAAATAACTCAATCTCCAACTTTAAATTATTTTTCACTGTAATGTTGGTCAACTTGATAACTCATGTCATTTTTTTCCATTGTCATGTTCACTTGGATATTAGAGAACACATCCTTATGATGTTGGGTGTGTTCCTTGAGTACTTGAATATTTGGTTGGGCCCTCAAATATCAAGTGATGGATGGTGGATGACACTAGTACATTATCAAAAAATGAAATATTTGGGATGACATATGCTAATAATTTTTATACCACCATTATACTAGTTTTAACCATTAATCCCATCTCTATTTCTTATATAAAATCAAAATAAAAAAGATAAACTCACAATACCTTAATTACCACATTAATTTTATCAATAAATTTGGGATGATAAGATGAACTAAGAGGCAATTAGGTACCAAAACATGAGAGTAACCTAGTCTAAACATTATTTTTTAAATATAGGATAAAAATAACTTACTATGATATTTGGGGTACCATGAATATTTTGAAATATATCCGTAAATTTTGTTTTTACTATATTTACTAAAAATGAATATGAAATTGCACAAAAATGGGAATATCTAGTGAGTCTATCTAAAACAACCATGATGACATTTTTACCTTCATATTTTTGAAACCCCATGATAAAATCCATTTAAAAATCCCCTCACTTATAGCTAGGAATATATAAAGGTTTCAATGAACTTTGGCTCTTGATTTTCTCCCATTTGTTTCACTCACACACCATACATTTTTCCACAAATGTTTAGACTTACCATTTTATCCCTTCCCAATATAAATCATGCCTAACTATATGATAAGTTTTAAACTAGCCTAAGTGTTCATCTACTTAATAATCATGAAGTTTCATAATAAATTTATGATTAAGGGTTGGAATTTTATAGATGTGCAACCTATCCTTATACCAAATAGGATCCCTTTTCCATAATAAATTATCTAGCATGTTTGGGTCTTGATGGAGATTTTGAATAAGATCATGTGTAGTGGAATCATTCTACTATTCTCATCTTTCTTTATCTAGCCATTTGATCTATAATATGAACATGGTGCACAACATTTCCTCTATGGAGTCATCTCTCATAGCTCTTACATTAGTCCTGACATTATGCTTTCTTTTCTTTAATACAATCTCAAAGTAATAATCCAACATATTAGTGACACATTTTTTTTATAATGACAACCTCTATTTTAAGAATAATTTTATATTATCATGATGTGTATTCACCTTAAAATCTCTTCCCATGAAGTATCATCACCACTATTTTTCTATGTGAAGGATATCCAACATTTCCTTCTCATAAATAAGATTTATAAAATTATTCCCTATGAGTTGGTGAATTTAAAATTAAATGAATTTACCTTCTTTCATTAGTACTACTCCCATTCCACATCCTAAGGCATAAAATTTCATAGTTAATGTTTTGGAGAAATATAAACTAGTTAAAACTAGGGTGGTTCACATTGCCTCCTTCATCTTCTCAAATTCTTGTGGTGGATGCCTCATTATAATAGAAGTATTATTTTTTCAATATGGATATGAGTGGTTCTATTATATTTCCATATTTTTTGAAAATAATGACATTATTACCCTATGATCCCCAAGAATAAGTGGATATTTTAAAGGGTTTTAAGCACTTTCCATTCTACCATATACTTGATATTGTGTTGTTCCACCTTAATGTCCTCATGTTAAAAAATGTGGTCATAATATTTGACATTATTAAATACAAAAAATTATTTGGAAGGTTTGGCATAAATTTTTTATTGAGAAATAATATTCAAAATATAATTCATATGATGTAAGTGTTCCAATCAAGGCTTTTTGTATATTAAAATATCATCAGAGAATACCAAAATAAATTTTTATATAAATATACTAAAATATGAGTTCATCAAAACATATAATAAATATGGTGCATTAGTGAGACCAAAAGGAATTACCATAAATTCATAATGGTTCTCATGGGTTCTAAAATATATGTTATGAAAATACTCATCTCTAATTCTTATTTGATGATACCTAGAAGGAATATTGATTTTTAAAAAATAAACATGTAATTAATACATTAGTTTATCAATTACAAGAAAGGGAACTTACTAATATTTTATGATGTACTTATTAAATTCCCTATAGTCAGAACATGTACTAGGTGTCATCCTTCATATGCTCCATCACCACTAGAAAGGAAAAAGTGATATTAATATGGCTAATACATGATTCCAACATATCATGTACTATATGTTTAATCTCTATTTTAGACATATGGTACCTGTAAAGTCTGATGTTTGATATTTGGCACCATGGCACTAGTTTAATGGCATGATCATGATCCATTTTTTGATGAAGTCCATTTGGCATATAAAAAAACTATGTTATTTTCCTCTAAAATATCATGTATAACTACAAATATTTGCCACTTTTTTGTTTATGATTTATTTAAAATAGTCAATCTAAAAACATATATTCCCCTTATTTTATAATATTATTAATCTAGTGAGAACTCACCAATTATGGTGACTTTTCATGTAACTTATGGAACTAAAATTTCCTACCCTTATAATGGAAACACATGAATAACTCTTATAATTTTTTTTCAAAATGTTGTTATCTATTGGAATCAAAAAATAATGTTTTTTCCACCCATATGAATTTTAAACATAAAGCTATCTAGTAGATATTTTCTCATGGTGATTTTAAGACTACGACAAATCCCAAAATAGTTGATTGTTACACTATCTACAATCATGACTTGAAACTATGGATTTGGATTGAAAAAATAGATGAAGTGTATATAAAATTTACTATTTATGAATTTTTTAATTAGTCCTAAGTAAAAACATATTTTGACCATCTTTTCCTTTACAAAACCCACTACCTTGAGTGTTTTCAAAGTTTTACTTCCAAATATTGCATGGAAATAATTATTTGGTTAAGTTTACTCTGATTTCTCTCATATGTCATTTCCATCCTCTCATGTTACTTATTCATCATATTTTTCATAATTAGCATATTCAATGTATAATAAATTATTTTATGAACACGTATGCCCTCAACTGTACTTCTATCATATTAAAAACATAACCCTCTTACCCTATTCTCTTCATTTTTTGAGAAATTTGTATAGCAGAGTGTGGAATGAATTTATTAAAGTGGTTATATCTCTTATTTTCATGAATTTATGTATTTTTGGGTATAATTCCATCTCCTTTAATATTCATTCCATGAAAATAGCCTTAGATAACTTTGATCAACATGTGCACATCATGTTGAATGTGATATGTGGGCCCCCAAAAGTACATCATTCAAATTTTCATCCATGATCTTCTCTACTCTCAAGGATAGATTTTTAACTATTAATTATAATCCATGATATACATACATACATACATACATACATACATACATATATATATATATATATATATATATATATATATACATACATACATACATACATACATACATACATACATACACACACACACACACACACACACATACACACATGTATGTATATATATATATATATATATATATGTATATATATATATATACATATATATACATATATACATACATATATATATATACATATATATACATATATACATACATACATACATATACACATATATATATATATATATATATATATATATATATTCTCACACACACACACACACACATATATATATATTCACATTGTTATGATACTGGAATTTTAATTCATCCATAAAAATTGACAGTGAGACCCTTCTTCATATTTTGAACACAACCATTGATTAAAACTGAATTACTCAAGTTTAAAATATAAATATTCCACTATCATTTTTTATACACATGGGAGCTAATGTACATCAATAAATTTATCCATTCACTTATTTCAAGTGACTAGATACTTCTCATTAAACTTACACATTTATAATTATTTCATCAAGTTATATAGCCCCAAATGGGAAGTATATACACATAATATTTTCAAACTTTATCAATTACTAATGCTTACTCTCTTATAGGAACCTATCAAGTCTCAATATCTCTAAGCACATGTCTTAGGGGTTCACTTGTAATGGGGTGGATAGACCATTGGTGCTTCACAAGATTTTTTTCCATTTACTATAACTTTCTATTCACAAAACTATATCCTAAAAACATTCCTCTAAGCTTTGCCTCCTATATTTCACCCTCCTCTAGTCATTTTCTACTTTCATTATCCATTCCCTAGCCTAAAATCCTTTTTGAAAATTTATGATACAATGTCATCCCCATTGACCCTATACTCTAATTAATAAAACTCACTTAGGGTCTAGGTTGGCCCCTGTCCAACCTAGACCAAGACATAATTTGTTTTTGTCAATAATGATATAAAGTTGATTGGATCGACCCTATCAACTAACCTTTAAACAAGGACCAGGGTTAGATCAAACTACATAAATACATTTATTTCATTATTTATTCAAGATAGAAAGAGTAAATTATTAATTTACTCTTCTTTATAATATACTCTTCTATTATTCTATTTGAGGATTCTTAGTTTAGGTTTTGTACTTGGAGAATAATCTTGTCTTGTGTAAAAGTCTTGGATGTGTTGGCCTTTATTAGGGATCCTTAAAAACCACAAAAATATCATGCAAAACACCTTTGTCTAAGGGATAGATAGAGTCTCGATAGGTTCAACTTCAAGTTAAGTATCTCTCACTTTGTTCCTCTCTTTTAGTAGATATAAGTAGTATAAGAATGGATTGTGAATATATTGCTCTCTCCATGCATTATGATTTTAACTATACATAGCTTAAATAGTATTATCTTATGTATGTCTAATTTTAATGTTTACTAACCCCCATTTTGAGACACAAGGTTTGATGTGCACTAGATTATAATTTACTTTACCTGTTATTTACTTTCATGAATATGAAAACATAGGACCTAGTTAGGGTTATTACATAGTTTTGCTTGACTAGAGGCTTTGAAACCCTCCCTAATGATATTATTGTGGTATGAGATCCCTTGTATAGTTATAGTAGATCCATATTGGTCATGACTGAAAATATATATTGTATCAACAATTAGAAGTGTAAGTAGGATTTATCTTCTCTGATCAAAGATTGATTTATAAATTAGTTTCATTTCCCTTTACATATATTCTGGTGAACCTGACATAAATCTAATGCTTATAGGTTTTCTTTCACACCATAATTTTTATTATCATTATCATTTTTATATATTTATTTTACTGTATCAAACCATTTAGTATATTTGTAACTTTATATGCATAGGTTTAACACACAATCACTTCAAAATGACTATGTTCTATTTGTATAGGTCTTCACTAATTAGAGGTTACTGGGTTGATTAGTTTGACACAATATTATTCTTCAACTCCATATTAGCATAAATAGTTGAATAGTCTGACTCTTTCTACTATTTTTTTCTATCAACATATAAGTCAACAAACACTATTGAACAAGTTGACTCTGTTCATTTATCTCTTTTTTATCACACAAGGTTTTGCAAACTTGGTCAAACCAGTTGACCTAGTTGGTAGAATTTAAAAGTATAAAAAAATCATCACAACATAAAATTTTGAATTCTAAATAATATTAAAACCCACTAAGGATATTTTATTTTTTCTCATTATCACTTCATTTTTTCCTTCAATATTGCTTTTCACAAGTTTGAAGTCTATAAAATTGTAACCCTACAACTAACTAGGTCAACCAAGTTGATTTAGTTATGTAGTCTATCTTCTTTCTAAGATAAATAGTTGACCTATTTGAATTTGTTTTTAAATACCTTACATTTATAGAATAATAATGACCCAATCAACTATGTTCTATATTGTTTGCATACAGTGTCTCTTGAATTGACTTTGTACTATTCTCAATCAAAGAGTTAACATTTGTTTGCTAAAAGTTAATTCAAATTTTATTTTCAATTATTTTCATGTTTAGAGTAATTCACATAGTCAGAATAGGTGGTTTTTAAAATTACTATTTTAGTCACACTATTTTACTCTTTTACACACACTACCAAAACACTTTACATTGAAGAAGAATTAAACATTTGTCTTCCCAAGGTGTACCTACTTATATTTCATCACCAAGGGGGAAGCTAAATTAGTTTTATGGCCATCTATAAATACATGTTTAATGGTATATATTAGCAAAGCACTTAACACCCTTATCACTATAATATTTTGAAGTGAAGGTGTAGGACCCAATACTAAAATAGTACCATTGCCAATACAAATTCCTTTCAGCCTAAATGTCTTGAAACCAATCTTATATTACCTTCTAGTTCCTTATTTTTATCCAACTTTCCTATCATATTCAAATCAAACTTTATTATAATCTAATAAAACTTAGGGTGACCAATTAGTTATAATTTAATTTTTATTTATTGCTTACTCATTGATCATTGAGTTTTTTATTTCAAAACTTGAATCAACCAATGTTGGTGCAAGGTTTGTGTTGTGTGATCTAATTAGATTAATCACATTGATCTAATTGATTGTGTTTGATTTAATTATTGATTAAAATTATCTTAAAAAAATTTACCCTATTTTTAGCACACTATCATCTTGATCAATACAGTCTCTTACAAACTCTTTTTCACCTTCTTGTCTATAGTACACAATCAACCTGCATGATTGTGTACTCCTATCTCTCTATTATATCCCTTGCCTAGTAATACATAGCTGACCCATATGACTGTGGATTATTTTTAGCCTATATCTTAGCTTTACCCTATCAACCTAGTTGATTTTGTACCTATCAGCCATTTATATTCCCTATTGGTCAACTCTAATCTTTATCTAGCTGACTTCATCCCTAATTTTTCTTTTTCTTCTCTAATCTCTATCTCTTTCATCAATCATCATGAAATACACTATCATAATATTTTTGGACAACCTAAATCCATTTAGACACTATACAAGATGATATTTCCTTCATTTATTTACCTCCAAAGAGAGTCCTCACTCTTGGAGTACTTCTTTCCCTCCCTCATCTTTAGATTGCAACATGGTTCAAATAATGTAACAAAATGAGATTAGTGGATCAAATCATTTTCATACCTACCATGATAATTCCCATATCCAATCATCTCATCACAATGTGGAGAAAATTGACACAAATCTATCCAATAACCCCATATGCAATCCACCTCCTAAAAATCCTCCCCTAATACCAATTTGGGGAGTCCTCCTACTAACACCAACCCACCAATTAATACGACTTAGATTTTCGCACAAATAGTGCAATAAATGAACATAATGCAAACATATAACACCTCCAAAATTATTTAACTACAACATAATTTCATCAATATGGATAATCAACCTCCCATTATTCTAACTCAAAATAATGAAAATGTTATTCCTCCTCCTCTTAGATATATCACAAGAAATGTCATCCCTCAACCTATCATGAACAATAAGATGCTTTAAAACATCAAAAATGAGCCTTTATCCCCTTTCATTATTTATTTTTATATTGGTAACATATCTCCAACTATTTATTTTGATCAGACTAAAAACCCTACATCTTTTCTTAAGGCATTCATCAATATTTATAACGAATGGATCCAAACTAATACTTAGCCACAACTAAAATCTTAGTTAAAACCTTAACTGGTGATGTATTGGAATGTTACAATTAACTTCTCTAACACTCCATATGGAAACTAAAGGATTAGTCAATCCATTAGTTAAATATTTTCAACACAATGATCTTCTCAAAAATTACCTTAGCAATTTCATCAATTCCAAGCAATCTCCCACTGAATCAAATCATGACTTTATTAAAAAATGGAAATACTTAGCCCACAAGGATGATCATAACATGAATAATGATAATATTTTAAAACTCTTTATAACCACCTTAATCAATTAAATTCAATATAAGGTTCAAACTTTCCCCTCAAATGCTTAATGAATTTCTCAACCAAGCCAAGCATCAAGACTTTTTAATGAAATAGTTTGAACCTAATACCAAATCATTAAGGGATTTTTTAAATATTTAATTAATGTAATAGCTGATGATATTTAACAAACCCAAATCAAGAGTTTCCAAAGTTGACACTTCCCTATCTTCTCACACACCATTAACTATGTAATAAATGAAATACTTTTTAGTAGCCTCTAAACCATTTATTTATCCCAATAATCCTACTAAATAGTATGACCTTAATTATTTTTATTGGTTATATTATGATATTGGTCACTCCCATTAAACATATAGAGGGCTTACAATTTTTTTTTTTTATTTCCTAAATACTTGGAGAATCATTTAATCATGAAACCATGATTCAACTCCATTGTCAAGATTACAATAAAAATTCTAAAAAATGACAAGCTTCAAAATATTCTTATTTTAACAACCAAAAATATTTTTCCTTGTCTAATGCTCAATAAGCTAACAAGGATGTTTTTTCCATTGATATTGACTATGACCAATATTACAATAATTCCCAATATGTCAACATAGCCAAGGTCAATTATCATTATAAACTAGCTCACAAAGATCCTATCACTAAACCTAAGAAACCATATTTCACATATTAACTCCTCAAAGATACTACAATGACTCACCTCAATTTAGAAACTAATGAGGAACCATCTCCTCCTTATAAAACCCCAACCACTTTTATTTCTCTAAATCTAATTTACCTTATAATCCTCATGTTGCTTCTTCTTCCAAAACCCACTTAAAATTCTTAGAATAACTAAAATTCATGCCTTTAAATATTACTCTTATTGAATTAGTTCACAACTTTCCTCATCATCACAAGTTACTCATGTAACAAATTCAATAAATTAAAGAGCCATCTCCCTTAGAAGAGGAACCATCTTCTCATGAGCCCCAAAAAAATGAAGTGCATACCATTGAATCCATTTGTCCTTATTTAAAACCCTCCATAGATTTCCTCAAAGAAGACATGATTAATGATGAGATCCTATTTAGAGTAAATGATTCACCCTTATTCAATAAAATAACCATTAATACAACCTTCATTCATAAAGTATTAGTAGACAAAGTATGCAATATTAATGTGACATTTTTGTTGCTCATACAAAAACTTGGCTATAATAAAGGTCATTGCAAACAAACTCACTTGACATGTCTTGGATTGGACAAAACTAATCAATAACCACTTAGTTGTATTTGGATCCTTCTTATGATTGGAACTAAGACTATACAAACTAAGCTTATGGTCCTTAATTTACCATTATCTTTCAACATACTCCTAGGATGCCCATGTACTCATAGAATGAGGGTTATAGCTTTTCCAACATCTAATTTTTCAAGTTCCTTTGTAATGGTAAAATGTATAAACATGAGGCCGATCCCAAACCTTGAAGTATTCAAATTACAAATCCCAAATCTCAATATCACATTCCTACCTTTCCAATGATCAATGGTGCTACCTTACCTAAATTTGTCAATATTAATCTAGATTTACATGTCACTCTTGTTGATTATGATGATTATGAGCCTACTCACTTGAAAAATACTAGTAGTAATACGAATCTACCTCCTTATATCTCAAAGTGGCTTCCTCTTTCTCTATTTCCTCATGATCACACCATCCTTCTCATTGATAAGATCATTAATCTCCCCCATACATGAAATGATCAAGAAGCCTCTTACATAGAAGATGATTTCATGTGCAATGATTATGGAGTGGCCAAATTATTCCAAGAATTTTTAATTATATCTCCACATAAATTTAGTGATCTAGGCATCTCCCCTTCCAAATTTCCTCATGAATCTCAAGAATGTAAAATTTATCCAAATTATGATGATAATTACATTATAACATAATCTCAATCAAGATATTTGGATGTTTAAAATTATTAGTAAACTCTATCTCAAATACATGATTTTAATTATGATGTTAATACCATTTCCATTAATTTTGGATTAACACCTAAAGGACATGTACCTCTTACTAATTATCCACTTATTGATACTCCTTGGGTGGTATAAAAAATCTTACCTTATAAAACTCTAGAACTTCCTACATTTTCTATAACTCCTACCAAACCAATCATTCCATATGATTCTCTCCCTGTCAATGATGCTAATGAAAACCCAATTGAATCCAATGAACCTTCTTCCCATACTCCATTTATTCTTGAGATTATATTTGATGCCACGGCCATAGATGCATGTAAAATACATTTTTAATATGATTTCCATTGTAAAAAAATTATTTATCTCAAAGTATATGTCATGTATTATGGTCCTCTTCCCACTTTTCCTAGCAATGAAGCCATTTTTGAATTGTTTCATGCTTGAGAAACCCAACTTATTTAGAAACATAATAATATTGGGAATTTCAATAAAAAATCACTCATTTAAACAACTTAATCACTAGCATTGATCCAAAAACAAATCCCATTTCATCTCTACCTAACTTGCCATACCATTTCTAGGATGAAAATGATATGCTTATCAAGGAAACTACAATAATTGAATATAGTACCCCATCATGCCCTTGACCTATCACAATCTCTCAAGAACTTACACAAATTGAACATGATAGCTTGAGTTTATTCTTTGATAAATATCATGATATTTTCACTTGGTCCTATAAGGACATGTTTGGTATTGATCTTAGCATCGTGGTATATAATATCATCACCTATCCTGATTCTAAACCCGTATGATAAAAACAATAGAAATTTCCACTTGGATTTTCCAATTTATTCCATAAATAAATCATTAAATTTCTCAATTCTAAATTTATCAATATTATTTACTATTCATAATGGGTTTCAAACATTGTCCCTATTAAAAATAAATTCACCATGATCATTCATATTTGCATCAATTTTCCTAATCTCAATCTTGCTTGTCAAAAGGATAACTTCCCTTTACCTTCCATATATTCCATCATCAATTCCATTGGTTGGTTATGAAGTGTTGTCCTTTATGGATGGATTTTTGGTTTATAATCCAATTCACATTCCCCTCGAAGATCAACATAAGATAATTTCACTCTAGAATTGGGTACCTATTATTACATTAAAATGCCCTTCAACCTCAAAAATTCCAAAGCTACCTGTCAAGAGGATATGACCCACATTTTCCATGAACTTATCCATAATATTATGGAAACCTATGTATATGACCTTATTCCAAGTCTAAAAGTTGTAAAACTCATCTTTTTTTATCTTGCTATCATTTTTTACGACCTCATCAAATATAAATCTAGACTAAATCCCTACAAATGTGTCTTTGGTGTCACATCTAGAAAATTGTTAATATTCTTTGTCTCTCTTTATGACATTGATGTTCATCCTGCTAAGATCAAATCTAATGTCAACATGCCTATACCTTGGTCCATTCTTGATATTTTTACTTGCCTTGGCAAAGTTGGAGAAATAAGATGCTTTGTCCTCAAAATGGCTTACTGCATGTACTCTATTAATTCTCTTCCAAATAAAGTTAATGATGTCAAATGGACAAATCCTTGTTAAAAATAATTTAACAATATGAAATAATCTTTGCTTCACCCACCCACTCTTCATCCACTTTATAATGATCATCCTTTAATCTTATATACTTATTCCACACCCATATTAGTTGGTGCATGATTTCCCAACAAGATGATACTGGAAGATAATATCTCATATATTATATCATTCAAGGCCTCATCAACTATGAAAAATGTAAAACAAAACTAGAACATGATTGTCTCATCATATATTTTGTAGTTGAAAATCTTTGGCATTATATGCTTTATCAAACCACTTATGTTATGATCCATTTTGATCCACTCCATCACTTCTTCTCCAAAGACTTTATTCTTGGAGATAGAATTCGAAAGTGGTTGTTTCTTCTTATGGAATTTTATCTCTACATTATTATGAAAAAATCTATTGAAGGATAAATCATTACCGACCAACTCCCAGTTGCTCCTATACCTACTACTGACCACCTTCCAGATCATCTTACTAATGATAATATTCTCTATATTAAAGGTATTAATCAATCAATATTTATTAAAAATTAATTTTTTAATTTCACTAATTATCTTGAAGCAAGTAATCTTAGAGAGTCCTATATTCTCTCTAGTGCTACCAAATCAAAATTAGACTTCTCAAAATTAATGTTAATTTTCACAAAGATACTTGGACCCTTAATTTTGATGGTGTTAAGTGCCTTCAAGGAAATAGAGTAGGTTGTATCCTCACTATTTCCCTTGGTAAAATTATCCCTTTGGAATTTAACCTTACATTTAATATCACTAACAACATGGAAAAATATGAACCATCAATCCTAGGCATGAGAGTGGCCCTTGATTTAGACATTAAATATTTGTATTCTTTGCAAAACTCTCAACTCATATATTAATAGGTTAATGGTGATTATCAATGAAAATTCAAAAATTTCATTTCTTATCATCAAATAATCACTACCATTGCCAAAGAATTCACTTCTTTTACCATTGAGCCTATCCCCTGATATCAAAATTCTATTGTCGATTCACTTGCTTCTTCAGAATATCTTTTTCATTTGCAACAAGTTTTTTCTGATCTTAACTTTATTATCTAATAAGGAAATTCCCCATCTTCCATTCGAACACAATATTAACTTATATTCCAAATTGAGACTAATATAATTTGAGAAAGCCTATGGTATAAAGACAGCATTGAATTCCTTGAATTCCAAACCTATCCTCTAAACATTGATTCTCATGAAAACACTCAGATTCACTAACATGATTTAAAATATGTATTAGGTATAAAATCCTTTACTATCCCAATGATGAAGGTATGTTGATCTACTTTGTTATGAAATATTAGGTTCATCCTCTCCTTGAATAAGCACATGGGGGAGTTTATAGTGGCCATTATAGTAGATATGTTATAGCCTACAAATGTTTACGTATGGGTTATTTTTTCCCACTCTTGAAAATCATGCCATTGAGTTAGCTAAAATTTGTATTCCCTACTAACTTCATGATGATATAATTCATTTGCCTCTAGTTGAGCTGCAAACTATGGAGCCTCCTTGACCATTATTAATGTGGGGATTACATCTCATAGGCTAACTACCTATATCCCAAGATGAGAAATGTTTTTATCATTACAAATATCAAGTATTTTACCAAATGGGTTGATGTCATGCTCCTCATCAATGTCAATTACACTAGTATTTCTAAATTCATCCTCAACAAAAACATTTATCACTTTGATGTTCCTCATACTATTTTTTTTTATGATGGTGATAAGTTTAAAAATAAAGTCATCAAATAACTCTATACTAAATTCAAAATCAATCACAAATTCTTCACACCCTACCATTCCCAATGTAATGTCTAAGATGAAGACACTAATAAAATTATCCAAAAAACAATCCATGAAACCCACATAGATTGGCATCTTCATCTATATCTATTCTTTGTACCTATCACACTAGCATATGGACTACCACTAGGGCAATGTTATTTTTAGTAATCTATGGTTATGAGTCAGTCCTCCCATTAGAATTTGAGAGACACTTTGTATGTATATCTCTTCATGGTATCATACCTAATGAATAATTATGAAAATATTTCCTTCATTCTCTTGATATTATTGATGAACACCATCTTTTTTCCCTACAATACAATCACCAATATAAGCCCCACATTTCCAAATTATATAATAAAAGAGTTAAAGTTATCTTTTTTAATGTTGATGATATTGTACTTAAACTAAAATACCCTCATGATAAAGAAGGTAAATATTCTCAGATATGGTGGGGGCCTTATTTATTCAAAGACATCCTTGGACAAAGAACCTATCACCTTTAAAACAATGAAGGCCATATTTTCAAAGAGCCCACCAATGCACAATTTTTAAAGAATTATTTTTCCTAGATATTTCCATTCTTATCACGATTTATATATGTTATCCTTATAACACTTTTTTTATGATATTTACATGGGTCTCACATTATATAATAGTTTCTCTTTCCAAAATCCTTATTTCTTTATTTTTGGTCCTTTGGTGTTCTCTTTTCTCATGAGTTGCATTGTAAAACCATGGATAGGAACCAATATTCCTCATGATTTTCCTTTTGTTCTCATTATTTCATTACTTTCTAATGTTTTTGTACCCCTTGGGTTTTTCCTTTGTGATTTGCATTATAAGACCATGGATAGTACTAGGTCTTCTTCATAAATACCATCTTTCTAATTTATTTTTCACATGCTTTGTGCACCTTATTAGGTTTATCTTTTATGAGTTGAAATGTAAGACCATGGATAGGACCAAGCCTTCCTCATAAAATAACCATCTTTTATTTAGTCAGTGCTCTTTCTCTAAATTTTTTAGTAATGGTTATAAGTTTATCAACTCTTATTCTCAAATTTATCTTTTGCTTCTTTTGTAGATAAAATATGCATAAAAATAAGGTGTTAGCATGTTTTCCTACAATTACATCATTATTATGATAAGGAATCATACTTCACTATTATTGTATCCCCCTTTTCACTCTTTATCACTTTTAATGTGATTTGAAGTACTTCAAATTATTTCATGTTTCATTCCTCTTAACTTCCTTTCCTTTCATCCCACATTGGATAAACCAAGTTCAAAGTCAAGATAACATTTTTATTTCACCTAAATTAACAAGACTCTTAGATACCATGCTCTCTAAGTTCTCTTTCCTAGCAACCACATCCAAATTATTCAAATGATAGTCATCTTTATCACCCATGTTTGGTTTTCCAAATCCATATGAAAGAGGAATAGAAAAAGCCATAAAAAAGTTAAAAGACAAATCATTTAAAACAAAAGGAAATGATACAAATTGAAACATATTTTTTCAAAAGTCATAATCACACTGAAATACATGATTATAAGCACATCCCCTATCTTTAATAAAATCTCAATCTCCATAGTTAGCCTCATGACAGAGATGAGGTCTATTAGAGTGTGATAGGCTAGTAGATTGGAATAGGATAATTCATAAAAATCTATGGTTCCACCTAATTTCTAATGTAAGTATCCAATATTTTTAGTAGTTTGAATACTCTATAGGGGGTCCTAAGGAATGGGAAACATGTTATGGGAAGGTAGGTCCAATTTACTTTTCATGTATATAGCCTTCATGGGATGATCTACATACTTCATTTGTTGACCCAATATTTGTGTGGATGGGAGATGTTCTTCAAATTCCTTAATGTAAAAATTCCTCTTGTTTTGAAAAACCTAATTTGAGTGTCTTAACTTTGATAAAGAGTTTATATACCTTGGTTTTTCCTTCATTCTCCCCTCCACCATTTAATTTTCCCCCTTAACACTAAAAGTGTGATTGTAAATCTTTTTTCACACTTCTATATTCCTCCTTTCTCACATCATAAAGACATGCTAACACTACTTTGTTTTGATTTTTATCTATCTTTAGAACAAAAAAAATGCTTGAACGACTATGGATTATTTTCTTTACAAACTAGCTCTACATTCTAAGACTTGATTTGATTTATTTTACCATTTTCCATTATTATAATCTCCTTTTTTTAGACACTTAAGTCCATTTCTACTTTCATGTTCTTTCTTTTTCCATTATTGAGTGAGGTTGGTTTATTAATTCTCACTCACCAATGTTGTTTCCCCTTTTATGCACTTTTTCCATTGATTATTAAGTAAGGATTTTTACTACTCACTCATCAATTTTGTTTTACAATTTTGCTTTTCCATATTTGTTTAAGTAAGGATTATTAATACTTTCACATTAATGTTTGATTACCATTTTTGACATGTATCATTGGTTTAATTTGGTAAGTTTGAATTTTTTGGTCTTTATTAGCCTTGGATTTTTGGTTACCCAATTTATTCTAGTTTTTAACTTGGTCATTTAGTCCTAACTTAGCATTTATTACCCTAACTTTCGAAATTTCCATGTATATCTCATCCACACAACATCATCTATCTTGGCTTTCCTATATTGGTTTGTTTTTCCTCTTAAGAAAGAAGTTTATATGCCCTCGATGATAAAAACTAAAAATATAGATAAAAAAACATCTGAAAATGAAGTTAAGTCAAGATACACATACATTTACTCTTATTTTTAGTTTTTTTCATGTTTAGTCATTTAATTTTAATTATTTTTATGCTTTAAAATACTACAATTTTTTAGCTTCAACATTATGTGTTGTTATGTTCTTTTCTTGAATCAACATCCCATGATACACCTGAGTGACACATGATGAGATTCAAGTGGGGCATATATATACACATAATATTTTTAAAATTTATCAATTATTGATGATTTATCTCTTACAAGAACCTTTTGAGTCTCAATCTCTCTCAGTGCACATCTTAAGGGGTGCATCAGGAAAGGTGTGGGTAGATGATTGGTACTTTATAGGATTTTTAACCCTTTACTACCACTTGATATCTAAAAAACCATCCTCAAAAAATTCCCCTAAGATTTTCCTCCTATTTTTCACCCTCCTCTAATCATTATCCACTTTTATTAGCCCTTCCCTAGCCTAAACTATTTTTTGATAATTTATGATATAATGTTGGCCCTATCGAACTTGTAATCTAATTGAAAAAAACTCATTTAGTGTCTAGCTGATCCCCTATCCAACTTATACTAAGATCTAATTTGTTTTTTTGAATAACAATACAGATTTGATTGGGTTGACCCTATCAATTACACTTTTAGAAAAGACTAGGGATAGATTCAACTTTATAAACACATTCATTTCATGATTTATTAGAGAAAATAAGAGTTAATTATTCAATTATGATTATTTACAATCTGATCTTCTACTATTATACTTGAAGAGTCTTAGCTTAGGGTTCTTGTGGAACAGTCTTAGATGCTTTGGCCTTTCTTACTGATTCTTACAAACAACAACAACCTATTATGAAGCACTTTTAACCAAGGGAGAGATTAAGTCTTGATGGGTTTGTCTTTAAGGAAAGTATCTCTAACTTTTCTCTTCTCTTTTAGTAGATATAAGTAATGGATTTTGAATATATTTATGTTTCCATGCATTAGGGTTTTACCTATACATCTCTTAAATAAGATTCTCTTATGCATGTTTACTAACCCCCATTTTGTTTCATAATCTTTGGTGTGTACTAAATTAAAATTTACTTTAATTTATATTTACTTTCATGAATATAAATACATAAGACCTAGTTAGGGTTGTCACATAATTTTTCTTGACTGGAGGCTTGGAAACCCTCCCTAGTGATATTATTATGGTATGATATCCCTTGTCTAGGTCTAGAATATACTTCTTGGTCATGACCACAAATATATAATGTATCAACAATCAGAAGTGTAAGTAAGATTTGTATTCTCTTACCCAGGATCAATTTATAGATAAGTTGCATTTCCATTTGCATACATGAATTAACCAAAGGTAGCGATTGAGTTGTATTGTGAATTATATTGGATTCACCTAAAGATCCACAATAGTTAGTATAATCAGTACTAGATTTGAGTTGATTTTTTGGATTAATTTTATAATTAAAATGTTTAGTGAGATTACTCTTGATTTCATCCAATTATGATTGACTTTGGATATATAATATTCTATGGTTTGCATACTATAATCAAGTTAGCTAACCTTATGATCTATCAAATAAAAAATATAAAAGAAAAGATCAACTAATTCTTATTTGTGGCTCCATATCATCTTTGTTAGGAATTTTCTAAGGATTTTTGGAACCCTTACCTCAACCCCTAGTTTTTGGACCTACCATACAAAGACTTAAAAATGAATAATTTAATTTTTAACTTTGACAAAAAAATGACCAAGTAGTTTATGACATTTTTTGTCTCAAATAAAAAACATCAAATAATACTCCCCATTATATTTTTTCAATCTTTAAATTTTTTTAAGAAAGTAGGAAATTTATTAAAATTACTATCCTAAAAATAAAATCTAGGAAAAAATGAAGATTTCATTAACTTGATTTAAAACGATCATTGAAATGTAATAATGTTGTTGTATTTTCCTTGGATGATTTTTCAACTTTAAAAAAATTGTGAAAAAATTCATAACTCCTTGCGAGATATATGTATTTATTAAAAATAAGGTTTAAATATATATTGATGTATATATATTTAAAATTTATAATAACTCTAATATATAATAAAATGATTTAATTAATATATTAATAATGAATCATATGAGTAAGTTACTTCAAGGGGTAAACCTCCAAAACATTAAAATAAGAATAGGATTCTTAACATGATGCTAAAATACTAACCAATACCTCATATATAGACACTAATTTTGATATATAAATAACCTATGCCGACCCTAATACTAATATGAAGATATAGAAATGATCGTATGACTTAATTTAAGGTCATGATAGCCACAAGTTATCCATACATATCGTAATACACATCATAGGATAAGGGCATAAAATTTTCAAAGATAAAAATAATAGATGCAATGAATTAAAACATAGGAAATATCCAATACCATGTTAAACTTTTGGAAGGACCATGATATGTGGTACAAGTTCTATGATCTATGAAGTAGTAACCTTAAGACTTTATCCCGTGATTGCATATGCATAATTATTAAACATTAAATAAATATGCACACAAATATGTTTATGGTAAAATTAATATGAATATATTAATCTTATATGTGCAAAAAGGCCAAATTAACTCATCACATGAATATAAAAAAAATACATTCAAAGTTACATCTTCATATATACCCTCTAACTTATTATATAGATAAATGGGGAAGTTTAGAATATGAAGGGATATACATATTTTAGTGAATCTTATCAAATTAAAAAAAATTAATTAGAGGATAACCAATAAAAATATATTCTTATCTATAATTAACTTATAGATATGTTATATATAATGATGTGTAGATAAATATGTGCACATATTTATCTACATTGGGTTGATGTTTAACAATCTCAAAAATGGAAGTGTTTGTATTGCTATAAGGAGTCCAATCAAGTGGCCAATTTTTTGGCTAATGTTGGGATAGAGTAGATCAAAGGCAGGTGGGTGGATAACATAAGCTAAGCCTAGGAATATTTTAATGAGGTGGTTAACTTCAATTTTTTATTGGCATCAGTAGATTTCAAACATGTGTGGATAATGGTTGTGTATCATGCTATAATGAGACTCCCTTTATTTTCATTCATTGGGTTCGTGTAGATTGTTCGATCAATAATCACTTCAATTGACACAAGTCAGTAGTAGTTTTTTATTACTTTGGTTATTTTGGCTTTCTCTAATGCTTTGTTTCTTTAAAAAGGAAGGTTAAGGAGTTGGTAACATAGATAAGAACTATGTGGAGTATTTGTCTTTGCATATGTTTTTTGGTCATGGGGTAAAGCGAGAAATGGGTTTTACAGCCTTGTCTTGATGGTGTAGTTAAAACATAGTATTTGGGCTCCTAGCATAGAAGTGGCTCAAGTTATTCTAGAAGTGATAGGTGGTGAGGTACTAGAAAAGAGCCTAAGATGTTAGGTGAATTAAAAATAGACCTCTTTATTTTCTAAGAAACTTTTATTGATCATTTCTAGTAAAGATAAAGTGATATATATGGTTGATTTGTTTGTGGCCCCATTATATTAGGTGGATTTTTTGGTGTAAATGGAATATTTTATAGGTGGGTCTTTTGATCCTCTGCTTTCTCTTATAAGGATGGATTGGGTTTTTCCCTATTGGCATTTTTTGGGAGATAGAGAATTACGTCACTACCCTTTTATGTCTATGTAAGGAATTGAGGCCAGTTAGAAGGTAAGAAAGGGAGGTGATTAGGGAGGTGGTTATGATAGATATTAAAGATAGCAAAGCTACTCTGCTAGGCTTCATATCATGGTGAGATGATAATAGGTCTAAAGAATGGGTGGCAATAGTAAAATTTTTGGCCTAGAGTTTATTTAGACATCTATTTCCCTCCCCAATTTGGGTTTTTTAAGTGTTAGGGGTTTATCCCCTATCTAAATGAGGTTATTTAGACATGGTGTAGCACGAGATTTGGGATAGTAGTGGTAATTTTAAGGAGAAAACATTGATGGTGTTTCTAATAATTAAAAGTTCAGGGTAGTCAATTATCAAAGTAGGGGATTCTTCTATGTCAAGGTTTCTAGCCTTATGAGATAATGAGGTGGAATATTATAGAAGGGGTGGGTTTTTATCTAAGGTGGTGAACATCTTGGATTAATGATTGTATATAGTTTTTTGTTAGTAGTTTTTTGTTTAAAGGATGTCTATTATATAGAAATTAAGTTTTTTTTATAATCTCTAACAACATTAAATATATAGTGTTCTAATTATCATATTTGGTGGTGTATTGGTTTTTGTTTAGTCATATGGCTTATTTTATTTTTTCCTTAAGTTGGAAAAATGATTTTCTCTTTCTATTTATTAGGTAGGGGTCTCTCTAACCCTAAAAACAAAACTAAAAAAATAAGAAAAATAAGAGTGAGAATGAATTTTAAAATTCAACAAAGAGTTTTATGATGTTTATCCTAAAATTAAATACCATGAAATATAGAGTTTCAAATGTCAAATTACAAGTTACTAAAAAAATGTAATTAAATGCATGGTGAATTCTTAAATCCATCTTGGATAGATTACAATATTCTCTTCATCTAAGATAATTATCATTTATTTCATATGTAATATAATCCCAAAAATATATCTTCCGTGGAATCCTCATCAAAAAAATTTTATCCATTTCAAAATCAAAATGAATGTATCCCCTAAAATATAAAATTAAAAAAATGAAGGTAGTGCATTTTATCCTTATCTTATAATGAATAATACAAATTTTGTATTTAGTGATTCCTAGCATTATTATGCTTTTGATTTTTTAGGTGATAACTATGTATTTTAAATGATATGTTAGTCTTGTACACTTGAAAAATATCACTCATGGTTCAACCCTTCAATTAAAGACCTTTCTATTTCTAAAAGTCTCATATTCACCATCTCACTATGCATAAATGCATATCCTATAGTTTGACCTTGATATTATGATTACCCAAATCACATGTAACCCATAATATGTTAAACACGAACACACACAAACACACACACACACACGCACATGCGCATGCACGCATGTGTGCACACACACACACACACATGCACATGCACACACACACGCACATGCACACACGTGCACACACACATGCACACATGCACACGCGCACACACACACATACATGTGCACACGCACACACACACACACACACACACACACACACACACACACACACACACACACACACACACACACTACACTATCAATTATATGTATTTAAAAATTATCCATCATCCATAAGACTATCATCCAGACTAGGACACTAGTGTGAATGCTAGTGTCATGGGTCTAATGATAGTGTCCATGCCTCACAAACACCCAAATTTGTAAATATTTTGATGTGAATGGGTCAACATATAAAATTATTTTAACCCTTTCATGAGATGATTTCAAAATATAGTGTATAAATACATGTCAAATACTGTTGATTATCATAAAGTATAAATCAAACACACATCTATCATATACCAAGAAAAATCAACTCTCAAGATTGAGAAATTACACTATTCTTCCTTATTTTAAAATTAGTCAAAGGATTGGTATTATTCTAGGTATGGAGCATTTAATTATAAACCCATGAGAAATATTTGTCAAGTTACAAGCTATATCCCTATATGCACTCATGTATAACATATTTCACAAGTGTTCAAACACAAACCCACGTAAGGGGGAGAACTACATCAATATGATGCCCTCTTAAGATAAATTTATATGTATTCAATGATAAAGAATAGAGTGTTATCTAAGGTTATATCAAATTTAATTGATCCCGCTAACCACTATTAATAATTGGGCATGCCCTAATTAGAGGACTTAGGGTTTTGAGCTATAAACTGATATCCAAAACTTATGTGCATTATTTGATATATAATCTTCAAGATGAAATTGAACCCTAATACGCATAGGTAAAATTTATAAAAAAAATTACTTGTATTATTTATAAGAGAGAATTGTCATTTTTTATATAGAACCATTGATGTTAGTGTCCCTATTTTGATAGTAGTGTCTAGGCTGATAAAGAGATGATTTATAGAATTTGATGAATAAAATATGAGAATCATCCTTACTATTTATGCACATGTACTTCATATATCTATTTTTGAATGTTTAAATAAGATAATTATTAATACTTATTTGTGTTTAAGTAATGAAATTACTATTTTTTGTATTGTACTTTCTATATTTAGCATATTTCCATAATTCAACATTGTATTAGATTATATTATGAATTTAAATTATTTCATTCACTTGTTTTTATAATATTAAATTACTTATAGGTCATTAGGATATTGTGTTTACCCTTATTTATAAAAATATTTAAACATTTGCTGAACCTAACCATTGAGTATTCTTATGCAAACTCTAGCTTTCTCTATGGTGTTAAACCTTCTAGAGTTTCATATTGTAGTAATTATTCATATTTTGATTTTATAAAATTGTATACATCTTAGGAATATTGATATAATAGTCAGTATGCCTATTAAACATATTTAGATTCCTATTATACTACCTAAAATGTCTCAATCTAATACCCTATAAAACTTTGTCAATAATGAGAGTGTTAATAATGGTAGTGAGAAAAATACTAAAAAAAATCTCATAGAGGATGAATCTAATCATGAAGACTATTAAAAACATCAAAAATTTAACAAGAGAAAATAGATCAATATTGTTGGTAAAATAGTTTGTCTATTAGCATACTAGTAAACAAAATAGGTCTTATTAGCCAAAGTAGGAAGATTAGTCATCCAAATGTGTAAGTTTATCACATCAGAAGGAGACTGCTCTCTCCTCTCATCAAGGGGAGGTTCCCTGTGGATATGTTATATATATGTATAAACAAAAAATAATACTCAAGGGTGGGACAAGTCATCCATCTCTCTTTCTTCAGATATGATGTGTGTAAAATGAAGGAAAAACTCAAGGGAAATGACAAACAACACTCCTCTTCTTTCAAAAGAACTATTTAGCCAGCCACAAGAATACTCTTGGAAATAAAAGTAGAATGTAACTGAGGGTGTAACAACTAGTAAATTGAGATATAGTACAAAGTATCTACCTAAAATGATCAAGAGTAATATATGAAGGATAGTGAGGGCACAAAGTCTTCTCAAAGTCCTTTACACATCAATGAAAAGAAAAAACACTGAAGGCAGCTATGGGGGCACAAAGTCTCTCCATGGTTGATTCTTCAGGACACCTTCCTGACTAATTTTACTAATCCTGCTTGTTAAATTAATGGAACAAAAAATATATCAAGTAAAAAGACATAAGAACATCCTCCTTAACAACAAAGATATCACAACAAAAAGTCTAAAAAAGTTCCTTGCTTTCTTATTCCAATAACAAAATATGATTAATAGACTGAGCACAAAGTCTCAATGATGCCTCTCAATTTGGGTAGAGTTTCATTCAGATTGTCAAAAAAGAGATATTTTACAATAAGAGAGGGTCCTTTAAATAGCCACTTTAAGAAGGACTCAAGAATAGTAATACATCATGATGCATTGGGAACTGTTAGGAAGAATAGCTAGAACTTTGGGGCCTTTTACCAATTTGATCTTCTCAATGTAGATAAACAAGCCACACAATTGAAAGATTGCAACTTTTAATGTCCACTTGGTAGTCTGATCTTGTCTTCATCATTCCTCCTTTTTTGGTTAATTAAATCAAACCTTGGATTCATTCATTGTTCTATCTTTCCTTGCTTTTAGCTGGTTTTGGTCTTGAATTCTGGAAATGCATTTGGGTTTATAAATCTAAAGGATCAATGGCTATTTCATGGACTTTAAAATTGATGTTTACATGCCTAGCAATGTGTTCTCAACGGCTAGTTTACTATCCTAAATTTGACGTCTTTAAGGGCGTCACCCATTGGTCTTATTTTGGATTTTGGCCTTGCCCTTTTGGGGCTTAAGAAGTGATCTTTGAATGAGTCAGAAATGGCCCTTTACTTTGGCCGCTGAGAGTCCCCCACAAGGGCACCTGTCCTTTGGGATCCTTCGACAGGCCTTTGCCTTGGCAGTCCCAGCAGAAAAATCCCTGGGCTTTCTATTTAAGGCTTCCTTCAGGTAAATGTTTCCCATGGACATTTTCCCAAGGAAAATTCCTGCAGATAAATACCCAGGGAAAATTCCCATGGACATTTGTCTCGTAGACAATTTGCTCAAGGAAAATTACCGTGGACAAAAGTCTGTGGAAATTTGTTCCATGAAATCATTGACTGGTCTTCAAACTTTGCCTACATTTGCTACTTAGAATTCTTTTAGACTTTTTTGTCCAAAGGAATTCCTTCAGATAGAAGTCTAAAAGAATTAAGTGTTATCCAATTTTAAAATTCCTTAAACAAATCCAAAATAATTACCTTTTGGCTTCCTTGAAAAATGACCCTTTCGAAGGGTGCTTTTATGGATTAAGTGTCCTCTGCAAGGGCACTTGTCCTTTGGGAATTTTCCTTTTTCATTGAGCCACCCCTTTGAACTTTGATCTTGAATCAATTAGTTGAACCAAAAAAATTTCAAGCCAATGGTTCAATGAATGAAACAAGCCGATGAAATAAACATTGAACCAAACATTTGAACTTGCCTTTGAACCAACAGTTGAACCATCTCATTGAACCTGTTCAGTTGAACCAAGGCTTTGAACCAAAATGGTTCAAGCCAATGGTTTAATCCAATGAACTAAGTGAATGAAACAAGTGGATGAACTTATTCATTGAACCAAGACATTGAACCAAATTTTGGTTCAATAGTTCAAACAAAGCTTTGAAAAATGTCTTTGAACCTGCTGTTGAACCTGTAGACATTGAACCAAAGGATGAACTAAAATAATGAACCAACTAAATGAAATAAAGAGTTGAACCAAAAGACACAGAGTATAATAAAGTGTTGAAGGACTTGGTTGAACCAAGCCATCAAAATATTCCTTTGGTTGAACCCACCATTGAACCTTGAACGCGTTGAACATTTGAACCCATTGGTTCAATGGTTCAAGCCACTTTTTGCACTCAGATGCTTGTCGATGAATATTTTCAACTGAAACAAATCTCTAAACCAATCCCTGAGAATGACTAAGTGTTGAAAATTGATTCTTTTGACTGAAACTGCTTGAAGAAACCTTTGAACCTGCAAAGTCTGTAGATTTTTTGAGAAGCTTGGAAAATGAGCAATATGAATGTCTAGGACAAATTTTTGAAATGGAAGATACAATTTTGGTCTGTATGACCAAAATAGTTCAAATGTTGTCCAAAAAATGACTGTTACTTTTTGGGGACAACAAATATCAAGTTAAGGCTATGCAAATTTTTGAGAGCATATTCATGAAAATCCCAAATATCTCCAAAAGATCCTCAATACTATATTGTAAACTAAAAAGCCAAAAATATTAGTAAACAACTATTAATATCTATTGATACAAATATTAGGGCTAGTAGATATTCCTAGTAAACATTAATACAAATATCCTTAGCCTCAAGTACACTATTGATACATGCATCTAGTGGGGGGCATAGGATATGTCTTCAAGCCTTGTTCCATGAAGATAAAATAAATATTGCTACATCCTCCATGGGAACAATCAATACATCAACTCAATTAAGGTTTAAATTAATATATCAACACAAGTAGTTTTTGCATCCTATTTAGTGACTTCCCAAATATAAACTATCAATCTAAATGGGTCTAGTATAAATACCCTTCTCCAATTTATTTAATATTTAGAAGTTAATGTTAAAAATATTGAGTAAAATGCTTAAAAATCAACTCATTATATTGATTTAGAATATGTATTACATAATCCTCTTGCACATAAGATATATTTTTACCTTTTTATAACAACTTTTGTATCACCCATTTTCTATTGTTATGATGTAAAGTGTGACCGTGAATATCATATACAATATTTCTATGTAGCATTTCTTGATTATATTTCCAATGATAAAATTTTGACCCAATTATTTCCAATAATCCTAAAGGATAATGCTTTAAGATAATTTTATGATCTACCAATACAATTATAAAAATCATTCAAACCTATTTTAGATCAATTCCTAGCACATTTATCGATAAATGTGTAAGTGCACAAAGCTAGGGGACAAAAAATGGCCTAATTTTGGACATTATTTTCCTAAAATTTCAAAAAATTGAAATTTTGTAGATAATTTGAGATTGCTACACTCAAAATTTAAACATGGTATGACAACTTGAATTGTAAAATTTTAAGTCTAGTTTCTAAAATAGCATGTTTTTTGGAAAATGGTTTAGTATAACTAGGTGAAAAACATAAAATTTTAAGAGGAATTCCTTTTTATTTTATAAATAAAATAGAGTAGATAGATGTCCATACAACCCACCATTTTTTTTATAATTGTTTAATATTGTTTAAAACCCTTTGGTGAATATTTAGATAATATCTTCTAGTTTGTGACCTATATTTTTTTCTATTTTTCCAATGATTATATTTTATATTAATTTTTTAAGTAAATAAATCCTAAAAATAGACAAAAAATGGATATTCAGTCATGAGACCACCTAACTACCTTAATAAAAAATTAATTTTTTAATGTGTATAATTAGGCCTATTTTGTGACCATATAATTTGTTTTGTACTTGAAAAAAGAATTATATAAACATGAATAGGCATGTATATTTTTGGCATCCAGTGGCCTAAAAAAAGGTTTAGTTAGAATTAAACATAGTTTAAACCATTAATATGGTCCAAAATTTATAAAACAAAACATATATTTGGAAAGAGGAGAGCATGCTTGTTGTCATGGTAATATTTTTTTGAATTTTGTTGTTGAAATCCATAGCATATTTGATGATGAAATTTTAAATTTGTTGTTCCATATCAAAAATATTGGACTCGGCTATAGATTGATAGGTCTTAGCCTTTGGCTCAGGAATCCAAGCCATTTCCTAGCCAAAAGTCTTGATTTTTTGACTTCAAATTTAAATAAATAATACATGCTATAATATATACATGTTATAATTAATATGCATTCCTATTGAATTTCACCTAATTACCTTTGTATATGTATTTTTATGTTTTTAGGTGAAAGGCAATAATAACACGTATGCATTATAACATATGTGTTCCTATTGATTTTCAGCCCAAAAAAATGTATAAGGTAATATTTATTTAAAGTTAATATTTACTAAAATAAATTTTAAGTATAAGGAATATAAATGTAACATTTATATTACTTATACTTAAAATTTATTTTAGTAAATATAAGAAATTAGGGTCACTCTACATCTGATAGAGTTGGTCTCATTTTTGCACACCTTATAATGTGGAAAATAGTTTTTCAAAATCCAATCTGGTCAGTACTTAGGCATGTTTAGGGTCTCAATATTGAACCTGGGGATTTCATGACATAACTTTTATTAATTGATGTATATTTTTATGTCTGTACACCAAAAAACATAAAAATATGTATAAGAAGGTAATATTTACCTATTTCATATTTGATAAAATCAATTTTAAGTATAAGGAATATAAATGTAACATTTATATGTTACATTTATATACATTATACTTTAAATTTATTTTAGTAAATATAATAAATTAGGGTCAATATACATATAATAGAGTTGGTCTCATATGTACACACCTTATTATTTGGAAAATAGTTTTTCAAAATCCAATATGGTCAGTACATAGGCATTTTGAGGGTCCTAGTCTTGAACCTATGGATTTCAAGGCATAACCTTTGTAATTGATGTCCATTTTTGGTAAACATAAAGTCATTTTTTAATTTTTTGTGCCATCTAGATTTCTTCTTGACATTTCTAAGAGTCCTAAGTTTATCAAAAATAAATTTTACAAACCACTCACTTTGAACTTGATCTTAAGTGGTGTGATTGGGGCAACATAGATCACATTGATGACCTACAAACATCAAATGACTACTTTGTGTTAACTTTTCTTAATCATCATACTTACCTCATATATAATCACTTCCTAATCAACCCAAATCACCCATAATCACTCTATCATCATTCCTAATTATACCTAATCACTCCCTCATTAACCTTCACTATCCCTAGTCATCTCTAATCATTCCCTTATCATCCATAGTCATTCCTCTATTGATCTTCACCATTCCTCATCATCCATAATCATTCCCTTATCATCCCTCAGAATAAATAATCACTCTTTCCTCATCCATTATCATCCATAATCACTTACTCCTCATCCATACTCATCCATAATCACTCCCTTCTCATCCTTAATCACTCCCTTATTATCCTTTATTGTCCCTCATCATAACTAATCACTCCCTTATCATCTTTAGTCACTCCTTAATTGATCATCACCATCCATCATTATCCCTAATAACTCTTTCCTCATCACTCATCATCCCTAATCATTCCCTCTTTAATATTAACCATCTCTTAATACTCTATCTTTGACACTCACCATACTTCATCATCCCTAATCACTCCTTCATCATATGATGTAAGCAGGATTCTTATAGGTTTAATCATCTAGGTCTCCTTTAGGATTTTTATCCTTCCTTGTTTCATGCCAATTTTTTAAATCCTTACACTAACATGTGGTTTTAATACTCTGAATTTTATTACTCACTCAATAAAAATGGTTTATTCTATTGAACACTGCCTTTGAATGACACAACAAAAATGATCTTCTAAATCAAGGCTTTTATCTTTATTATAGGTATTAACCTTTATTTTTATCCTCTTTACTATAATTCAACACCCTATTTGGACCAACATACCCCACTCATTTTAAAATTGGTGACCCTTGAGAGACCTATGTATCCAATTTTGAGATATCTAAACATTGAGGTCCCCTTTTGAAAGAATTTCAAGATCATCCAATCCTGAATGAAGCAAATTTGTGTATTTTGTAAACCTATTTTTCTGAGCTAAGCTAGCTAATAGAGTTTCATAAGTTGTTCAAGTTACTTGGAAGGTCTAGGGTTTGGTGTTTGCAAACCCTAGGTAACCTTCAATTTAAATTTAAATATTGGTAGGAGCCAAGTTAGTGGGAATGATTAAATAAATTGGTTAACAAAAGGGTTTATCATGTTTTTTAACATGACTTAAGCCTTTATCCATTTCTTTCCCCTTTCTTTTACCTTGGGTCTAAATTAGTGTGTTTTATGTGGTCCTTTTTAAAAAGTTACCTAACCTAGAATAGGTTATTAATATTAAGGCCCTAATATTTAATCTCGACCTTAGTCTTAATAATCTATACTAAGTATTTATGTCCTTGGGACTAATGGTTATTCTTTGTGTCCTCTACAATATCTAATGGTGCTTTCTCACTCACTATATCTAATCAAATAAATCATATAACCTAAAATCTCCTGCTTATATAACATACATCACACGAAGATCAATGGTGATCACTCGCTCACTAGATTTGATCTAATTACATGAGGCCTAGGGAGAAAATTTAAAAGGTACATACATACCTAAGAGGTAGATGTGTGGTGAATTTCTAGTCAAAATAAGAAAATTAAAGGGACCCACTTAATAAAGCTGTTCAATTAATGATTGGGTTCATAATTAATATCAATGGCTATCACTCACCCATTTGATTTGATCCTATAGTGTGAGAGGACCTTTATTCAACAAAAGTGCCCCACAAATATCAATGGTGATTGATCACTCACTAGATTTTATCCATTGGCACAAGGATCTTGATGAATTTTCAAAGCTTTGTGAGCTCAACACATGGCCAACACATGACCAAGATGGCAATTGAGAAAGATACATAGCATGTAAAGATTTGTGAGAGTGCCAAGTGTCATAACCATGAGTATAAAGATATATGAGCCAATGGGAGCATAGGAACTTAGATTGGGATCAATAGATTACGTTAAACCCAAGATCTTGATTGAATAGAGTGAAATAAAGGAGGCTTTTGAAATCCAACAACTAGTATTTGAAGGGCAATTATGAAATTTGCCACAAAAGACTAGAATGCTACCACATGGACTCTACACAAGCATAAAAGGGAAAAATCAAAGATCTTCTAAGCTTGAAACATAAAGGTCATGAAGAAAGAGGTCCCATAAAATCTAAGGAATGTATGAAGCTAAGGCCTAAATAGATATACCATTAAAGCTCAAAACATTAAACCCTCTATAAAGAGGATTCAAGTTGACTCAATTAACTTCACTTGGTTAAGATAGCGTAACTAAGATTTGAGAAACAAGTGCCTTAGTGAAATACTTGGCAATCCTATGAGGATAATTCTATATCACCAATGGTGGTAGGCAAAAAATAATTGAAGATGGAAGCTAAGCTCTATATAACCTTTGACAATGAAGGAAGGGTTTTTAAGGATATAGAGCTAGACTTGGAAGCCCTAAATGTCCATGGAGTTAAGAACTAGTCAAAATTATTCTTCCTTATGGAAGAATTACAACCCATCTCTCACGAATAAAGTAGAAATGCTATTACACATCAATGATACAATGATATAGTTGTAATTTAGATGGTATGTCTTCACCATGTAATATCAAAACTAGAGGTAATGCATTGTATTGATGTCCTTACTCTATTTTCATGGATTATAGAATAAATGGGGAGTGTATTATTCTTTAAGAGTGAAGTACCAAAAGTGTTACATGTATTTCCCCCATGGTGTTTGAAACCTATTAAAATCTTCCTTTGCCCCATCTTGAACTCCCATCCATTAGAGATTGGACTAACACCTACGACCTTGATTTAGTCCTCACACCCTGGTTAATCTAAGGATCCCATGTTTTTAGGTCCCTTGATGGAAAAAATCCTATTATCTAATTTAGAGAGGGTATTAAGATAGCCATGAACTTGCTAAATAGATCTCGTGGTGCCCCTTCCACTACTTATGTAAACAAAGTTTGGGTATCTTATGTCTACTTTATTCTAGGAGAGAAATTGACCCCTCCTATGGGAGACCTAATAAGATTTTTCCTAGCATAACAATTCACAACCACTAAAAGAAGGACCTCCAAGAAATTTTATATGATTTTCTACCTATTGGATTCTGTCTTAGTCTTTATAACCTTCCTTGGCATAAGAAACTGGTCCCCTAATGGTAGGACTACAATCTCCCACCATTACCCTAAATTACATATATTCAAGTATAGGAACCACATGCAATTTATTTGTGATGTTGTTTTCCTAGCCATCGATGAGGAAATCATAGGAATACCTATGCCAAGATTGCATCCTCTCATTAACAAATAAATTGAAACCATCGGGGATATGTGGTAATACCTAGATTACACCATGATAAAGATAGAGGGAATCCTTACTCAACCCTACAAATTACCAATTCATGTCCCCAACAAGCTTGAATAATAGGAGATTGCCTCTTATATTATTCAAGGTGTGGACAAGACATGTAAAGAAAAGAAGAAATCTCAATTCCATACCTTCCCATTGGACATTGGCAAAGTCATAATTAGAGACTATAAATAGCTAGAGGTCATGGTGGTTCATAAGAATTCCTTTGATTTTTAGTTAGATGACCTCAAAATGTGGGACCCTAGGAATAGGTTAGTCAACCACATCTAAGACAATAAGGTCCCAAAGATTGAATATGGACATCAAATAGGTGAAGGTGATGACATATACATCAAGCCAATAATATTAAAGAAGCACTTTGTAGAATTGGAGGTCACAACATCCAATTAGAGCACAAGTTGGTCAGGGATAACAAGTCCATAAAATAATTATGGAAACTAAACCCTTTACATTATCACTTATTACATAGTCCATCTATGACTTCTCATCAAAAACCACCAACTAAGGGATAGTCTTGTAAGCTTCAACAAGTAGAACCAATATGGCAAGCCCAAGTTGAGCAACTTAGGGATATCAAAGGAAAAGGCAAAGTTATGGATAAAGAACCCAAGATGGAGGAGAGACCTAGAGAAGGACCTACACTTTCATCACTCTCATAAATATCTTCTTCCCCAGTGGAATTCATTGGTATGGTTGCCCTTGAAGAAGGAGAAAAATTGGAAGGTGTCTTTATTGACATAGTAACTACATATAGTTTTGATAGGGAGGAAGATACCTCTAGTGAATCAATTAAATAATTGATCCTACTAGATGGGGAGAAGAGGAAGGTAGAATTGGCCTTAGTGCTTATGGATCCAAGAAAAAGGCCTAGGTTGACCATCACTCAGCCCACTAGTGAAGTCAATCTTTTCAATGATGAAAATATAATTCATGGAACATTCATCCCTAATTGGTTTGTCTATGGAATGATACAAAATATCCCATCCCTTTCCCCTTATTAGACCTTGACATGGATTGGTTTGACTAAATACAAAAAAATCAAGCCATGGATCAAAGATATAGAAAAAAATAAGAAGAGAGAAGAATACAAATTCAACATATTCAAGAGAAAGAGAGAATTGGCACCTCAGGAGCCTCTAGGAGTACAAGTTTGGAGGTGCTTGAGCCTCCAAAATTCAAGGAACTAGAGGTTAAGGTGAAATTTAACCTAGACATAGAAGCGTTGGAAAGGACCATAATGAAGGTAGGCATGGTGGCCAGGAAGAGTTCACATTTTAGAAGGTGGAGCCATTCATAGGGTTAACCCCTATTAGAGGATAGTAACTTGGTGAATCTCCCATCCATGAGGAGGATGTGGTAAGTTTAATTGAGGCTCAATCCGAATAGGATAACATTGGTGTCTAAGGATTACTACAAATTATTAAGAACCTAAAGGAAGAAAAGGAGAATTTACAGACTCAAGTTGTTCTCTCAGTCCTAGATTCCATTATCAATATGTTTGATGGGTCATTTTATGACATGTTTAAGGCATTAAAGTCCTTGAATTCAAGTTAGAAGGCCCTTCAAGATCAAGCTTCCTTAGATTGGGAAATAGCTATTTAATGGCAAACCTCTAGAGATAAAATTACTTAGCTCCTTGATATCTAGATTAAATAGTAAATCCCAAACTTCAATGCTATTAGTATGGGGCATTTAAGTACCATATTGGGAATTATTAGAGACAAACTTAGATATTTGAATTATTATCATGACAAAGTTGAGGAGATTATAAAATAATAAAATGACCTTAGTGGTAGAACTAAAAAGGTCATAGGTAGCATGCTTGAGGATCCTGCATAGACTACTACCCTGGGGATTATAAGCGATGAAGAATTCCATCACAGAGCCAATTGGTGACTCAAAAAATCAAAGGCAAGGGTTAAGTACAATCAAGAATGGATAATAATAGAGTTTTGAACATGATCTCCAATTTAGGGGAGAAAATAAATGAAGCTAAAAGCATCAAAGAAGCCTTGGCTAGGAATGATAAAGATTTTAATGAGTTGGCAAACCAAGAAAAGGCAAGCATCACTAGGCCAGCCATAGATTTAGGCATAATGGATGAACAAGATACAAAGGCCATGAGCATCTTGCATCAACAAAGGGACCCACCTCCAACATCTTAATTATGGCTTGCCAATATGGCAACCCTTTCATTTTGTAAAGGTACATGCTAGTTTGTTAGGGTGATTGCCTCTAGGTCAGTAGGATTATAAAAGATACTTGTATTATAGTTGTAACAAAGACAACTATCTTATATACACCTATAGTTTTAAAACTAATTGGTATACTACCTAGATTTTAATAAAAGGGCATGTATTATCATTTGTAAAAAGAGGATCTTCAAGATATTTATACAATTTTGAGTAATTTATACAAGAGATCAAAGAATTCTATAAAAATTATCTAGTTTTGGCATATTTAATTGCTAAGTCTCTCAAATTTTTTTATTTCTTGAATATGAATGATTTCAAGAAATATTGAGCAAGATTATTAATTACAATGTTGCTAACTTATGCATGCTAGGTTAGTTGAAATAATTTAATTTACTTTATTTCATTTACTTTGTAATAGAGATGTGCTTTAGCTATTGAAGTGTAGTGTAAACCTTAAAGAAAATTCAATTTTACTTATATTTTCTTTCCTAATTTTGAATTAGGCCTAGTTTATGGTGGAAAATGAGCTTAGACTACATTACACTACATTTTTGTTAAGATTATGCTCAAAAAATATTGAAGTCTTGTCAATATGTTCATAATACAGATCAAAAATCATTGATTCTTTCTTACCCTACCTTCCCTTTTTATTCTTTTTAAATAAATCATATTAGCTTAAATACATTGTTCATAAATATTTTAGTCTAGTCAGTAGTCTAAATTTGGGTCAATTTATCCAAAATTTTCAAGAAAAGTACTAAGATGGCCACCTACCATCAAAATTTATAAATATTGTGGAACAATTCATGTTACTTTACTGTTATTTCCACCATAGGCATCTCAATTGTCAAATACCTACAAATCATGCTTTGAATCTTTAGATTTTAAAATGAATGTGTTATTTAAACACTAGAAATCACTTATGGTTCATTTATAAGCATCAACAAGAGGTCTCCATTGGTTCTATAAGGATGGCTTGATCTATATTCTTGATCTATGGTAAATTTGACTCAAAATTGGAAAGGTCACGTATATTTGGCTTTTGTAAAAGCATTTCAAGATACTATAGGCTAGGAATTGATGTTATTTAAGCAAGGATGAATTAATGTAGGACATATTCATGAAATTAAGTTCATCTGGGTGGGATCTAACCAAATATTTATGTTCTTTTCAAAGATTATCTCTCATTCAAGCTTAAACCCCTTTCTCACAAAAATTTATTATGGTATATTGTATCTTAAATAGGATCTTCAAATCTTACACTCGAGTTGCCTAGGATCAGGATAAGATTGCATTCAAAAACTCAAGAACCTTTGCTTGAACTTCAAGAACATAGGAGATCAAGACAAGACAAAGGTAGATGAAAAAATCTAAATCCCTCCTAGCATCACCTATTCAAGGTATGTTTGCTTTTAACCCTCGTACAAGAATGGTTTGGTTAGGTGATTCTTCCATCAATGTGGATAGGGTGGTCCATGATCTCCCATGTAATCTAGAGAAATATTTACCTACATTTAGTCCCATAGGTATAGTAACTATTGAATAACATTTAAATTCTTTCAAGGTTACCTTGGATTACTCAACATTGTGCATGAAGATGTAACATGTAGGTTGATCCCTTTCACTTTTAAGGATGTTGCCTATGAGTGGTTCTTTAACTTGCATAATAACTACATTACTAGTTGGGAATATTTCATTAATGTGTTCATAGATTAGTTTAGAAAAATCATCAATCCTTGCATCATTTATCATCAATTTACAATAATTAGAAGAGATATCAATGAACCTATCATGTCCTTTAATGCTAGGTTTTAGAAGATGTTTAGTAGAACCATAGATCTGTACAAGCCAAATGAGATTCTAGATTTAGAGATCTATAAGGATGTAGTTGACCACATGACCTTAGTGTTTTTAAATAGATCCATACCAGCCATAACCTCACTAGCATAGGCTTATTCAGAAGTAGTAACTATTAACGATCAAATGCAACACCAAGTACAAATGGCTTATTCGGTACCAAATGTTAACCCCTACTACTAGTGTTGAACTTGTTTCATAAAAATAATAAAAACATTAATGTTTTGAACCAACTTCCAAACCTCACTTAGTTTCCCTTAAATCATATTACCCCAAATCAAAACTTAGGATCCATGAGCCAACCCACCAATAATGGCTTTAGAACAAGAGATAAAATGGAATTAGTACCAATTGATAATATTAGCACTAATCAATTACATATTTTTGAGACCTATAAAATTGAAAATGAATCTATCTTAAAAATGGTCCAGAAGATAAGTAATAATATCCTCCAATTACAAAAACAAGTGGGGAATACTACTAAAATTTTAGGAAGGAACTTTTCATTTCAAAGATATAACAAGCTAGGCAATAGGTTCTAGAATGATATCTTCCACAATAATAAAAACCATGACCCTTACTCAAAGAATAAAACCATAGACATCAACCTCATAGATATTTCATTAACTAACTATCATAGGGTGCATTGCATACCTAAGCATGGGGAGATTGAGCGCAATGAATTTTGTAAGGCATTTGAAGCATTCCAAGAGGAGTTGGGCATGTTTGAGGTAGTTACCAATAAGGATAATAGTGCACATACATCTGTCCCAAAGCCTTCTAACTAAGCTTTCATGGTATAAACCTTTGATTTCCCCTTTCAAGAAGAAAACAAACCAGATGAAATCCTCGAATAAACCATGCATTTCAATGGTTCCTAAAAATGACTTATCCACTGAGGAACAAATAATAGATGCATCCCTTAACTACCTCAATCCCCAAAAATAAATTTGGAACTCATTTAGATTCTTATTCAAGTAATAACCCTAAGCCCCCCCCTCAAGGGAGCCTTCTCAAGCACAACCTTAAAGTCCCCAGTTCTCCCAAAACTAGTTATAACATAGTTAAGGACATGAAGAAGATAAAGGCTAATATCACCTTAAATTAGTTAACATAGATTATAGAACAAAGGGATTTATTGTTAAAATATTTAAATTTTATCAAACCTTCCAAGATAGATAATACTAATGTAACAGTGCATAAGGCCAAAGCTAAATCTCCCCTTTTCTTGCTCATAGTTAGAATATTTGGTAAAAACTTGCACAATTGTTTATTAGACTCAGGTGTTTCCACCAATATCATGCATGTTGGCATATGTAAACAACTTGGCCTAACCCACATAAAGTTTTATAGGATTTTCACCCAATTAGGTAAGTCAAGGGTTAAAGTGTTTGGAAATTTTTTGAATGCCCACATGTAGATAGCCTCTAAGCCTAACGTACAATAATTCATTGATATTTAGGTAGTAGACATGCCTAATGCCTATGGGATCCTATTAAGCAAGGAATGAACCAAAGATTTAAATGGGTATATGTCTATTGATTTTTTACACTTATGGTTACCTTGGAAGGGAGTCCTAAACCAAATCATATTTGAGAGTGAACCAAGGATGAAACATATGATAATAGAGTATAATGTTATTAATGAAAAGGTAAACATAACTGACTCAAACTTAGGAGTCTTCACCCTAGAAGTGAATAAATTTAATAATCCTAAAGACATAGAGACTCCTTATAGGCTATGGAAATTACACTTTGATGGTGTTATATGCAAGTTTGGATCAAGTGTTGTCATTGTCTTAACTGATCTAGTTGAAAAAAGGTATCATGCCTCTTACTGACTCCAATTCCCTTGCACCAATAACCTTGATAAGTATAAATATCTCATCCTTGGTTTACAATTCGCTATCAAGAATAAACCTAAATAACTACTAGTTTTAGGAGATTTAGAACTAGTAGTCAACCAGGTCATGAGTAAGTATCAATGTAAACTCTCATACCTTAAGAAGTATAAGTTTAGATTCTAGGCCCTAATCGAGTCTTTTGATGCTTTCAAAATCACTTCCATTCCTCAAGATGAAAACCAAGCTACCAATGAAGTGGCATTAGTTATAGCAAACCTCATGCCTATTATAGACTCCCATGATTTTAGTATTGAATTGGTCTCATGTCCATCAGTGCTTGATAATGTTAACCATTCTCAAGTCTTTAATGATGACTATTAGATATTGGATTTCTTGACCAGTTTTGGGGCATTTAATGCCCATATCATCGATGAAGCTCATGAAAATGTAACTAGAGGGAATAAACTTGATAGTAAAGTCATGCAACTAAATGACAACAAAATCCTTAAAGGAATGATTGATCTAGAAAGATTGTTTAATCAAGACAAACTATTTGAGGTTTTCAAAGTTCCCAAGATAAGTGGGAAAGATTTTAATTCTATGGATATTGGTTACCAAGGGAAACCACAATTATTAAACATTGGAAAGGCTTGTACAGCTTATGCAAATATGAAGGCCACAAAAATTCTTACCAAATATAAGGATATTATAGCTTGGTCTTATGATGACCTAAAAATATTTGATCTAAGGGTCATTAACCACATGATACCCCTTAAATAAAGTTGTAAACCTTTTAGACGAAATCAAATACTAGTAAACCCCATGTTGGAACATATGATATTCAAAGAAATCAAAAGGTTACTAGATGCAAGGATAGCTTTTCCCATCAGACATTCAACTTGGGTGGCCAATTTAGTGCTAGTTAGGAAGAAGAATGGTGAGAATAAGCTATGTATTGACTTGAAAAAATTAAACAAAGCATCAAATAAGGAAAATTATCCCCTCCCTTCCCTTGATCAAGTAATTCAAACTATTTTAGGTTCAAATTATTGTCCCCCAAAAATATCACTCATTTTTGGGACAACATTTGAAATATTTTGGTCCTTAGACCAAAATAATCTCTGCCCTTCTCAAAATTCGTTATAAGCATTCAAATTCCTCATTTTTCAAGCTTCTCTTGAATCTACAAACTTTGTAGGCTAGAATATATGGACTCTGCAGGCTTGAATCTATGGACTCTGCAGGCTTGAATCTCTCTTTGACAATTAGAAACAAAACTCTGCCCAAATTGGAAGGCATTACTGAGACTTTGAGCTCAGATTATTGATCATATTTTTAATTGGAATAAGAAAGCAAGTGACTTTTTAGACTTTGTGCTATGATATTTTTGTTTTTGGGGAAACTATTCTTATGTCTTTTTCCTTAATATATTTTTTGTTCCTATAATTCAACAAGCAAAATTAGTGAAAGTAGTCAAGAAGGTGTCTTGAAGTCAACTATGGAGAGACTTTGTGCCCCCATAATTGCCTTTAATGTGTTTTATTTTCATTTTTGTATAAAGGACCTTGGGATGACTTTGTGCCTTCATTGTCCTTCATATCTCACTCTTGGGCAATTCAAGTGGAGACTTTGTGCTACATCTCAATTTGTTGGTTACTACGTCTTTGGTTACATTTTGCAATTACTACCAGGAGTATTCTTGTGGTTTTATGAATAGTACTTTTGAAAGAAGAGGAGTGCTTTCTGTGATTTCCCTTGAGATTTTTCCTTTGATTTTCATGCATCATCTCTAAATAAAGAGAGATGGATGGTTTATCTTACCCTTGAGTATTATTTTATGTTTATATATATATATATATATAAATAAAATAATACTCAATATAATCTAAAGGGAACCTCCCCTTGATGAGAGGAGAGATTAGTCTCCTTCTGATGTGATAAACCTAAACATTTGGATGACCAATCTTCCTACTTTGGCTAATCAGACCTATTTTGTTTATCAGTATGCTAATCAACAAAATAAGCAACCAATAGTTTTTGGTGACTCTGTTGGGGATATACATAATTTTGTGCAATTTAGAACCTCAAGTTTTAGATTGAAACATCACCTATGTCTTACCCATAATCATTATAACCCTTATCCATTATAGACTCTGGCGACTCCATTTCATGTCTTACCCATTATCCATTTACAGCCTTACCATCTTCCTCCACCTTCGTTATTTTATCTGGTCTACAAAAACTAGAGCTTCTAGGAAAGAGTGTGTAATTTGAAGCCTCAAGCCTCAAGCTGAAGCTGAGCCAGTCCTTTTCCATTTTTGTTTTATAATCTAGCCACTCCATCTAGATTTGTTCTCTCTATTTTTCTTAATTAAATCATGGTAGTTCGAGGCCCCTAGAGTAACTCTTTTGGCCCACTCAACTTGACTCCACCTCTTCATGAACTCCCATGTAGTTCAAGAAAGAATTTCCCCAAATTATTTGGTGATGGGATAGTTCACCTTGATAAACACATTGCAGCCTTAAACATAGCCTGTGGTGTTATAGGGGTGGAATTTAAAGACGTGGCAGTCAAGCTTTTTGTGGAGACACTATAAGGTGCTGTTGTAGACTAGTTCTACCATCTGTAAGCTAGATTAGTGATTGATTGGGGTACACTTAAAGCCAAGTTTGAAGCAAGGTTCAAGCCCATAGAAGATGCACATGCCTTATTGGCCCAACTCACTCAGATGAAGAAAGAGCCTCATGAGCCTATGAGGGATTTTATTGCCAAGTTCGACAAGTTGAGGCACAGGATTCCTATGGCCACCCAACCGACACCTCAGAACCTCAAATGCTTCTTCATCAACTCACAACTACCTGAAGTGAGTTTTCTATTATGATGAGCTGGCCACATAGACCTTGTTTCTGGTCAAGAATTGGCTACTAAGGTAGAATATGATCATAACTTGGTAGGAAATATAAGGAGAGATCCAAATAGAGGAAAACCCTCATCATCTTCTGAATACTCACCCATAATCACCACTGACCCAATGGTGCAAAAGATGAAAAATGAATTACTAGCCTTGAAAAGTCAAATGGCAAAAGGTATGTCTTTTGCTCCTCTATATAAAGATATACCAAGGAGGACATTCCCTAATCAGCCATATCAAGGCAATGCTGCCAAAAGTCAAGGGCAACCAAATCATCTTCCTCCCCCATAGAGGAACCTTGCCGTTGAAGCACCTCCAACCAACTCAGTAGTTAGATATCTAGAAATATAACATGTTTCCTATTTCCAACCTGAGTTCAAGTAAGAAAATGGTGTTGATCTCTTTAGGGAGGATCTAGAAGAATTAGTTGGTGACTCCCACATTGGTTTCCTAAATTTCTAAGATGAACCCAAAAGTGAAGGTGAAGCAGTCAAAGAATCATACACTATATTCACTAGGTCTGAGAATTAGTCAACCTAGTAAGTTGACAAAGAGAAGACAGAGGAGTGACCCCAACTAGAAATTTCCATTGCTGAGCAAAGAACCCCCCTTCACTTCTAGTTAAAGGACCCAGTGATTGCCAAAGAAGTCAGTAAATGTAACATCTCTGCACATTTTACTTCAATTTCACAAACCAGCCCTCCTCCCATCCCTCTTAAAACCCAAAAAGTTGAAATGCTTTCCTCTATTCATATTTTGATTTATCCATTTGACATAATTGATCATGTTAAAAATAAAAAAAATAAAAATGTCTGAATTTGAATATTTGCAATCCAATCCTGATCAATTGGATAAGTTGGTCCAATGTGTCAAGAACTAAACCATCCTTGTAAGACAAGAGGTTAAGAAAATAATTCTTGATTCCCCAAAGAACATGCCCATTCTAAATAATCTTGTCATTACTCCTCCAATTACCCCTGGGAAAATAGAACCTTTCTATGTTTCCTTATTGATAAATGGTTATCAACTCAATAATTACATCATTGATTCCATGGTATCTGACAATATCATGCCTGCTACTAAATTAGCTGAGTCACTGGGTCTCACACTGACCTAAACCTTAGGGAGATGTTTCTCCATGGAGAACAAGCAAGTACCACTACTAGGGCAAATCAAAGATGCCCAATTTGCATTTGCAGCCTTTCCAGACAAGAGAATCAACATGACTATCTTGGTGGCTGATGTCCTAGCATCTTATAGCATTTTACTTGGATGAAATTTCTATAAGGACATGGGAGGAGAATTAAGCATGAACCTGACCAAGGTAAGAATCCCTGTCAAAGGTGTAATGAAGAGATTACTCCCTAAGAAGGAGTCAAAATACGTGGTCACCCAAATGTCAACCCCTGTAGCATAAATTTTGTTTGAGTCTTCAAGTAGGGGTAATTATTTCTTGACCACAGAGGATGTTCATGTTTCTATAGATGAAATTACTATAGCTAATAATCAAATAATTGATCTAAACAAGACTTCAAGAGAATTGGTAGGGCATAGTATAAATAAGGAAGGACCTTCCATCTCTAACGAAGAGAAATTTGATAGGAGATCAGCTTCTAATGATGCTTGGATCCTAGAATTTGATGGCAGAAATTCTTCCACCAATGATGGAGTTGAGACTGTGTTGATATCTCCTTAAGAAAATATTCTTGCTTCATGAAATTTGCAATTCAACAACACCAATAACATAGCTAGATGTGAATCTTTGTTGCTCAGATTGAAGATTGCTCAAGATGAAGAGATCAAACTCCTTCACATCAGAGGAGATGCTAAGCTGATAGTTTGTTAGGAGTTTGATGTGGACAATCCAATCATGTGTTATACTGAACCAAAAGAACAACCAATTATGGTAATGGACCATTCTGCTACAAATCAAGATTGGGCAAAGGAACCCTTTGCCAAGAAAGCAAGTTATGGATTTCAAATTGAAGACCACATCCTACCATGGGGTAAGAAGAAGAAAGAGCTAAGAGGAAGATGCAAAAAATTGGTTTCTTGGTGGAGAGTTCCATTCACTCATCACCATTTCTAGGGATAAAATGCCTTCCTGCTATTTTATCAAGATAGAGTACCATTTTCACTGCCTCTCAAGAAGCAGCATTTGAAACACTTCAACTCTTGAAGTATCACATTATTGCATCTGTACATATGTATAGTTTTTAATTCTATTTTGTTTTTTTTTGTTTTCATTTTTGATGCCTTCCATTTTTGGGTAACATGACTCCATATCCCAATGGTACACATGAAGACACTGGAGATTCTAGATTCTACTCCCTTCAATTCTTTTTTACAATTGATAGAAGTTCCCCAACTGAAGCCAACTATTGTCCCCCAAAAATATCACTCATTTTTGGGACAACATTTGAACTATTTTGATCCTCAGACCAAAATACTCTCTGCCCTTATCAAAATTTGTTATAAGCATTCAATTCCTCATTTTTCAAGCTTCTCTTGAATCTACAGACTCTATAGGCTTGAATCTATGGATTTTGTAGGCTTGAATCTCTCTCTAACAATCAAAAACAAAACTCTGCCCACATTGGAAGGCATTACTGAGACTTTGAGCTCAGATTGTTGATCATATTTTTTTATTGGATTAAGAAAGCAAGTGACTTTTCAGACTTTGTGCTATGATATCTTTGTTGTTGGGGAAACTGTTCTTATGTCTTTTTCCTTAATATATTTTCTATTCCTTTAATTCAACAAGTAGAATTAGTGAAAGTAGTTAGGAAGGTGTCATGAAGTCAACTATGGAGAGACTTTGTGCCCCCATAATTTCCTTTAGTGTGTGTTCTTTTCATTTCTATATAAAGGACCTTGGGACAACTTTGTGCCTTCATTATCCTTCGTATCTCACTCTTGGGAAATTCAGGTGGAGACTTTGTGCTACATCTCGATTTGCTAGTTACTATGTCTTAGGTTACATTTTGCAATTACTACCAGGAGTATTCTTGTGGTTTACTGAATAGTACTTATGAAAGAAGAGGAGTGATTTCTATCATTTCCCTTGAGATTTTTCCTTTGATTTGCATGCATCATCTCTAAAGAATGAGAGATGGATGGTTTATCCTACCCTTGAGTATTATTTTATATATATATATATATATATATATATATATATATATATATATATATATATATATATATATAATCTATAGGGAACCTCCCCTTGATGAGAGGAGAGATTAGTCTCCTCTAATGTGGTAAACCTACACATTTGGATGACCAATCTTCCTACTTTGGCTGATCAGACCTATTTTGTTTATCGGTACACTGATCGACAAAATAATCAACCAACACAAATATGATTTCCTTCCTTGATGGATTTTTAGGCTATAACCAAGTATTGGTTGACAAAGAAGATAAGATGAAGACAACATTCACAACAAAGTGGGGGACCTTTGATTACAAAAGGATTCTTTTTGGACTGATCAATGCAGGAACCACCTTATAAAGAGCTATGAATGATGCCTTCTAATGCTTGATTGGTAAGTGCAATATCATTTACATGGATGATTTAATAGTTTTTTCTAAGAATAGAGAAGAGTACTTCATGCACCTACAACAAGTTTTCAAAAGATGTAAAAGGTATGGCATTTCCTTGAACCATAAGAAAATCATATTTTGTGTAACTAAAGGAAAATCATATGGTCAAATTACCACTCACTATTATTCCTAGTAATTTTACTGTAGTGGACTATCATTCTCGTGCTTTATATTGGCCATGTCAGATCCGTACTAGCTTCCGCAGTTTGCTTGTATGTTCTGCGAGCTTTGTAAGCCCCATGGGTTTTGTTCAGGCTTGTGTGTGTCAGCTCCATAATTTCTTCATGACCTGCTATTGCTTGTGCTCCCATGGGCATTTTTCTATGCCATGGTAGGCTTTCCCCATGCTTAATTCTATGTAACCCATAGCAATTTTACCGCTGACTGCCATCTAACCTGCAACAATTATGTCACTGACTACTGTGTAACCCACGGCAATTTTTCCGCTGACTGCCATGTAACCCACAACAATTTTGCCATTGACTGCTATGCTTGTTATGTGTAGTGAAATCACCATTGATCGCTTCCGTGCACAGAAATTTCCCTATGCTTTACATTTGTTGTTGCGCAGACTACCATGGGTTCCCACCATCTCTCATCCTTTCAAATGTTTTCTGTAGACTATTCCCTATGAACCTTTGTCTACAGATGTTTTTGCCTCATATGAGCTTGACACAAGTTTTTTTGCTCACAGATGTTTTCCCCATAGACTATTCCATAGAAATTCATCCTTGCTTTGTATCTGTATAAAGCCAAGCCCTTTAAAAGAATTGCAAGCCTTTTTTTTTAAGCTGTGCCTAGGTTTCGGGACTTGGTTAAAAAATGTTGAACTTATTTGAAATTTGGACTTTGAACCACAATGAATCGAACCTTGAACTCCATAAAACATTAAACATGAATTCAAACAAGGCCATGGATGAACTAGACTGCTGAACCCAAGTGCCAGGCCGATGATCAGAGTGTTAAACTTGCCATGTTGAACTAAGATTGGACTTTGTATTGAACCAACCCATGAACCACGCTGAAGAATCGTGTGTTGAAATTAAACTCACTGAACTTGCCAACTAATGAATTAGGCTGAGCCAATGCTTGAAACAGAGCTGTCAAACCCTGAAGATAGACCTCGTAACCTAAAATTAACTGGCCATGTATTGCAGGTGTAGAAGGTGATCGAGATTTCACCTACGGGCAAAATTGGTCAACAAATTGGTGACTCACAAGGGAAGCATGCCTGCTATGCTTAAAACCCAATTGCCTCTGAATATCCATTAGGCATGGATTCAGATGATAACTTTGAAGAAAGTTCACAATAGCTCTCAAGATCCCAGAATTGAACATGAAGCTTTCACCCCCACGTAAAAGGAAAACACACAAGGCTAAAATACACTACCTGTGCAACTGCACTTAGGGAAAGCAGGACAAGAAACTGAAAACAAAATACTATTTATAGCTAACCAAGAATGCTTGCCTCCCTCCTGGATCGAAGGGAAAATTTCTTAAGTCCCCTTCCTGGTGAGAAGACTTATGGTGGCAGGCAAATAGCTAAAAGAAAATGAGATTTGGTGACTTGCTCCTCTTGCCTGTCACCTGAGTTAGCTAGAAACTGAGGGGATCAAAATCAAACATGCCTCCAATATATATGTATTTTGATTATCCTTGGAGGCTTGTTAAATGTTGGTCCCTGATATTGGTGCTCTTTACCAAGAAATTTGTGGCTGTCGGCTCATCACCGTAAGCTTTTTGATCTACACATTCCTTCTACAACATATCATGGTCTGATTTGTTTCCTTCTGCTTCATTACAGGCTCTGTTAGACTCATCCTCTACTTCCTCTTATCCTTCTTAAAGAAGGGAAAATGTGGTGATGTCTAAAAGGGACTCGCAAAATGATTGCTCATCCCACAAGACTTCACTTTCTTGTTTAAAACTCACTTCTTCAAGGCATTCCTCCTAGAAGACTGGCCTCTCCTTTTCCATGGGAGGTTGTTCTGATACCCTTTGGTGTTGGAAAGCTAGGCACACTGGATTGGGAGTAGATGTATTTAATGAGCTGGAGTGAGCAAGTGTAATCTAATAAAATGGATTGGTGCAAAAGATGGGGTTTTATTCAGGATAGGAAGGGGTGTGTAAGGCTGGCTGCCTTTGAAAAGATGGATTTCTCCATTTTGGTACCTCTTCCTTCATGGATTATACAGCCCACACTTGCTTAAATGAGTGCTCCTCTTCATACATCAGCTCATGCTGATATCTATACTGCTCTTCCAGCCTATTAATTTCTAATTCCAAGGCCACCTCCCTTTTCATTGCAGTGCAACTAGGAGAGCTGCTTGAGGGGATTCTCTAAATATTTTGAGTCTGATCCAAATTATATGAAGGAAAACAAAACCCATGATTTTTTGCAAAAAAATTATACATACTTGACATGATTTTTGAAGGCACCATGCTGCTTAACCAGTGGATTTACTTGAAGTTGCCAAATGCTGAAGAAACTCGATTTACTATAACAAGACCATCATCAATCTTGAAACTCTACTGCATTAGAAATCAATAAAATACAGTCCCACCAGGCATGCCAAAACTCTTGATGCTAAAGATTGCACCCGATGGTAGGAAAACAGGTTCCTACCCTCTCCCCGCAACATGGAAACTCCTCTCTCACCTGTGGGACAGTAAAGTAAGAGAGGAGAGTCTCTAGATATGGGCTAGTTTCCTCTAATGTATCTTGTTTGTTTCAGGCAGTGAAAAATATAGATATATAGATATACTGGGGGGGATGAAAAGGGAGAATAAAATATAAGAAAACAAATAGCCTATTCTAAAGAGGTGATACATCAAAATAAAGGTCGATCCTCCCACATCCACACTCAGAATCAGGCCAAACAATATGACATGCACTTCAAGCTTGGCAAATAGACCAATTTATAATAAAAGATATGGAAAGGTCCTTAGAAAAATAGAGACAGAGACTCACCAAGGTGTTATACTACACACACTGTAAGTGACTTCCCTTGTCTTACTTCTCAAAAGAACTCTTCTCCTGTGAACTGCGAATTGGAACCCTCTAAATCACTGGTCTATTGGCATTAACCTATGAAATCATCAGAGATAATGACTAAACACAAATAATACTCATGACATACACAAAAAAATCTATCCAAGATGGAGGCAAAAACTATATTTTATTGATTCAGGTGGAAAATTTGCAGAGCTGGGCTCTTTACAAAAAATGGAAAAGATCCTTAAAATGACCAAGTCCACCCATTTATATGGAAAAGCCAAGAGGAGTCTCATTGGCATTTTTCTTGTAAGTGGGTGCTTGAGTCTTCATTGGGAAAGGGAAGACACTATAGATGACATCAAAAAACTACTGGGACCATGCCTGCTGCCTTGTTTTGTGTGTGGCATGCTCCTCTACCAGCTAGTCAGGTTTTTTTCTATGTTTTGCGGGTTTTTTTCCATGCAAACTATTTTTTGTGGTCAAATTACCACTCACTATTATTCACAGTAATTTTACCGTAGTGGACTATCATTCCCATGCTTTATATTGGCCCCGTCGGATCTGTACTAGCTTCCGTGATTTGCTTGTATATTCTGCGGGCTTTGTAAGCCCCATAGGTTTTGTTCGGGCTTGTGTGTGTTAGCTCCATAATTTCTTCATGGCCTGCTATTGCTCATGCTTTTTTGGGCCTTTTTCCAAGCTATAGTAAGCTTTACCCATGCTTAATGTCATGTAGCCTGTGATAATTCTACCGCTAACTGTCGTGTAACCCACGACAATTCTATCACTGACTATCGTGTAACCCATGGCAATTTTGTCGCTAACTGCCATGTAACCCATGGTAATTTTGCCACTGACTGCTATGCTTGCTGTGCACAATGAAATCACTGTTGACCACTTCTATGCATGGTAATTTCCCTACACTTTGCATTTGTTGTTGCACAGACTGTCGTGGGTTCCCGCTGTCTCTCAGCCTTTCAAATGTTTTTTGTGAACTATTCCCCATGGAACTTTGTCTACAGATGTTTTTGCCTCATATGAGCTTGACCTTGGTTTTTTTACCTATGGATATTTTCCCTGTAGACTATTCTATGGAAATTCATCCTCATTTTGTATCTGTATAAAGCCAAGCCCTTTAAAAGAACCGCAAGCCTTTTGTTTTAAGCCGTGCCTGGGTTTTGGGACTTGGTTAAAAAACATTTAACTTATTTGAAATTTAGACTTTGAACCACAATGAATCGAACCTTGGACTCCACAAAATGTTAAACATGAATTCAAATAAGGCCATGGACAAACTAGACCGCTGAACCCAAGTGACAGGCTGATGATCATAGCATTGAACTTGCCATGTTGAACTAAGATTGGACTTTATATTGAACCAAGCCATGAACCACGGTGAAGAACCGTGCATTGAAATTAAACTCACTAAACTCACCAACTGATGAATTAGGTCAAGCCAATGCTTGAAATGGAGCTATTGAACCCTGAAGACAGACCTCGTAACCCAAAATTAACTGGCCATGCAAAGCAGGTGTAGAAGGTGACTGAGATTTTGCCTGTGGGCAAAATTGGTCAATAGTTATGTTTCCTTCAAGAAGTTTCCATTTTTTGACACCAAAATACCCCACTCATTTTAAAATTTGGGACCCATGAGAGAACTGTGTAACCAAGTTTGAGATATCTTAACATTGAGGTCCCTTTTTAAAATAATTTGAAGATCATCCACTCTTAAATGAAGCATATTTGTATATTTTCAAACCTCTTATCCTGAGCTAACTTGGATAATAAATTTTCTTAAGTTCTTTCAGGTTCCTTGGAAGGTTTAGGGTTTGGTGTTCATAAACCCTTGGTAGCCTTCATTTTAGATTCAAATATTAGTGGGAGCCAATTTGGTGGGAATGATTTAACAAAAGGGTTTATCATGTTTTTTAACATGACCTAATCCTTTATCCATTCATTTCCCCTTTCTTTTATCTTGGGTCTAAATTCTTGTGCTTTATGTGGTCTTTTCCAAAAAGTTACCTAAATTAGACTAGGTTATTAATATTAAGGCCCCAATATTTAATCTCGACCTTAGTCTTAATAATTTATCCTAAGTATTTATGTCCTTAGACCTAATAGTTATTACTCATGTCTTTTGTAGGATCCAACAATGATTGCTCACTCACCAAATCTGATTAGATGGAGAGTATTAACCAAAAATATCTTGATTAAGTAACATACATCATATGAAGATCAATGTTGATTACTCACTCACTAGATTTGATCTAATAATGTGAGGCTTAGGGAGAAAATTCAAAAGGTACATAAATCCCCAAGAGGTAGATGCATGGTGACTTGCTAATCAAAAGAATAAAATTAAAGGGATCCACTTAATAAAGGTGTTCATTTAATGATCAAATTTACCTTGAAGATCAATGGTGATCACTCTCCTCCTAGATACGATCCAACAATGAGAGAGGACTTCTACTCAATAAAAGGGTGATACAAAGATCAATGGTAATCACTTGCTCACTATATTTGATCCAATGGCATGAGGATCTTGATGATGTTTCAAATCTTTATGATCTCTACATGTGGCCAATGCATGACCAAGATGGCAACTAAAAAAGATACATAGCATAAAAAGATCTACAAGAGTGCCAAGTGTCATAATCATGAGCCTAAAGATTGATGATCAAATGGAAGTGCAAAAACTCAGATTGGGATAAAAAAATCATGTTAACCCCAAGATCTTGATCTAATAATGTGAAATAAAGGAGGCTTTTAAAATCCAATGGCTAGTATTTGAAGTAAAATTATGAAAATTATCATGAAAGTCCATACTGATACCACATGGACATCACATAAGCATAAAATGGAAAAACCAAAGATCTTCTGAGCTCAAAACATAAAGGGCATGAAAAAAGAGGTCTCATAAAATCTAAATCACATATGAAGTTAAGGACTTAATAAATGTACCATTAAATCTCAAAACCCTAAATCCTCTATAAAGAAGATTCAATTTTACTCAATTAACTTCCCATGGTCAAGATAACATAAATAAGCTTTGAGAAACAAGTGCTTTAGTGAAATCCTTGGCAATCTTGAGAGGATAACTTTGTATCATCAATGGTGATAGGCAGATAATAATTGTAGATGAAAGCTGAGCTCTATCTAACCTCTGACAATGAAAGAATGGTTTTCAATGATACAAAGCTAGACTTGGTATCCTTAAATGTTCATGGAGTTAGTAATTGGTCAAAATTATTCTTCCTTATAGAATAATTATATCCCATCTCTTAGGATGAGAGGATAAACGTTACTACACATAAAAAATACAATGATATAATTACAATTCAGATGGTATGCCTTCACCATGTAATAGCAAAACCAAAGGTAATGCATTGTATATATGTCCTTGCTCTTATTTTCATGGATTGTAAAATATATGGGGAGTGGATTATTCAAGAGGGAAACACCAAAAATTTTGCATGTATTTCCCCCATGGCCTTTGAAACATATTACAAGTTTCCCTTACCCCATCTTGAACTCCCATCCATGAGAGATTGGACTAACACCCAGGACCTTAATTCAGTCCTCATACCCTAGATAATCCAAGGATCCCATGATTTTAGGTAGACTAATGGAAAAAATACCTATTTTATAGATTAGAAAAAGAATTAGGATAGCCATGACCTTTCTAAATAGAGCCTTTGGTTCCCCTTCCACTACTTATGTGAATAAAGTTTGGGTATCTTATTTATTTTATGTTTTAAACAAAATTCATGTGATTTTCCCTCTAAAACCCTAGTTTTATGTCTTGATAGGCCTGTGCAAAGACAGGGATCAATAAAAATAGATTTTAAAAATTTAAAATCAATTAAATAACTTATATAAATTATATAAATTCTAATTTACATTCCTATAACTCCATATATTTGTTTCACTTATCCAGCCTTGAAACTTATTTTACAAGCCAAAACATAGGGTTTTTATTCTCTTTCTAGGACTATGTATACAAAATCAATAGTTTTGAGCACATCAATGAATTTTAAAGACTCTCCAAGGGATATAAAGATTGTATAAGGTCTGAAAAATATTTTTAAACATATTAAAACCATTATATTCTCTTAAAAAATCATTAAATGGTTATAATATGTAAATAGATAGAATTCTGATTGAAAGAATGGACTATGTTAACAACATACAATAAAGATTGACTCTCAAGTACCCAAATGAACTTATTATTTTTAAAAAGGACAAAAACCCATGTGAAAATATTAAAATAATGTTAAAATCCATGAAACCTCACTTTAAAACACCATTCTTCATATATTCTTCCCTCACAACCCTGATTGTATAAGAACAGAGTGTTTCTCTATGGAATATGTTGACTGAAATATAAGTCTAAGTGCAGATTTGAACTATCAAATGGGATCCTATGAAAAAAATTTATAATAAAACTCAAATAAATATTTTATTATGTTTATAATAAAGTATACTCCTTAAAAAGATTCCAATCAACCATTCTACTAACTTTATTCAAGATTGTGTCAAGATAGAATTCTGGTAGCTTATATAATCAAACTATGTATTAAAAGTAAGCATCAAGATTATGTTTATAATCAAAATAAAACACATTAATATGTATTAATACCAAATTAACTCATGAAATTCATCATTCATTCATTCCAAAACATTGTTTATTAATTAATTTTCTCCACATGTATAAGAATGTTAAGGTAGATAGGGTTCTTTGAAATATTGAACTCTCTTTATTTTATCTATTATCAACCTATGTATCCTTCGTAACACTAATTCTCTACCCATAAAATATGATCATATACTTTATACAAACATTATGTTCTTCTTATAATGCTATAACATGCAATTAACTTCCTCTATCTTTCTAACTCCACGTATGGAGGGAAATTACAATAACTTTATTGAATTTTACTTTGTTATATCGTGACTTTTACATTTAGAAACATCATATACATCTTCTAGGACTGTTAAGAATCACTTTAAAAAATTAGAGTTAACTTAAGAATCTAAAACTTCCCTCAAACTAGACTTAGAAATTCAAATATTTAAAATAGCCATTTTGGCAGGAAACTACAAAAGGCTTAAAAATTATTGGATAATTAACATTATTCGGGTCCTTATGTTTATAGGATTTTCCTAAGTCTTAATGTGTATTTATTGTATTTATAAATACACTTTATTCCTAAATTTATGAAGTGTCACTCACCTCCATAATCCACTTGTTGGATTTAGATTTACTTACATGTAACTCTCCTTTTCCCACATGGTACACACTTTCATCCACTCTCTAAAGGAATAATATAAAAGTGGCATACACATAGGAGGATTGTAAATAAATACTGGGATTCATTGTAACTCCCATTTTTTCCCTCTATCTCTATAAAATCTCTCTCTCTCTCTCTCTCTCTCTATATATATATATATATATATATATATATATATATATATATATATATATATCTTGCTCTTGATTAAATATTGTACTTGTAGATATTTTGGTAGCAAGCCTTCTAATAAAATCACATGGATTTTTCTCTGGTATGTTCAGTTTTCCACTTTAAAATTCTTGTCTCATTTGTAGTTTCCACCTTGAGAAGTAACTTTGTAGTATGATTTATTTATTTCCACACTTTCATAAATTGTGATTGATGAATATTATTAGGATAAATCCTTCATGGTATTAGATCTAAGATCATTCCATCCACTCTAAAGGAATAATATAAAAGTGGCATACACATAGGAGGATTGTAAATAAATAATGGGATTCATTGTGACTCCCATTTTTTTCCTCTATCTCTATAAAATATCCCTTTCTCTCCTCTTTTACTCATTATAAAATCTCTCTCTCTCTCTCTCTCTCTCTCTCTCTCTCTCTCTCTCTCTCTCTCTCTCTCTCTCTCTCTCTCTCTCATGCTCTTGATTAAATATTGTACTTGTAGATATTTTGGTAGCAAGCCTTCTAATAAAATCACATGGATTTTTCTCTGGTATGTTCAGTTTTTCACTTTAAAATTCTTTTCTCATTTGTAGTTTCCACCTTGAGAAGTAACTTTGTAGTATGATTTATTTATTTCCACACTTTCATAATTTGTCATTGATGAATACTATTAGGATAAATCCTTCATGGTATTAGATCTAAGATCATCTTATTGACATAATTTTTAGAATGTGCAGATTTTTTGGGAAAAATTTTGGATTTTTTTACAAGGTTTATACCCTTGCTCTTCATTTAAATCCATTTATCTCTTTTTTTAATTCAAATTATTTGTCTCTAACTCATTGTTTCAGGTTACTTGAAAAAACTAGTTTCCTTCTTTCACTTGGTTAAGAATCCTCCAAGTAGTTTGTTGTCCAACTCCTTTAAGTAAACAAAAAAATTAAGTTTTTCTAATTTAATCTGTCTTCTAGTTTTTTATTAATTTTTTACTAATTTTTTTCTATAAATTTTCTATATCTTTATTTATCTCAGATCTCCATTTTTTTAATTCTGAGCATTTTTTGTTCTCATTTGTGTGTGTATCTATGTGTCTATAACACACACACACACACACACACACACACACACACACACACACACACACACACACACACACACACACACACACACACAAAATAAATATTTTTTATTCTCATTTTTGTGTGTGTGTGTGTGTTTGTGTGTGTGTGTGGGTGTGTGTGTGTGTGTGTGTGTGTGTGTGTGTGTGTGTGTGTGTGTGTGTGTGTGTGTGTGTGTGTGTGTGTGTGTGTGTGTGCGTGCGTGCGTGCGTGCGTGCGTGCGTGCGTGCGTGCGTGCGTGTGTGTACATACACACATACACACACATACTAAATATTATAAATAAACTTTATTCCTAAATTTATGAAGAGTCACTCACCTCCATAATCCACTTGTTACATTTAGATTTACTTACATGTAACTCTCCTTTTCCCACATGGTACACACTTCCCTCCACTCTCTAAGGGAGTAATATAAAAGTGGCATACACAGGATGATTGTAAATAAATATTGGGATTCATTGTGACTCCCATTTTTTTTCCTTTATCTCTATAAAATATCCCTTTATCTCATCTTTTAATCATTATAAACTCTCTCTCTCTCTCTCTCTCTCTCTCTCTCTCTCTCTCTCTCTCTCTCTCTCTCTCTTGTGCTCTTGATTCAATATTGTACTTGCAGATATTTTGGTAGCAATCCTTCAAATAAAATTACATGGATTTTTCTCTGGTATGTTCGATTTTCCACTTTAAAATTCTTGTCTCATTTATAGGTTCCACCTTAAGAAGTAACTTTGTGTTATGATTTATTTATTTCCACACTTTCATAATTTGTCATTGATGAATATTATTAGGATAAATCCTTCATGGTATTAGATTCTAAGATCATCTTATTGACATATTTCTTAGAATGTGCAGATTTTTTGGGAGAATTTTTGGATTTTTTTACAAGGGTTCTACCCTTGCTCTTCATTTAAATCCATTTATCTCTTGTTTTAATTCAAATTATTTGTCTCTAAATCATTGTTTTAGGTTACTTGAAAATAATGGTTTCCTTCTTTCACCTGGTTAAGAATCTTCCAAGCACTTTATTTTCCAAATATTTTAAGTAAATAAAAAATTTAGGGTTTTCTAATTTAATCTCTCTTCTAGTTTTTTTATTAGTTTTTTACTAATATTTTTCTATAATTTTTTTGTATCTTTATTTATCTCAAATCTCCATTATTTTTAATTTTAAGCATTTTTATTCTCTTTTAACATGTTTGTGTGTGTGTCTATATAACACACACACACACACACACACACACACACACACACACACACACACACACACACACACACACACACACACACACACACACACACACACACACACACACACACACACACACACACACACACACACACACACAAAATGAGAATAAAAAATATTTATTTTGTGTGTGTGTGTGTGTGTGTGTGTGTGTGTGTGTGTAAGATTAAGATTCCATTCTGGGGATTCTATTCTCTCCCATATAATTTAAATCTCTATATTAGATTTCCTTTATTTTTCGTTTTTGTCCACTTATATATTTATTTTGGTGCTTATTTAATTAATGAGTTTTTTAATTCTTATTCTCTTTACCCCCTTTATGTTGACCTCTTCACCTTGGGTGATATCTCTTCTCTGATGGGTGTAACTTGTTTTCTGATCTATATGCTTGTATGGAAAATACGCTTACCTCTTAAGCATTCCCCTTACTTTATCTATTTTCTCAACTTCAAGTTTGTCATTATCTAACTAAATATTTTTTGAATTTGTATTTATTTTTATAAAATTTCATTGTATTTTTTATTTTGGGTTTTAATTTTTCTTATATATTTTTTTGTCTACTCTTTCACCAAGTTAGTTGGGTGCATTCTTACATCTAGTAATTTTATTCCAATACCTTCTTTCTTTTGTTAAATAATTCTATCTTTTATATATTTATTTAACAAATACATTTTTATTATTTTCATGAAATATCTTTTAAAAAATTACCACTAAAAAAAATCCATTCTTGTTTTTAACATGTTTTGTATTTGTAATAGCTTCATTTGTGTTTATTCAATCTCTTAAAAAAAAAACTAAATTTTTTTAAAACAAAATCAAAAGTTTTGTTCAATTTTTTTAAACATTATGCCTAAAGTCTTTTAATTTTGTTTAAAAATAAATTTTCATCTAAATTCTTATTAGCAAGTTTTTACCTTCAAAACTAAACAAAAACCAAAAAAGAGTGGAGCTTTCATCTGTTTATTAATAAGTTATTAAATTAAAAATAAAAAATGCTTTCCTTTTATTATTAAATTTTGTGGCATTATATTTTTCAAAAAAGACAAAGAAATTAAAAAAATTATTTTATGACAAATGGGAAGTCTTTAATTTTTTTAAGGAAAAAAAGATATTTGTCTTTTATAAAAGGGAAAAAGTGTTTTTATTCTCAACAAAAACTTTTTCTCAGTGAGAAGTGAGATTTTTTCATAATTATTTTTTGAAAACTTAATTTCCCAATAATAATTTTTTTGGGGGGAATTAAATTTTTTAAAATATTTAATTTTTTTAAAATCAATCACCAACTTAAAATACTTTTCAAAAAATGTTAAAAAAATATTATGTTTTTTTCATAGTTATTTAATTTTTTTATGCACACCAACTTTGTGTTTTGGTGTTACAATTTAATATTTTGCTTCTTCACATTATGATTGAATGGAATTTAAATTAGTAATTTTTTTATATTTTAATAATCCTACATTTCAAATTGATTTCAAAAATAATAAGATTTATTCTCTTAAATTTCAAATTGTATCTCATCATGAAACTTTACATCCATTTCAAACCTCTTTATTTAGACAATGATGACCATGTAAAATTATATTGACTCATTAAATGTAAAATTTGAGTCTTTTTCACTTATTAATAGCTCTAATGTTGAATCTAATTGTTCTCCTACTTAAGATCAACCTAATGTGAACACTTTAACCAACCCTGATTTAAAAACAATGCACTCCATGGAGTACACTAGTGGAAGTCTTGGTATGTGTGAATCTGGTATACTTGAACCTATTTTTATTGATTCGAATAAAAAAATTATAAATATATTGGTTTTAATGATGTACATACTTATAATACAAAATTATAATATTATTGTTCTCCTCATCGATAGACTTATAAAGCAACTTATTTTGATTATAATGTTTCTAATGCTCATGCTTTGGTTAAAATTGATAAACATTATACACATTGTGCAAAACATAGGCATCATATATCTAAATCTTGGAAATTACATCCATGAAAATCTTGTGGTAAATCCATGTATGACACTTTGCATTGTTTGAAAATGACTAAATCTCCTATATCTAAGGGTAAAACCATTTGGATTCTTAAAAATGATGGATCTTCTAGAGACTTTGATATGTTTTCTTGAAATAATTATTCTCATACTTCATGCAGAATATATTTTGCAAGTGACATATCTTATTTGTCTATATTTTGATTAAATCAAATCTTATATTCATTCCTTGTATTTTATTTTAAAGGACACATCCTTTATTTAGAGATTTTGTGACTAATTTATTTTCATGCAGGTTTACACACTTTATGATGCAAGTTTTCTTTACTCAAATTTACTTTCTTTTACATCTACTTTTATTACATTATGTATGTAGTCCATATTTTTGGTATATTGGTTATTTAACTTGAATTTTTGGTGTTAACTTATTTATTTTACATGTTTTATGGGTCAATTCTCCTTTTTTTGGTGTTTGTTCCATTACAAATTGACCACATTATCTGAAGAGGATTAATGGAGATTATTGGTGATCACACTTTCTTCCTTGTGACTTTTGAAGGAACCTTCCCCTCTCTTGTTTTTTCTCTAAACTTTTGTAATTAATTTGAAAGGAATTTTGAATTAAGGGGGAAATCATTATAATTTAAACTCCATTATTTATTTATTAAATTTTATCTCCACTTTTGTAACCCCAAATTAAGCTTAAATGGGAGTGTTGGATAATTAACCTTATTTGGGTCCTTCCTTCCTAGGTTTATAGGCTTTTTATAAGTATTTGTTACTTTTGTATTTATTTTATTTATAAATACACTTTATTCTTAAATTTAAGAGGTATCACTCACCTCCCTAATCCACTTATTGGATTTAGAGTTACTTTTATATAAATCTCTCTTCCCCACATGGCACATGCTTCTCTCCACTCTCTAATGGAATATATCACAAATAAAATGCACACATGAGGATTATAAGGGAATAATGGGGTTTATTGTAACTCCCATTCTCTTCTTATTACTATATAAAATATCCCTTCTTCTCCTTACTTCCTCACTATAATCTCAAAAATATCTCTCTTCTTCTCTTGTTCTCTTGATTCAATCTTGTAATTGTAGATTTTTTTGTATCAAGCCTTCTAATAAGATCATGTGAGTTTTTATTTGATATGTTTATTTTCCCACTTTAAAATTTTTGTTTCATTTTTGGTTTGCACCTTGAGAGGTAAATTTATCTTGTGATTTATTTATTTCTCCACTTTAATATTTTGTCATTAATGAATATTCTTTGGATAAATCTTTCATGCTATTAGAGCTAAGATCATCCTATTGACATTTTTTTTAGAATGTGCATATTTTTTGGGATAATTTTTGGACTTTTTTTTCAAGGGTTATACCCTTGATATTAATTTAAATCCATTTCTCTCTCTTTTTGCTTGAAATTATTTATCTCTAACTCATTTTTTTAGGTTACTTGAAAAGACCATTTTCCTTCTTTTATCTAGTTAAGAGGCCTCCAAGTAGTTTGTTTTTCTCAACTCCTTCAAGCAAACAAAAATATTATGGTTGTATAATTTAATCTCTCTTCTATTTTTTTAATTAGTTTTTGCTACTCTTTTTCTTTAAAGTTTATGTATCTTTTTTTATCTCATATATCCAATTTGTAATTATTAGTATTTTTCAGCTCTTTTAATATATATATATATATATATATATATATATATATATAATTAAGATTCTATTCTCTCTCACTTATATTTATTTTATTCATCACAATCAAATCATGATCAATTATTAAATACATAACTAGATGCATTCATATAGTAAAAGGAGAAAATCTCACAAATCACTCTAAGTGGAAGAGATATGTGGGCTTCAATTACCTATTCAGTGTATTGGATAGGGAGGTAATGTTTGATAATTATGGGGATTATTGGGGTTAGTTAAAACTGATTACACTCCATATTTTTCCATTTTTAGGTTTTTAATCACTACAATCCCTATTAGCATTTCAATTTTTTCAAAATATAATTTTGGGTCTTTTCACACTTTTATATTTCAAATATACACATGCATACCTAAGTTAGACTATTTTAAGTGATTGTGACCTAAGTTATTATTTTTATACAAAATTCAAGACCAACTAGTTCAAGTTAGAAGTGGAAATCATTCTTTACCCTAAAGTGATGTTCTCAAACTTCTTCACTCTCAATCAAAACTTATAACCATTAGCAATCATAGTTATTCATTTCATGTTTCAACCGTTTGTCATCTAACATTGTCAAATCCTAGACAAAAACAACCAAGTTTTATTACTTCATTGCATATTTAGCTTCCTTTAAATCTTTATTTATTTATTGAATTTAGTATTTTACTATGTTCTCCTTTTAAAATATCCATTTCCAATATCCTACTTTATTTCATTCAATTTATCATAATTAGGGCTAATTATCATAATATCAAATTTTGATAAAAACATATTGGTGAACCTGATTTAGTCATTTAGTTTCATTACCTCAAAAAAATTCATAAGGTTTTGATAAATTTCTAAATATTCATCACTAAAATAATTTATTTTTGTCCTTAGATCTAAATATTACACTTAAATAACTTAATTTCTACCTATGATATAATTTTTGACACTAAAATTACTTTATTTAGATCTCAAATATGATATTTGACATTGAAAGAATCTCATTTTAACATTATATTTCATAAAAATTTACTAATCTCCATCCACAAAAATTTAACTTTTGTTTATGCTATTGTTTACAACATCTTTTCCATGTTAATTTTCTATGCCACCTACAAAAAAATATTCTCATATTCTTTTAAGCAAAAGTGACAGGCTAAAAGTCTTCTCATATTATTTTAATATTTATATTTCTTATATTCAAATTCCCTTAACCATAGTTATAATATTTCTACTAAATCAAACATTTGGTCCTCTTCTTTTGATGAAAAAATTACCCATGAATATTTTCAAAAATATAATCATAATGAACAAGGTAATCAAGATTATCATAATGCACAAGATACCCATGAAGGTTTATATAGGATCTATCCCGATGAACTTAATGGGGTAGATAAGGCACAATTTCAATGTCTATCTCATTTTTGAGAAGGGATCCATAAAGTGTCGCAATATATGCCCAAAACAATTGAACTGATTTTAGATTATAAAGTATGCAAAAATAAAAGTATTTATAATTTCAATGCACAAGAACCACACTTTCAATTGGTTAATCCTATTATAGGTATTTATACTACTATTATTTATATTTTATTACAAATAAACTGATAGGCTTTGGGGAAACAAAATATTTACAATAGACTTTTATATTTATACTTAACCAAGTGACCCATCTAGAACCTCTGATAGTTATACATACTACATCACATACCTTTCCTATTCCACAATCCCTTGAGAAAACTATATCATTTTTTCACTCTAAAGTGTTGTATTTAGAGGAAGGTATACCAAAATCTAGATAATTACTGGATTCCCAAGTTTTGATCCATAATCTATTAGCACCTGATTTTACATCATATCATTTACCTATAGGATTTATATCTCTTAAGCTTCCACTACATGAAGGTAAAGGATACCTACAACAAAATCTCAAATCTTTTAATGAATTTTTTTTGTATTATGCTTTCAACAAGAAATGTCTAACCAAATTATTTATAATAGATTAAAATATTATGGATTGCATTGGTTTTATGATATACCTATTCAATCAATCAAAGTATCAATCCATTATAAAATTAATTTCTTCATTTTTTTAATTAAAATTGACTAAAATCTTTCTTGTACATAAATTTATAACATTAAGCAAGGAAATAATGATCCTATCAATGATTATGTACTTTTTTACAAAACCATGCTTGCCAAAATTACTAGCATATTAGATGATAATAAATTATAATACATTTTTAAACAAATTTTGGTTGTAACTTTCAATGACCCAATTATTTTATTAAAAAAATCAAAAAATTTGAATAGTTGTGTCATTCAATAAGATAAATATAATTCAAGCTTCTTGCTTTTAACAATCTCAAGTATGCACATCTATCTACTTTAACTTCCAAAATGAGTTTTCAAAGAAAATCATCTCACAAAGATAAAATAATATATACTAAAGATGATGCAAAGACTATATTTAATACTAGTTCTCAAACTTATGACAAAATTATTTTATCAGGTCAACCAAGGAGGAAATTTTATAAATTAACACAACCACCTCATCTTTTTTTTTTAATTTACTGGAGTGTAATCTTATTATTATACCTCCACCATTTGAAGTGGTCATGAATAAACCTCAAGAAAAATATTTTGATAACACTACACATTGTGATTACCAAAAATGAAATGGTCACTCTATTAACAAATTTTTCAAGCTCAAGAACATTATTTAATATCTTATTGACAATAATGTTATTGATTTAGGAAATCCTATAGAGGAAACAAAGCCTCAAAAAAATGAAAATTTAAAATTGAATATTTTCATTGAATCATTTCTTAATCATGAAATTGATAAATATAATTAAATAATGCATCATACTTACAATTATTATCCACCTATGGAGTCATATTAGTAAAAAAAAGTCAAATTACTTAGGCGCATCATATGATTACTTTTGATGATAGTGAGATAGTGGATGTTGATTCTAATTTTCATTCTTTATGTATACGAGCTTATATTCATCAACAAACCATTCATAGTGTGTTATTTGATAATATATAAAGCTACAATGCATGCATAAGGATATTAATTCATTCATTTGGTTACACAAAACATTATATACAAGAAACATCTAAAAGTTTCAAGATGTTTAATGGAAACTAACAAACTAATTTGGAACACATTGTCTTACCTCTTCAAGCTGGCCATGATATACTATCTACTAATTTTATATTTATACCATAAAATGAGATATTTTATATTATATTAGGATTCCCTTGGTTAATAAAATTACCATACAGTACCTTCTATGATAAATAGATTCCTAAAATCCATTGATTTCAATCAAGTTATTATAATTTTAGGAGTTAGGTATGTGTACCCTTTAAAATCTATTATACCTCCTCTAGCCCATCCAATGTCATAGTTCATTGATACATATATGAAAAATATAATATATATTTATAGTTTTTTTACCTAAATAAAAGACTTATATGCAAATAACTTAGATAAAGGTTTAAAAGCAACTAATGTAAAAGTAAGTATATGATAAAAAAAAGTATTTAATTTTCAACAAGCATAATAACATGTAACACCTTCCAGATATATAGATTATCATGTTACTCAAAAGGCATAACATTTGGAAAAAACTATATTACTAATCATTATCAGATTGCACATCATTCTACATCTCTTATAGATATTTATCCTATATAGGATTATAGAAATAGTGATCTACATAGATTTATTATGCACATGATATATTTTTTTAATTTAGAAACATGCACACCTAACACATTGCATTTATGAAAATCAATTTATTTACCACTAATCACATATTTATACAAGGATATAAGGATCAATTAAAGAAACATGAGTCACTACAATGATTTTTTTAAACAAATGAATTTGTGTAAATGGAGAAAAAGGGATTTCCCCATACCAACCTACCCAAATATTGACCTAAAGTCTACTTATAGGTCATGTGATACTTGACCCTCGAAGGTAAGTATACCTTGATATTTTTGTACCATTTCATGTTTCTCAATAATTTTATCAATTTTAAACTCAACATTCCCTATTTTCTCTTGAAATCCTTGGAAAGCACAATCCTCCTCCACTAGGTTAATCCAGCTAACCCGATCTTGCATTAATGCCTCATCTTTCTACTGGTGAAACATAGTCATACCTTACTTTGGAAAAAAATCACCCTAAAGGATACTCCTTTGAGGAAGACTCCCAAGAGGTCCCCTTGGATGGGGATCCCTCTACGAGCTCCCTCCCTGTCACTGATCTTTCTCCTTGTAATGACTTATCGCATTCCCCTTTGAATGACCTTCCCTTGAAAATGCTTTTCATCCCTAAACCTAAACCCATCAACCTAATCTCTCCCTCCACCCATGATTAGAATGGTATGACCATTTTAATAGAGGAGTATGAGAAAAATAAAGTAATGTTGCAAAACTTTAACATAAAGGTCCAGTAGGTAGGTTTTGGTTTAGCAAAACTGATCCAGGATTGGAACAAGCTTCATTGAGTGGTTGAGGATATGACCCATAGGTTGGTGTAGTCTACCCTAGCCCCTCCCATTTTCATGGTTTTAAAATCCAATAAGGTCCCCAAATCCCCCCTAGTGTCCCCCTAAGCATCCCTTCCACTAGGTGAAAGGTAGGAAATGCTTGAGGATGATTTTCCTTGGTGAAAAAGATGAGGGTCTGGGGAATCAAACTAGAGCCAAAGCCTTGTAAGACAAGACCAACTTCCTACCAAAGTAAAATTCTTTTATGGAAGATACCCAAGAGGTTCCCCCCAATTAACATGTTTTATATGTCTGCTCTTATTTTTTCTATTTAGAATTTATCTTTTTGTTCATTCAACCATCTAAGGCCTAGTTAAAACTCTTTATATCACTTTTATGGTTCCAAGTCCCTATAAAACCTAGTTTAAATTATCTAATAAAAACATATTTATATGATTTTTATATTAATGAGATCATTGGTTACCTTATTACATTGTCAAATATTCTAAAATTTCAAAAATATTCAAAAAGGTCAAAAAAATAATTGTACATAGCTCCTTGAATATTAAATCACATTTTTTTATTTTTGGCACATGTAATCAATTTGATAGATTATTATAACTTCGTTTTGATGGATGATTTGGTCTATTTGATCTTATTTTTCACTTTTTAAATTTGAATAGTTTAAATAGTATTCAATTCTACCATACTCTACTAGTTATCTCTTCATTGTCATAGTCTTCACTAACAAAGATTACATTTATTTAAAGTTAAGAATCAACTAGTAAGGGTTAGAAATATGGTCCTATCCAATGTACAATTTTACCAAAAAATACAAAATAAAACATGTAGAACTATTATATGGCCAATTTTAAAATATTCTAATCAGTTTTCTATTTTCCTAAGCTATATTAAATGTACATACAAAAATATTTGACAATAACACATTTGATTAAAATAAAATGTACAAAAAGTCCTCTACATATAATTTTAGTCACTCGCATGCTTTTTATTAGAGTGGGACATAATTGAGGATCTAGTAGATAGAGTCAAATGCATTATGAAAATACCTATATGTAGAAGTAAAATCAAACATGAACTAGGAAGAAGTAATTGTTCAATACTTGAAATATTTAAATATTAGCATTAAAATCATTATCCATAAAATATTTATGAAGGTACATTATATAGATTAATGAAAAACATTTCCTCATTTCCTCATGAATGTGGAATTGTCTTTCACAATGACCTAAAAACACACCTAAGAAAGATAACTAACTATTTTTAGTTAAAAATAATTTAATGAAACAAAAACATACACTAATACCCCCCTTATGTGTAGCTTAGGTGTGTAGCAGAATTGGGTCCTGACATAAAGGCCTAATGAGGTAGAATTGGGTCAAAATGGGCCAACCCCTCTAAATTGAAAATTTTTATGGGACTATAAATACTTATATGTGGTCTTGTCATGGTCTTAAGTAGTTCTAGATGGTCTTCATATGGTCATATTAGTCATTTCTTAGTTTGGTCTAACTTTTGGTCTCATGTGTACTTGTCTAGTCTTAGGGATCATTTATGAGGTCCTGATGTTTTCAAACGTGGTCAAAGGATTTATATAGTTTAGAGTCATTATAAAAGTCTATTAATGTGTATTTAAGGTCAAAATATCATGTATTAACCTTTCACCATGTTCTTATGTGCTAAAATGACATTTTGTCCACCTTTTGGGATTAATATGAGGAGTTGTGCATAATTTTACAAAATAAAAAAATTTAAAGAAGTTTAATAATGTGCATGAGGTCAAGAAGAAGTCAGAACATAAATTTCATGTCATAAATGGCTAGTTACTTTAGTTTAATGCCAAAGAAGCAATTCAAGACACTTCTACGGCCTTGTAAGATCACTTTTAAGTAAAAAAATGGTCTATAAGTGTAATTTAATATATAATAGGTGGGATTTATAATTTTAATGTAGGTAAAAGTCAAAAAATTGTAAACATTCATTAAAAACCTCCATCACTCTCCTTGCAAGATAGTCAAGATAGATCTCAAGTGTTTAGTATAGAAAGAGGAGAGAGAATTGGAACCTAATTTTTTCCCCAAAGGATGGGTTCCTAGTAATCTTCAAATCTATTTAATTTATTTTTGGATTCATCCCATCTCCTTTATGAACAATCACTAAGACCAGGAGGTGGTCTAGAATAGCTAGTCAACCTCACATGCTAAATACTCCTCCTCAAAATGGAAGTTTGAAAAAAGTTTAATGAATTATAGGGATCACATAGGAAATATAGGGTCTTTTTAGGATTATTAAACATTTCTGAAGTTCCATTTCACATGTGAGGGCTTGGATTGGCAAGAAAGTTTCATTTTGCATATATGTCAAAGAAGATTATAATAGTTCCTTCATTGTTTTAGAGCTTTACATAACGTTTCAGTACATACAAAGGATGTTTTAATTTTTTATAATATTTAAACTTCATTAAAAATTATCCAATCATTTGACTACTTTGTATCAATCCTCTAGTGGCATCATGTTCCTAGAAAGTAGGCTATGTTTTGAAACTTCTTGTATAGGTGAGTTTGAATGGTTTGTCCTACATTGTTGGAAGTATGTAAGAGTTTAAGAATCATAAATAATGCAATGAAACATCAATGATGTGGTTTAAAACTCAATAACTCTAACTTTGACATCTTCAAAGTTCAAAGCATAAGGAATGCAAACCTACAAGTCTATAGTCTTGTAGGTCTACATCATAAGAAATTATGTGAATTATACACCAAAACTTAAGATTGAAAAATCTATGAATGGAGTTAATGGGATGCTCTATGTTTGGATAAAATTAAGTACTAATGAATAAGATATGTACCTTCAATTTCAATGCACAAGATCCACTATACTAATATCATCTATAGCCACCTATTGAGAAGGTTTCATTAAATAGTGGTGTTGGTGAAATATAAGAGTTTAAATACATTGAGAAGGGAATTAAGATATAAAAAAGAAAGAGATAGAGACATTGAGGTGTTAAGGATAGTAATGGAGTTCTAAATCCCTTGAATGCATTTAAAATACCCTAAATAAACATCTATAAGTCTTTTAGGTAATGTAGGTGAGTTACAAGATGAATCAGGGCATAGATCATGTAAGGTATGGAGGTTAACTCAGTGAAGTAATGAGTAATTGGTCTAATAATTTTAGAGTAGCTAGAAATTAAAAAATAACATAGAGAAAATGACTAGTCTAGACTCACTCTAACCCTATAGACAATCTATCAAACACCTATAACCAATGGTCATATGAGAAATATGGTGTGCAAACATGACTTCAATGACAGAACAAAATAACACACATACTCATGAATATATCCCAGTTAGTTGAAATCTATTGAGTAATTTGATAATTAATAGGTTTAGTATGACTGAGTTAATAAGTCTATGCACTCATACAACATTCTATGTATGAAATCAAAAGGTCCAAATCCTGTGAATGATATGAAAGGCCAATGAGCTACATGGAAATGGAAAGAGTCATTCATTAAGATTAACTATTTTAAAGGTGATACAATGACTTTAAAAAAAATTCCAATCCTAGGACATAGTCAAAACCCTTGTCCAACAACCACCTATAGCCAATCTTTAAAAAATTAGTCTTAACAGTTATGTGTTTATGAAAGAGGTAATGTCTTAAGAAATTTAGAGAGGAGTTATACACTCTAAATTAGTATCAAATATATTGAAATATTTAAGGATTGACTTTTAAATATCCCAACCCCTTAAATTCACCAAGATTGCTTTTAATAGACACCTACAAGTTATAAGGTCAAATGATTGGTTTCAAGCCTAAGGGAAATGTGTAAAGTGTGTAAAAGGAACATTAGAACCTGACTATAATGGCCAAGCAAATTAAAGATATAATTTGGTTATAATGAAGGATATATCAATTCATGGAGAATTGGCTGTATGCAATATCCATTTTAAAACCTTGCTTGATCTGCCAGTCACACATATGGCTCCTTATTATTGAGAAGCATTTATTTGTTTCAAAGGTTTAAAGGATTGTAGGAAGATTGAGGGAAAGAAAATTTTTTGAATATTATGGATGGTCAATAGGATAAATCCATAAATACTTCAAGTTAATTTGAAGTGAGGTAGATATTGATAAACTCTGTTTAAATTATAGGCCTAATTATAAACACACACCTATAAGGGAATTCTTAAGGTGATTGTTAGTTGAATTTTATTTAATACCATAAATACCCTAAAGAGAAGGTGAGTGTAATTAAAAATCATCCCATTAATTTATATATCCATGATAGTGTATAAAAAATAAAATATAGTCAACTAGGGTATTTTATGTAAGTTGGCTTGAGAAGCTTGGGTATTAACTAGTGGTGTGTGTAGAGTGTTTGAAGAAGATATTTAACAAGAGAATCATGGGAGAGATTATATTTGGATTTAATATACATATATAGGTCACTTAAAACTCAAATTAAAATTCATAACATCACATATAGGCCACATCTCTCTCTACACCTAAAAAACATGTATCCTGCTAGCCAAAAATCTACTAAACTTATTCATATCTTTATTTAAAATTTACATGGTGTGATTTTGAGGTGTTAGATAGTTTTATATAATTAAATATTTGGGTAATAGTTATAAATTTGGTGGACCTTCATACATAAAAGGAATATGGTCAAGATATCCTTAGTCATATCATTCATGACATGAGAGATTCATTGCATCCATTGAAATAAGAATGGGCACCTATTGAGAGAGAAAATTGGAAAATACTTTCAAGTGTAATGTTTGATGTCAGTAATCTCATTCAAAAAATATAATATATGCTAAGAGTTCATGAAGGATAACAGGTCCAATTCCATCAGCCTTATGTGTCTTCTTATACTCCATCTCAACTCTCATACACACCACCCACTCTTCTCCAAGATACCTCTCCACTTGAGCTTCCAAGTTTTCCATTCCTTTCATGTGATCCCCAAATGTTCCCTTCTTGTAATTTAATGCAAGAGGGCATTCAAAAAAAGAAATCAATTATTATAGATCAACCTATTCATTTAATCCAAGACTCCACTGCTCTTTCCCAAGAACCCCCTAAGAAGTCTTTCAAGATTACAAGATGGAATGAATTGGTGAAGTCATGGAGTGGGAAAGGTAAAACAAGTATAAATTTGGGATTTGAAGGAAAAGAAGAATATGAACCTATTCAAGTCTCTTTCACCCCTCTTCAAGAGTCCTCTTGTATCTCAAATCAACCTTTTGTGTCCCTTATCTTCATGAATCCACTAACCACCTTCAAGGTATGTTATTCAAAGAGAGTATAGATAAACAAATCAAAGATATGAACTTGAAGATGAAAGGACTTGAAGAGATCCAAAATCAAGAAGTTGAAGATAAAGAGAGTTTTGTACCCAATCAAGTTCCATTATCCCCTCTATAAAAACCTATAGATTATCTATCTTATAAGTATATCTAAGAATGTATTAAAAACAAGAATTAGACACTACTTGAGAAGGCTAAGGATAAATTTTCAACTATTGAATATACTTAATAAGGTTATGAGAAATATGAGATGCTTGTTGAATAAAATGTCTCTCCCATTACCCAACTCAATTTACTATCTCTCCAAGAGCTCCTTCAATAAACCTCCATTATAAATGTTTCAATTTTAAAATTACTAATTACATTCCCAAAACAATCCATGAACCATCTTCCACACATCATACTCCATCTCCAACTCATGAACTTCATCATCACCCTCCCACCACATCCCTTCTTAAATAATAATCTATCCTACAAGAGATAAGTGAAGAGAATAAAGCTATAGTTGTAGATGATTAAAAAGAAAATTCAATTATATATGATGAATAAATCATTATTTTTACCCCCCTTATTGAGTACAAACATAAATTAGTATTCTTAAATTAATATAAAAATGATCTAAGTCAATGTGCAACTACCCATGCAGAGAATGTGAAGATTGTTACCTTGGCTATTGAAAAGGTTGGTCAAGACATGGAAGAGAAGGATATTGAGAGGAACATCATAGTGACTGAGTTTGTTGAGTCTGATGAGTAGGTTTAAAGAGATGTTAAGGACATGTGGTAGAACTACTTTCATAATTTCAAAGAGTATAAAGGTTTTGGAAAGATAACACCTCTAGGAGAGAAAAAATAGATTGTTGATGAGGAATGTAAGACTCCTAGTGAGAAAAAAATTCTTTAAGAACATCCCCAAGAGTTTCAAGTGCATGATAGAGAAATATATGATGACTATGACACTCTTGAAGATGATCAAGAGGTTGACTTTGAAAAACCAATAAAATACAAGGATGTTTCTACCTTCATGGACCAAGATGACTTATGGCAAGAGTATTCATATATGCAATGAGTTTTAGGTTCTTCAAGAGTATACACCCCCTATTGGATAGTTTGAAGATGTTATTGAAGATGCATTACTTCTTGAAGGATAATATGACAACCTCTAAAGTACCATGTTTGAGGCTAATGATATAAGTGAAGAGATGGCCATGTTTAAAATAAACATAATCATCAAGATAGGTCATGCAATTTTTGTTAAAACACAATATTAATTAACCTTCATAGGTGATTGGTTTGCATGTGCCATTACTTCATTTGAGAACATACAAAGTAGGTTGAAAAGAAAGAAGAAGATGATAACAAATAAACCAAGGTTCAAGATGTAACTTGGCTCATGCTATTTGGCATCTCATGGAGCAAGATATAATATAATATTCCCCTTTGATCCAAGAGGAAAAAATTGTTTTTAGGTTAGATGTATATAGTAGATTTTCTCATGTTGTTTTTGTGTGATTTAAGTGCTTGATAGCACATGTGTGAGTCTTGTTGCTTTGATTTATGTGTGTTGTCTTTGTTTGTGTGTTTTTAGGTCAAATCAGATTGTCTTATCATGGTAAACCTACGGTTAGGTATAAAACTGAGTATAAATGACTCTATTTCCCAATGGAAGGACAAGGCTACTGGTCCATTTAGCATTGTAGACATGCTACCCATATGAATTGCTAATTTTTTGGCCAAATTTTGGCCTCAATTAAAAATGGGTCAACCCCTTTAAATTGAAACTTTTCATGGGATAGTAAAAACTTCTAAGTAGTTTTGTCATGGTCTTAATGGTTTAGATGGTCTTCATATGGTCACATTAGACATTTCTCAGATTGGTCCAATTTTTGGTCTCATGTGTACTTATCTATTCCTTTAAACAATTAATGAGGTCCTAATTTTTTGAAACATGGTGAAAGGATTTATATAGTTTATATTCATTATAAAAGGATATTAATGTGTTTGTAAGGTCATAATAGCATGTCTTAACCTTTCACAATGTTATTATGTGTGAACATGACATTTTGGCCACCTTTTGGGATTAACATTAGGAGTTTTATGTAATTTTAAAAAATAAAAAGATTAAAAAAAGTGTTCTAATGTGCATGAGGTCAATAAGAAGTCATAACATCAATTGTATGTCAAAACTAGTCAGTTATCTAAGTTTAGACTACAAAAAACCAATTTAAGACACTTGTATGGCCTTATAAGATGATTATTTAGGTATAAAAAATGTTTTATAAGTTTCCTTTCAGCTCCCATATGTTGTATCAACATTTTTTATGTAGGTACAAGTCAAAAAATTACAAAATTTACCTTAAAACCTCCATCATTCTCCTTGCAATCTACTAAAAACATATATTAGATGCTTAGTATAGATAGATGATAGAGAATTGGAACATAAAATTTTTGATAGAGGAAGGGGTCATAGTAAGATTAAAAACCATGGAATTTTTATTCAATTCATTGCCTATCTTTTGTGAATAATCTCTAAGACTAGGAGGTTGTCTAAAATAACTAGTCAACCCAACATGTTATATTTTTGTCCTCAAAATTGTAGTTTACAATAATTTGAATGCATTAGAGAGATTACAAAGAATATATAGGGTTTTTTAAAGATTATAACATTTTTCTCAAGTTCCATTTCACATGTGTGGTCTTGGATTATCAAGAAAGCCTCATTTTGCATAAATATCAAAGAAAACTATCATAGTTACTTCATTATTTCATAGATTTCCACAAGGTTTTAGTACATACAAGGGAAATTATAATTTTCTATAATTTTTTAATTCATTAAATGTTCTCCCATCATCTAAATATTTTGTACCAATCCTCTAGTGGCATCATGTTCTTAGCAAGCAGATTGTGCTTTGAAACTTCTTGAATAAGTGAGTGTGAAAGGTTTGTCCTACACTATTAGAAGTGTATAATATAATTTACCTCATGAAAAAGGAAATGAAACATAAAATAAGTTATTTAAAACTAAATAAATCCATTTTTTACCTCTTAAAATTTTAAATAATAAAGAATGTAGACCTACAAGTCTTTAGACCTGTAGGTCTACATCATAAGAAATTGTGTGAATTGTACAAGAAAACTTGAGATTGAAAAACCTATGAATGTAGGTAGTGGGATTATCTATATTTGGTTTAAATTAAATACTAAGGAAGAAGATATGTACCTTCAAGTTCAATGCATAATACCCACTATCCTAATAGCACCTACAAACACCTATTGAGAAGATTGCCTTGAATAGTGATGTTGGTAAAATATAGGAGTCTCAAGACATTGAAAATGGTGCTGAGATATTAAAAACAATGGCATAGTTTCATTGAGGTGTCAAGGATATTAATGGATTCTTAAAGCCTTAAACACACAAAGAATTCCATAAATAGACACCTACATGTTCGTTAGGCAATGTAGGTGAGTTCCAAGATGAAGTAGGGTAGATTTCTTGAAAGGAATGTAGTTTAACTTAGTGAGGTGATGAGTAATTACTCTAATCGTTTGATATCATTCAGACATACATAAATAATAGAGATAAAATGACTAGTCTAGACTCAATCTAACCCTACAAATAGAGTCTATTGATCACCTATAACCAATTTTTATATGGGAAAGTTGATGTGTAAACATGAATTAAATGTAAGTAAAAAAAACACAAACTCATGAATACATCTCAATCAGTTGAAGGCTCTTGAGGAATTTTAGAATCAATAGGTTTAGTATGACTGAGTTCATGAGTCTAAGAACTAATACACTAGCCTGTGTATGAAAACAAAAGGTTTCAAATCATATGAATTCTATGAAATTAAAATGAGGTCCATGGAGATGAAAAGATTCATTCATTTAGATTCACTATTTTCATGGTGATATAATGACTTGCAGGTAGTTTCTAATCCTAGGACACAGTCAAAACCCTTCTCCAACAACCACCTACAGCCACTCCTTGAGAAAGTGGTATTAATAGTTTTATGTTTGGGAAAGAGGTAATGTTTTAATAAAATTTTAGAGGATTTAGACACTCCCAAGTAGTATCAAATATATTTAATGATTTAATGATTGACTTTGAAAGATCCTAGACCCTCAAATGTACAAAGATTTCTCCTAGTAGACAACTTCAGGTTGTAAGGTTAGTTGACTAGTTTCAAGCCTAAGGGAAAGGGTAGAGTGTGTAAAAGTAGCATTGGAACATGAATGGGATGGAAAAACAAGTTAAATATTTCATTTAGTTACAATGAAGAATAGAGGAAGTCATGTAAAACTAACTGTACATAAGATCCATTATAAAACCTTGACTGCTCTACTAGTCACACACAAGCCTACTCACTCTTTAGAAAAATTTACATATTTGAAAGGTTTAAAGGAATACAAGAAGAATTAGGGAAATAAAATTATTTGAATATGATAGAAAAGCAATAATATAACTTCATAAGTCCTTCAAGTTCATTTGAAGTGAAGTAGATGTTGATAAACTCTGTTCAGGCTACAAACCTAATTATTAACACACAAATATAAGGATAACATTAATATGATAGCTATTTCGATTATACTTGATGCCATAAATAACCTAGGGATATTTTTAGGGGTATAAAAAAACATCCCATGAATCTATAAATCCATGACAGTGGAAAAAGAGAAAATATAGTCAACTAGGGTATTATGTTTAAGTTAGCTTGAGAACCCTAAGTATTAACTAATGGTGTGTGTAAAGAGTTTGATGTAGATATGTAACAAAATAATCATGTGAGAGAGTAAATATGTATGTCATGGACCTATTTATTTTATTATAAACACAAATTCAAATTTAGAACATCACATATAGGCTACATCTCTATCTAGACCTCATAAACTAATAACCTACCAGACAAAGGTCTCCTAAACTTGTTTATATATTTCCTAAAAATATGCATGGTAGAAAAAGGAGTTTGGATGTGTTATATAGTTTCATAAAATTTCATATTTTTTAATTATCTATTGATTTTGTATAATGTATTGTATGAACCATCGTTAAGACCTTGAGGCATTTTTAGGCTACTTAAGACAGCCAGAATGCCCTGATTGAGGAGATGGTGTTTCTAAACACCCAAGATGGATTGGATGAAATAAAAAATGAAATGAAACATGTCTAAAACTCTCTTAAGTATCATTCCATGCCATTGGTTTGTACTTTTAGGTATGGAACTGTATGAAATGGGCTAAAAAGAGCTACTTTAAGCTATTTAGGGGGTTTGTACAAAGTATTAAAGGATCAAATTTGACATGGATGATATTAAAGATGTGATATAACTTAATTGGAAATTTATTTGATGATACACATGTTTTTGTATCTTTTTGATTCAACATATAGTCTCTAAGTAGGGAGTCCTATTAATTAGGAGAGATAAATAGATGAAAAGATGCTTTCATTCACTCTCTAGACCTAGAACTTGGCATGGATATGTAAGGCCATACTGGGTCCCATAATAGGCATTTAGTTTCTCATTAAAATTCATATAAATATCTACAAAATGAGGTTTACATGATTTATAATCATAAGGAATGAGGCTTAATTAGAGATTTTGGTTTAGAACAAGTTCTTGGGCTTAGTTTTAGACTTCAAAATGAATTGTTTCAAGCCTAATATGGTTTAATAGGCCATTCATGAGGATAGGATGAGTTCAAGTTTTGACACTTGTATGAATTATTGGCCTAATGAGATGAAGAATATTCTAGACACCTAGTAAGATAATGAAGTGATGTGCCAAAGAGAACTTGAAGAGATCAATAGACAAATGTCAATAGAAAATAAAGGGTGTAATTTTACATCATCTAACCATCAATAATTCAAATTTTCATTTAAAAATAGAAAGAAAAGGGTAGTTTTAGAGAGGTAGTCAAGGTGTCAAGCAAATATTATAACTCATACACTACTTGGATCAAGGGATAATATTTAGAGGAGATACACATGGTATTTAGGACATATTGAGATAGTTACATAACTACTCTCTTGTTTTTAACTCATGAGACACTTGTCAACTCTCTCTCTCTCTCTCTCTCTCTATATATATATATATATATATATATATATATATATATATGTATGTATGTATATATATATATATACATACATATATATATATATATATATGTATGTATATATATATACATACATATATATATATATACATACACACACACACACACACACACACACATATATATATATACATACATATATATATATATACATACATATATATATATATATTATATATATATATATATACATACATATATATATATATATATATATATATATATATATATATCTTTAATTGGCTTAGTTTGTATCCTCCACCTAGGTATGGTGAATACCTAACCATTTGAATCCTATGATTAGTGAATAATAACCTAGTTTTACCTTCTACATGGACTAGTTTCAATGTGCATGTTTTACTAGTTGATCTTGCTAAGTGATAGGTTTACTTAATTAACATGTTTTTCCTATTTAACATTCATATTCAGTTTGAAAGTATTTTTGTAGGTTTTTGAAAGTGTTCAAATCAAGAGTGTAGGATTTTAGTGATTTTTATTTCACTAGTGTCATGTGATGACCTCTTGACTAGGCCTCTTAGTTCAAACTTTCTTCACAAACCTCTATGAGAAACATTGATGTAGAGAGGTAGATTTGGAATAGTGTAATGTGTAGGTTAGTATATTTTTTTAAGTGAAATTATAGTTTATTGGTAGTGATCAATTCATTTTTTGTTGATCACCTCCATTAAAGTAGGTTTATCTCCCTCTTCCTGGTAAGTGTTAAGAGTAGTGTTTGAGCCTAAGTGATTCATCAAGGGGAGCTATCCATTTAACCTATAAATTTAACTCTCTAATAGGGTAGTCATAAAATTGAGGTGTTTCCATGATTCATAAAATTTATAAATCTTTAACTACCTTCCAAAGGGTGAAAATTTAAGGCATAATAATTTTGGCATGATTGGTGGGATTAAGGTCTAAAGTTGTTGAAGAATTTTTGGTGTTGTTCTTCTACCTATAAGTCTTTAGAAGAATTCAAAAAACATCAATGTCATCTATAAATTCAATCAAATGATTCAAGTATCCTAGGTACTTATTTTTAAAACTATTTGATAATATCTTGTGTTTTCCTTTTAATCATGAAGTTGGAATGCCTGGGTACGAATAAAACTAGTATTTTATACCCCCTTATTAGTCTTGTTATGACCCAAAATATATTCCTTATTATCCTTATCAATATTTTTACCCTCATTACAAGTCACATCCGTACCATGGTCATCCTATTCTCCCTCTACATGACCATGATCTTGTATATGAGTAGCCTTTTCAAGGTCAAGATGTCCCTAGTTACCCCTCAAACTAATCCATTTCAAGTTTGAAGAAAATTATCTTAGGCTATGAAAGATACATGTTAGACCCTTGTACATAAAATCAATATGGTTAAGATATCCCTAATCATCTCATTCATGACATGAGAGATTCATTGCATCTATTGAAATAATAATGGGCACCTATTGAGAGAGCAAATTGGAAAAGAATCTCAAGTGGAATGTTGGATGTAAGTGGTCTCATTTAGAAAATAGAAAATATTCTAAGAGTTAATGAAGGATAATAGGTCCAATTACATTATCCCTATGTGTCTTCTTACACTCCATATCAGATCTCATATATGCTCCCCATTATTCCCCAAGAGACCTCTCCATGTGATCTTCTAAGTGTTCCAAGTATTTCATGAGTTCCTCAAACCTTACCTTATTAGAATTCAATCCAAGAGAGAATTAAAAAGGAGAAAGAGATTATTGTAGATCAACTTATTCATTCAGTCCAAGACTCTATTTTTATTTCTTAATAACCCCCTACTAAGTATTTCAAGATTTCAAGATGGAATCAAGTGGTGAAGTCATGGAGTGGGAAAGCTAAAAGAAGTATAGATTGGGGAGTTGAAGGCAAAGAATAATACGAACGTATGTAAATGTATTTCACCCCTCTTCAAGAGTCCTCTTGTATCTCACATAAACCCTCTTTTATACCTTATGTTCATGAAGCCACTAACCTTATGTTCATGAAGCCACTAACCACATTCAATAGAAGTTATTCTAAGAAATTATAGATAGGTAAATAAAAGAACTGGAGTTTAAGATGAAATGACTTGAAGAGAGCAAAAATGAATAGGTTAAAGACAAAGACAATTTTGTTCCTAATCAAGCCCCATTGTCCCATCCCCAAAAACCTATAGCTCGTGTATCTTGGAAATATATCCCAAAATGTATTCAAAGAAAAAATGAGACACTAATTGAGAAGGCTGAGTATAATGTTATAGTTATTGAAGATCCTAAAGAAGATTATGAGAAATTTGAAGAAAATGTCTCTCCCATTGCCTAAATCAATTTACTATCTCTCCAAGATCTCCTTCAGAAACCCTCCATTCACAAGGTTTCAAGTTTAAAAATTAATCCTTCCATCCCAAAACCATCCATGATTCATCCACCACACATCATACTCCCAATCCGAATCATGAACTTGATCATCACCCTCCCACCACATTCCTTCTTGAAGAATAATCTATCCTATAAGAGATAAGTGAAGAGAATCAAGTTATAGTTGTAGATGATGAAAAAGATAATTCAAGTGTTTATGATGAATAATTCACTATTAGTACCCCCTTAGTGAATTCAAACTCAAATTAGTCTTATTTAATTAAGAAAGAGATGATATAGATGAGTTTGTAACTGCCTATTGAGAGAATGCAAATATTTCTATCTTATCCAATGACAAGATTGATCAAGACAAGGAAGAGAAGAATTTTTAGAGTAACATCATAGTGACTGAGTTTTTTGAGTCTCTTGAGGAGGTTTAAATAGATGTGAAGGACATGTGGTAGACCTACTTACATATGTTAAAATAGTATAAAGGTTTTGAGAAGAGAACACCTTTAGGAGAGCAAAATTAAATTTTTGATGAGGAATATAAGACTCTTAGTGAGAAAACATGTCTTCAAGAACATCATAAAGAGTTTCAAGTGCATGATAAATAAATATTTGATGGCTATGACACTCTTGAAGATGATCAAGAGGTTGACTTTGAAAATACAATAGAAGATAAGGTTGTTTCTGCCTTCATGCATCATGAGGACTTATGGCAAGAGTATTGGGATATATTCAATGAGTTTGAGGATATTCAAGAGTCTACACCCCCTATTAGGCACTTTGAAGAAGTTATTGAAGATTTCTTTCTTCTTGAAGTACAATATGATAACCTCTAAGGTATCATATTTGAGGTTGATCCTATAATAAAAGAGATGGCCATGTTTAGAATAAGCACAAGCATCAAGAGAGGTCATGAGAAGTTTTTTGAAATACAAGATGAATTCATATTCATAAGTGATTGGTTTCCAACTACCATTACCTCATCTAATAACATACCAAGAAGGTTGGAAATAAAAAATAAGATGACAACAACCAAACCAAGTTTCAAGAGGCAACATACCTCATGCCATTTGGCATCTTATGGAGAAAGAGATAATACAAGCTTCCCCTTTGATCCAAAAGAAATAGTTTATTTCAAGTTAGTTTTATATAGTTAGTTTTCTCATTTTATTTTTGTGTTATATAAGTTCTTGATAACACATATGTGAGTCTTGTTTATTTTCTTTGTGCATGTTGTCTTTATTTGGTGTGATTTGAAGGTTAAATCAGATTGCCTTATCATGGTCAAGGTCTGTTCATGTCTAAAACTGAGTTAAAATTACTCCATTTACCAATCAAAGGATAAGGCTACTAGACCATTTAGCATTACAAGTATGCTACCCCTGTGAGTAGCTAATATGTTGATAAAATTTTAACCTCAAGTCAAAATGGGTTAACCCATCTAAATTGAAAATTTTCATAGCACTATAAATTTTGTAATTGGTCTTGTCATTATCTTAAATAGTTCTATATGGTCTTCATATGATCACATTAGTCATTTCTTAGTTTGGTCTAAGTTCTAGTCTCATGTGTACTTGTCTAATCCCAAGGGTCATTTATGAGGTCTTGATGTTGTCAAACATGGTAAAAGGATTGATATAGTTTCGAGTAATTATAAAAGTTGATTAACATGTTTTTAATGTCACAATATCATGTCTTAAATTTTCACCATGTTTTTATTTGCTAAATGACATTTTGGCCACATTTTAGGATTAAAATGATTAGTTGTACATAATTTTTCAAAATATAAACATTAAAATAATTTTCTTAACGTGCCTAAGGTCAGGAGGAATTCATAGAATCAATTGCATGTTAGAAATAGTCAGTTACCTTAGTTTAGATTCCAAATAAGTAATTCAAGACACTTGTATGACCTTGAAAGATCAATTTTTAGGTAAAAAATGGTTTATAAGTGTAATATAAGATACAAAAGTTTGGATCCATGATTTGGATGCAGGTACAGGTCAAAAAATAGAAAAATTCTCTTTAAAACCTCCATCACTCTCCTTATAAGCTAGTAAAGATATATTTCAAGTTCTTACTATAAAAACCTAACATAGAATTGGATCCTAAATATTTTTATATAGGATGGAATCATATTAATCTTAAATTACATGGAATTTTTGTATAGGTTCTTCTCCTCTCATTTATGAAAAATCACTAAGACCAAGAGGTGGTCTAGAATAGCTAGTTAACCCTAGATGCTATATTTTTCTCCTCAAAATTATAGTTTGTAATAAGTTGAATGCATGAGAGATATTAAAAAGGATATATAAGGTATTTTTAATCTTATTAAATTTTTCCAAAGTTCATTCACATGTGTGGTCTTAGATTGATAATAAAGCTTCATTTTGCATATATTTCAAAGAAGACTGTCATAGTTCCTTCATTATTTTAGAGCTTTCCACAAGGTTTTAGTACAAAAAATGGTTTTTTTAATGTTTTATCATATTCGAATTCATTTAAAATTCTCTAATAATCTAACTAATTTATACCAGTCATTTGGTGGCATCATGTTCCTAGCAAGTAGATTGTGTTTTGAAACTTATTGGATAAGTGAGTTTGAAAGGTTTATCCTGCAATATTAGAAGTGTATAAGAGTCTTAGCCTCATGAACAAGGAAATGAAACATTGATTAAGTGGTTTAAAACTCAATAAATCTAAATTTAACCTCTTAAAAGTTTAAATCACAAGGAATGTATACCTACACATTTGCAGACCTATAGGTCTTCATCATAAGAAATTATGTAAATTGTACACCAAAACTTGAGATTGAAAAACCTATGAATGGAGGTAATGAGATGCTCTATTTTTGTTGTAATGAAGTACTATGTAATAATATATTTACCTTAGATTTTAATGAAAAAGTGTTAGATAGTTTTAAATGATGTCATGGAGCTGTCCAAGTTTGTGGATGAAGTGTCTTGATAGTTTAAGTGTCAATGACAAAGTGTGCAGTGTGCTTGTCCTAGTATGCTTGAAGTAGGCTTGGTTGATCTTTAGTTTTGGCATGGTTAAGTATGTTTAAGGATGATTATGGTGATTTTATGCTATGAAATATGTCCCATAAGAGGTCTTATACATGTTTAATGCTTGTGTACATGAGTGGATTTCATCTAGTAGTTCATTGTTTTCATCTAGATATTTTGGGTCTAGTGGTAAAAAAATATGAGTAGGCAATTTGATGACATCACCATTTTCATTTATAGATGAGTTATGTGGAATTGGTAATATGGGTGTGATAATTATAGTCCTATGTTTCTATGGTTCAAATTTAAAGTCATGATGTTTAGTGTATCTAAGGATATGTGGGTACAAAGTTGACCTCTCATATAGAAGCTCATTAAGTTCCTAAATTTCACCAGACCGTCACTGCACATCATGTAGAAATGAATGAACCAAACAGTTTGTGAATTTATTTTAGGAATAAAAGAATTCAAAAAAGGTCAAATTATTTCATGGAGATGTTTTATTTATTTCTAAGAAGGTACCCTGAATATTTAGAGACCTGAAGTGTTTTTTAGCTCAAGATATAAATATTCAAAGTTGTACTTATAGATTGTGATGGGCCAAAGACCATCAAGTTAAACTACATTTAAATATGAGTTCATATATTTAGTATATCTAATGGTGCACATTAAATTATATATCTAAATCTAATAGTGTGCATAAAAGTCAATATGTCAAAGAATGAACATGCTAGTGACATGCACATTCACAGAGCTTGGACAAAGGATCAATGATAAGCATATAATCGTGTAGTAAAAAGATCAATAGTGAACATTAAAGTAAATGAGTTAATTATGTAGAAGGAATATGGGACTTATAATTTTCACAATTGTAGGATCTCAAAGTTTATATCAATGATGAACACTACAAGATAAAGACCTAGTTAATCTATAGAGATCGATGAAGTACGTTTATTCCAAAATGTTAGGAAGTGATGAGATGATAACAACTGTTTGATGTTTAATAGTGAGTAAAGGTAAAGAACAAGGTATTTATAAGGAAGATAAATGATGAATATTAATTCAATCTATGAGAGGGCTTGATATGTTGATAAAGTGTTTGAAGTTTAACAGTTGTTCATTGACTGTTGGAATTTAAATATTCAAATTTATGAGGGAAGACCAGTCTATAGTTTTTGTGATATAACTTTTGATATATGTATAATATGATCATGGTGTAAAAATAAAAGTTGAAGAGGAATTCAAGGTTCATCCATTTCATATAGTTATAAATTCTTAATGATTTTACAATCAAATTTATTGAGCTCTAAAATTGATTGTGTTTGACCATGTTTTATAACTGACCCAAGAAGGATAATTGAGTTATTCTTGATGGTATATGGATGTTTGAATGGGACTAAGCTATTGCATAGTGTTTTATACTCCATTAGTATCATTATTATGTATATTTTAGGTTTGACCAACCCATATATAGTATTAACAAATATTTATAATTTGATTGTTTGTTCATTCATGGTGTTCTTGTGTACAAGGCTAATGTTTGAGTAGATTGAGCATACACAAAGGTGTGTAATGATTATTGTAATAATTTAAGGATGGTTAAGAGGTCATTTAGAGTGTACCTATACATTTTGAAGTGATACTATGTTTATAAATTACTCGATGAAGTTATAAATGGGTGAATAGGTCTCCATGAGACCCATAAGGACTAATTGAAAGGTGTGGTTACTTAAGTGTGACCTAATAGTTCCTATGGCCAACCTATGTGGAGAGTATTGAGTTATTTTATATGTATTAATTGATAAGAAAAGTATTATGGATGACCTAAAATATAATAATCATGATGGCTCTATAAAATGTGAAATCAAAGGAGTTGATTATTAGAATTGAGTGAAGAGGTGTGTGTCTATGTAGTGAAGTGAAGGAAAGAAGAAAGAGTGTGTGTCCAGTAAATTGGTTATAGAGAATAGTAGGTTGATGAATATGTGTATGACCTATAGGTAATATTTATAATGTCATAACAATGCTCTTTTAGGTTTAAATATTGAGGGTGAATGAAGATGTCTAGAGTGATCTAAAAGGATGTTTTGGATGCCTTGAGTGTGAGTGAAGGATAGATGATGTTTGTGTGAACTTGGTGGTTTATTTAAGAGGTAGATCAGAGTGTGGTGTATTTTTATGACCATTTTCTCATGTTGTTTAATTTATTATAGAGTTATTTTTGAGAAGTGTAGAGTGATCCAAAAGGTGGTATTGGATGTTTTTAGCTATGTGAAAAAGTGAAGGGGATGGTATACAATGTATCTCCATCACATTGGTAGGATATAAATGTTTAAGATATGTTCATATAATTATTGATAGGTTTAGAAACATATAGGTTAGAAGGATTTGATCATCCAAGGGTCTGGTGCTCCTTATGAAGCAAGTGTTTTACTAAATCTAGGTCAAAAGGACTTAACCATCGTAGGGGTAGGTGTTCCTTGTGAAGCAAGTGTTTCACTAAATCTAGGTCAGAAGGGCTTGACCATCTTAGGGGTAGGTGCTCCTTGTATAATAGGTGTTTCAATAAATTCTCATGTTTGCATACTTATTATAAGATAAGTAGTCTATGTGTTTCCAATATTGAGAGTAGGTTTTATTCCCCTAGAGATTTTCCCACATAGATCTTGTGTTGTGTGTCTAATATTGAATTCTCTATTTATTAATTACTATAAACATCTTGAATTCTTCATGAATGCTTATATTGAATGCTTAAATATTTTTAAGGTTTTGAAATTGAATTGGATTGTTTGCCACCACTGATTCACCCCTAGTGGTTTTTACCTGTAACAACAAAACCCACTATCCTAATAGCACCTACAACCACCTATTAATAAGAATGCCTTGAATAGTGGTGTTAGTGAAATATAATAGTTTCAAGATATTTAAAAGGGTCCTAAGATATCAATGACAATGATATAGATCCATTGAGGTGTCAAGGATAGTAATGGAGTCCTAAATCCCTTGAATGCACTCAGAATACCCTAAATAGACACATATAGGTTTGCTAGGTAATGTAGGTGGGTTCTAAGATGAAGTAGGGTACATTTCATGCAAGGAATGTATTTTAAGTCATTGAAGTGATGAGTAAGTTCTCTAATCATTTGAGAGCATCTAGACATACATAAATAATATAGAGAAGATTACTAGTCCAAACTCACTCTAACCCTATAGACATAGTCTATTTAACACCTATAGCTAATAATTATTTAGTAAATTTGATGTGAAAACATGAATTAAATGCAAGAATAAAAAACACATAAAATCATGAATACATCTCAATCAGTTGAAATCTATTGAGGAATTTGAGAATAAATAGGTTTAGTATGACTTAGTTCATAAGTCTAATAACTCATACACCATCTTATGTATGAGAATAAAAGGTTCAAAGGCCTGTGAATTTTATGAAAGGTGAATTAAATACATAGAAATTAAAAGATTCATTCACTGAGATTCACTATTTTCAAGGTGATACAATGAGTTGCAAATAGTTTTCAATCCTAGGACATAGATAAAACCCTTCTCCAATAACCACCTACAACCACTCCCTTAGAAAGTGGTCTTAACAATTCTATGTTTGGTCAAGAGTTAATGTTTTAATCAATTTGGAAATGATTTATATACTACCAAGTAGTATCAAATATATTGAAGGATTCAATGATTAATTTTGAAATATCCTAAACCATCAATTACATGAAGATTGATCCTAATAGACACCTACAAGTTATAAGGTCAGTTGAATGGTTTCAAGCCTAAGGGAAATGGTAAAGTGAGTAAGAGGAACATTGGAAATTGACTAGGATGGCTAAAAAAATTCAAAAAATAATTTGGTTATAATGAAGAATAAAGGAAGTCATGGAGAACTAATTGTATGTAAGATCTATTATAAAACCCTTCCTACTCTACCAGTCAAACATAGGGCTACTCATTCTTGAGAAACATTTAGTTTTTTGAAAGGTTTAAAGGAACACATGAAGAATAAGGGAAATAAAATTATGTGAATATGATATAGGTTAAATAGGATAACTCCATAATGCCTTCAAGTTCATTTGAAGTGAAGTAGATGTTGATAAACTTTGTTCAGGATATAAGCCTAGCTGGAAACACATACCTACAAGGGCAGTCCTAAGGTGATGGTTAGTTGGAGTTAAGTTTATTCCATAAGGACCCTAAGGATATATTGACAGGTATAAAAAATCATCCCATGAATTTATATATCCATAACAGTGGAGAAAATATAAAATATAGTTATTTAGGGTTTTTAGTGTAAGTTGGCTTGATAACCCTTGGTATTCACTAGTGGAATGTGCAGAGAGTTTGAAGAAGAGATGTAATAATATAATAATTGGAGAGATAAAATTTGGATGTAATGGACATATATAGGTCATTATAAACTCAAATTCAAATTTAAAACATCACATACAAGCCACATCTCTCTCTAAACCTCATAAACACATAGCCTACTAGCCAAAGGTCTCCTAAACTTGTTCATATCTTTCTTGAAAAGTTACATGGTGGTAAAAGGAGTTTGAGAGTGTTATATAGATTCATAAAATTCCATCTCTGGGAATTATTTATTGAGTTGGTGGACCATACTATATGAACCATCATTAAGACCTTAGGGTACTTTTAGGCTATGAGAGAGACAAAATGACCTGATTAAGGAGATGGTATTTATAAACACCCAAGATGGATTATATGAACTCACATACGATGAATTTTTTTTTATAAAACTCTCCTAATCATCACACCATGCCACTAGTTTGGAATTTCATGTATGTAACTATACATAATAGGCTAAAAAGAACTACTTTAAGCTACTTAGGAGGTTTGTACAAAGTGTTAGAGGCTAAAATTTGACATGGGTGATATTAAGGAGGTGATATAATTTAATCACATATTTATTTGAGGATAAAAATATGCGGGTGAATTTTCATGTCAAAATATAGTCTCTAGGCAAGGAGGCCTAATTGAGACCTAATTAGGAGAGAGAAATATTTAAAAATGATAGTTCCATTCACTCTCAAGACTTGAAACTTGGTATGGATACGTAAGGCCATAATTAGTAATATAATATGCCTTTAGTTTCTCATTAATATCCATAAAAATATCTACACAAGGAGGTTTCCATGATTTTAGGGCTACAAGGAATGATACCCAATTAGAGCTTTTGGTGTAGAATGAGTTCTCAGGTTTGGATTCAAACTTCCAAATGAATTATTTCAGAGATATTACAAGTTTAATAGGTCATCCATGAATATTGGATGAGCTAAAGAAGATGAATTCAATTTTTGACACTTGTATGCATGATTGGCCTAAGGATATGAAGAATCTTGTAGACACCTATTAAGAGAATGAAATGATGTGTTAAAGGGAAATTGAAGAGATTAGTTTAGAGGTGTCAAGATAAAAAAATGTAATTAAACATGATATAACCATCAAAAAGGTCAATTATCTGTCAACAACCCAAATCAAAGAGAAATTTTGTAGAGTTAGTCAAGGTATCAACAAAACATTCTAACTCTTACAACACTTAGAGAAAGGGAACATATTTAGATGATCTACGCATGGCATTTAGGACCTACTGAGATAGTTTCATAACTCCTCTCCTATTTTTAACTCATGAGAAATTTTCCAAATCTTTGTTTGTTATACCCTTCTCTTTTTCTCTCTCACTTTCTTTATATATTGAGCCTTAATTGGATAAGTTTTTATCTTTCACCTGGGTATGGTAAAGCCATACCCATTTTAAAAAATTTATTAGTTTAAAACAACCCAATTTTACCTTCTCCATAGACTAGTTTAAATGTCCATATTTTACTAGTTGATTTTGATAAGTGATAGGTTTACTTCTTTGGCATGTTATCCTTGTTTAACATTCATATTCAGTTTGAAAGTCTTTTTATACGTTTATTGAAGTGTTAAAATGATTTTTTTATGGTTTTAGTGAGTTTTATTTCACTAGTGTCATGTCATGATCTCTTGACTAGTCCTCCTAGCTCAATCTTGCATAAACCTCCATGAGAAACATTGATGTAGAAAGGTAGATTTGGATTAGTGTCATATGATGATTAGTCTCTTATTTTAAGTGAAATTATAGTTGGTTGGTCGTGATCAATTCATATATTGTGAATCACCTCCATTAGTTTATTTTTGTCTCCCTTTTCCTAGTAAGTGTTAGAGTAGTGTTTGAGCTTAAGTGGTTCACCAAAGAGAACTAGCCCTTAATCTAGAGATTCACCTATCCAAAAGAGTACCCAAAACCTTGATGTGCTTCCATGTTTCATAAAATTTGGAAGGGTTTAACTACATTACAAAGGGTAAATTTTATGCATAATAGTAACCAATTTTAATTAAATTCCACCCAAAGGAGGATGTTATATTTTTTGAACCCCAATAAGAGCCTAAAAATGAGAATAATTTCTTAGTGAAGGGTTTGGTGAAAATATCAATAATTTGATCTATTGTTTGGATGTATCATAGATCAATGACTTTCTCATGGATAAGAACTTAAATTAAATACATATGAATCCCAATATTCTTGTTCTATTGATGGAGGATTAGATTCCTACGTATTTGGATTGTACTTTGGTTATTATAGAAAATGACACTTGGTCACCAAAATTAATGATAATTACTAAAATCCAAATAGCTTTAGTGGAATCATTAATAAGTCCTCTATATTATACATCTATATAGTTTTAAAAAATAATGCTTTGCTTCTTATTTGACCAACTAATTAGACATGAATTGAGGGAGAAAATTTAACCTAAAGTGGACTTGTGATTCTAAATATCAACAACCTAATTTGAATCTATGTAAAAAAATTAAGTCAACATCAATTCCCTCTCCATAGTGAATTTGAAAACTATGAGAAACCTGATATAGTATAAAATCCAAGTAGATTATTTTCATTGTAGCTTATATGGTTCCTACATTGATTTGGAGACCATGCCCACTACCTACAGATTATCAGGTCTAGTGTACATAAGGTTAATGAGAATATTAACAAGTTGTTGATATGAGGTACCATCAACTAAAGGAGATGGAAAATCAACCTCAAGCTTTATAAAATATATAAAAGGATTTGAATTTGGATTATATTTATCTGTGTTAAACCATACAATCAAATTAAGAACATACTTGGATTGTGCAATAGTGATCCCAGATTCAATCTGATAAATTTCAATCTTAAGGAAGTAATATAACAAGCCCAAGTCAGTCATTGAGAATCTATTAAATTAAAAAAATTCAATTTTGTGATGGTGGATCAAGAACTCCTTATGATTAATAGGTAATCCATGTAGAGAAATAGAATCAATAGTAAATCATCTTACTTTAATATGTATACATTTAGATAAGAATGATATCTAGTGAACCTAACCAAAAGAATAAAAGAGTCCATCTTGGCATACCAATCTCAAGGAAATTGTTTGAGGACATAGATAAATTTCTAAAGTTTTCAAACTAAGGAAGAATCTTTGACATATGCTTATGGTTGGTCGATGCATATTTCCTCTTTGAGGTCACTGTGAGAAAAGGAACCCTTCACATCCATATGATGAACATCCCAGTGATGTGGTATGAAAATAGTGAGTGTGATTTAGATTGAGTTTATTTTAGAAATAGGGGTGAACATCTTGGTATAATTAATGTTAGGTATTTGAGAAAACCCCTTTTCTACCAAATAGGATTTAAATTTGTCTACAAGCCCATCTACTATAAATTTTGTGTGGTAGATCAACCTACATTGAATAAGTTTTCTTCAATTATAAAGAGGGAATAAATCCTAATTATTGTTACTATTTAAGGAAACATACTCCTCTATCATAGAAGTATATCACCTAGGAATGCTTGATGCCTTGAAAAATGATTTTAGATTAGAAGTATATGTAATTAAATTATATGGGGTATCTTGTAATTATAATCAGGTTTGCATATTATCTGATGGATCTACAACCCATTATCTATCACTTTTTAGTGTCTATCTATCCTGAAGCAGACCAATAGTTAGAGAGTTATGATGAGATTCATCATCATCTGAAGGTATTATAGGATAAGGAGGAATGGAATCCTCATCACTACTCTCATTACCATAAATATAAGAAGAGTATGGATCATAAAGAACATAGTCAAGTATATTTAAATAATAATAATTATAATTAAATCCTAATGCATTTAATGAAGGGTGAGAGTTGTTGAGTGTGGGATCTAAATAACCCTACAAGAAATGAATAGTGTTCTCAATGAATAACTCATGAGTGGTGGGATAGGTAAGCCTATATCTCTTAACACCCTCAAGTTATCCAATTAAGATGCAAGGCTAACTCTAAGGTTCCGTTAACATACATTTATTTGTTAGAATGCAAGCCATAGCAGAAGATCCAAACACTCAAAAGTGTTTTACTATGGGTTTTTGACCACTCCATGCTTAAAAAGGAGTGAATACATTCAATTATTTATGAGGAAATATTTATTCCTCTATGGGTATCATAATTTTTCTTAGTTTTTTAAAAAAAAGTCTCATTTTAGAATTCAAAGAATTCAGACCATGAGTTGTAGGTTTTAGTGATCTAGTCACCTATGAGGAAATAATGGTATATCAAGCAGACTATTCCATAATATTTATATTGATTGGTGGTTGGGGGCCACTTTGCTCCTTAATAATCCTTGAAAATTATGAAACATTTATGCTATTATTAGTGAATTATGATTGAACTCTAAAGTAAAGATGAATATTTATAATATGGTTTAAACTAGGGTGATGTGGTTAAAAAGGAAGAAAAAAGAAAGGTAGGGTAGAAAGAATGTGATTGATGATGTTTATCTCAAACATTATGACAAGGCTTAAATTCCAAATGGACATAAATTTAACCATTGTATAACATAAAATAGCATATGCTCAAATCCCATTACACACTAGGCAAGTATATAAGGATAATACAAATAAATACAAGTAAGAATTGACTTTAATTTAAAGATTTACTACTACAATAAAATAGAATTTTCACATCTTTATGCAAATTAAATAAAATGAAGCAAATTCAATGTCATTCAACTAATCTAGTGTTAGCCTAAATTAGCAACCCTGTATTAAAAATAATACATTCATAATTCTTAGAAACCCTTCAAATCTAAGATCTAGAATAGACAATTGAGAGAGAGTCTCTGATAATAATTCACATAAATGATTGAGACAAACTTTAAAATATTCACTACTTGTATTAAATTATTCCAAAATTTACAAATTAGTTTTATCTCTTAGAACTCCCTCTCTTTTTACAATAGATAATGTTATTTTTATAGGCTTCAAGGAAGCATGTTAGTCAGTTGCATTAAATAACAAGTATAACAAGTAAGGATAGTTGTCCTTCTTATATATTTACTTAAAATGCAACCCTATTAAACTCCATTATAAAATTTGACTCATAACAACCTTGAAACCATGTCATTATGATAGAGTTTATCAAAATAGCAATAATTGAGATGCCTACATTGCTCACACCATAATTTACTCACCCCATCTAAATAAGTGAGCAATGTAATAAAGGGTTGATCAGGTGAAAAATGTGAGAAATTATATAATCATTTATCGATATTCTTTCCTAAATGCAACAATGGTGTCATTATTTGCTTCCTCAATAACCACATAATTGGGTTTTAACTAAACTCTATTTCCCAAATTGATGTGAGCAATTTGATGAACAAATAAGAGATGGGTAGATAAAGATGGAACACATAAAAAATCATGAATTTCCCATCATTAACTTCAAAAAATCCATGCCCACTACATTTGTGGAACTATCCTCACCCAATAAAATGGAAGGTATAAAAATGCTCCAAAGACAAAAAGATGAAGACATGTCCTATGATGAAGCCATGTGGTGCAATGCAATAGAATAAATAACCTATGTGGAAATATGGGATGCAACTAAAAATTATTGTCCCTTATTTTTGCCTTTATTATTGTCTTTGGCCTTATAAGACTCATGTGCTAATGAACTGTGATTGGAAGAATCAGGGACATTGATATTGTGCTTCTCTAGCATTTTTTTACTTGGTTAATCTGATTCTTCATGAATTTATATTTATCATGTCTATATTTATTATAATATCCACATGTGATTCACTCTTTATTAGATTTAATATCAAAATAATAGGACTCTTTTGATGATTTTGGATTAGCATCAAATTTATGTCCCTTTCTTTTCTCTAGGTCCTTTTTATTTTTTTCTCCTTGCTACTAGAATCTTTATGTTTTTCATGACTCATAATTATGTCATGCAATTTAGATGAAATTAGTGTACCCATTTGAATGATATTATCCTACTCTTGATTCAATTTGATGAGGATAAAACCTTACACACTTGAAATAATTGAACATTGCACTGATGTCATGCCCTTACTTGACTCTAATAACTCATTTATAATTCTTCATATTCTTATTGAAATAGATCACCTGCCTCTTTTTTATTCCTTTGTTTTCTTTTGCCTTCAATAGGATCCTTGCTTACATAATATTATTTTAAATTATATGGACATCTTAATATCACTTCATCATATACCTCTACACTCTCTTTCCCATTTCCACCAATATCTTTTCATACACATTTTTCCATACTCCATATTCTATTCTTCTTAAGACTTATCTCTTTGTCTCTTGGATTCTTTGTACATTGGCCTCAAAGCCTAAACAATTATGTAATGTTCTTATCCATTTATGATTATCATTAATTCCTTTACCTATATATTGTAAAACTCTCATATATCTCAATCAATAGAACAATTTGTAACTAAGAACTTTCTTTTTAACTTACACTTTCTTGTTTAGAGACTCATTTTTTGGTGGCCGTCCTAAAGCATAAACCTCATTGGTTTAAAAAAAATATAGAGGATATAAGAAATATAAAACAAGTTTTAGACACCCATTAATCCCTTTGTATTTCATGAAAATTTTCATTACACAAGCCTCAAGGTAAACCACTTAACTCATTACCCCTTTCCCTCAATTAGGTCTCTCTAGGTGTTTAGCACTTACATACTCATGATTTCCATAAAATATCATAATATACCAAAATAAAATCACCATGACACTCTATTAAAAATTAAAACACACTTGATAAAAAAATTTGAATATTTTTTTGAGTTTTCAAACAAAATTTATGGGAGTTTTCGTATAAAACCCTAGTTTTAGGTCTTGATAGGTCTATGCAAGACTGAGAGTAAACAAACAGAGATTTAAAAAGTTTGAAATAACTTAAATAAATTATATCACTTGTATTAGGTATACCTTACCTTCATTAAACTCCTCAAACCACTAGTTACACTTATCCAACCTTCAAACTTCTTCTAAAAGCCAAAACATAGGGTTTTTTTAATCTCTTTCTAGGACGATGTATATAAAATCAATGGTTTTGAGAACTTAAATGAATTTTAAAGACTTTAAAAGGGATATAATTATTTGATAAGGTAATCCAAATATTTTTACACATACTTCAACTATTATATTTTCTTAAATAATCACAAAATGGTTCCAATACATAAATAGATAGAATGAATTATGTGTTAACAACATACATGAAATATTAACTCTAAAGCCCCCAAATTAACTTATTATTTTTAAAAAGTAAAAAAAATAATGTGTAATGACTCAAATACTATTTAAAACCCTCAAAAATTACTTAAAATCATCATTCTTCATATATTCTTCCCTCCTAACCCTAATTGTACAAGAACATAATGTTTCTTTATAGACTGTGTTGACTGAAATATAAGTTTGATTGTATATTTAAAATGTAAAATGGGTTAATATTAGAATAAAAAGTATAATAACCCTAAAATAATTACTCTATGCCATTTCCAATACCTTATCCTCTTCAATAAACTTCCAATCAATCATTCTACTAACTTTATTCAAGATTATGTCAAGATAGACATTTGGTAGCTTACACAATCAAAATATTTATTGAAATTAAGCATAGATATTACATTTATAAGAAAAATAAATCTCATTAATATGTATTAAATACCAAATTACATCATTAAATTAATCACGAATTCATTCCAATTCATTCTTTATTGATTTATTTCTTCCATGTGTACAAAAATGTCAAGGTACACATGGTTCTTTGAAAGATTCAAATCTCTTTATTTTATCTATTATAAACCTATGTTTCCTTCTAAATACTAATTATATACCCATAATTTATGCTTTTACACTTTCTATCAACATTTTATTCTTCTTATTATTGTAAAACATGCAATTAACTTCCTCTATCTTGCCAACTCCATGTATGGAGAGCAATTACAAAAAGTTTATTGAATTTTAGTTTTATATATCATTCCTTGTATAATTATAAACATCATAATAATATTATATGACTATTAAAAATCATTTTAAAACATTATATTTCACCTAAAAATTTAAAACTTTCTTCAAACTAGACTTCAAAATTCAAATATTTAAAATAGCCATTTTGGCAGGAAACTCTAAAAAGCTTACAAACACATCAAATTAAAAACTTATAATGACTATAATACTTAATAATTGACCCTATAATACTTATAAACACCTTCCAAGACTAATATGGTCATAATTAAATTATTAAAAATGTTTACAACCTATGTCTATTAGTGATGCTCTATATCAAGCTCTTCAAGTGGGATAGATTTGAGCTCCTACTCAAATGTGATTTGTTTCACTTATTTATTTTCTTTAAATTATAATTCATGTGATCCTATTATCTTATTTTTATGTTTATCCACTTTTATTTCTCTTTTAGTTTCATCTAGTTCTTTTTTATTCATCATTTTGGATTGGCTTGTGTCTTTACCAACTCCTCTTCTACCTCTATGAATTACTTAACCTGCTATAATTATTTGTTAATTGTATATTCTATCTCTTCCAACACTGATTTATACTAAAAATATTTTTTGTCCAATAGATATTGATCATTATTCATTCTTGTTTTCAATCCATATCTTTCTTTTTCATTGTTAATGACTTGCTCAAGCACTCTTTGTTGATTTATATCTTTAACAATGCCTTCTCCTTTATTTTATTGATCTAATGGATTCAAATTGAATTTTTCATATCATATATTTATATGGAACACTTGGATACTTCTCTATTCACCTTCCTTCTTCATCTTCATCTTCTTATAATCCTCCTTTAGCTTCTCTCTTGCACTATCCACCATATGTTCATACCATTCATCTATCTCCTTCTTCATGGCTTGATTCAAACTCTAAAATTTATCTTTATAATTTTGAATTAGATGTATTCTCATTAGTTTCACCTATAATCATACATTAATAATTAGTCTTAACAGTTGGAGGCTCATGTGCCCCTATTTATCATTCTTTCTTTTTGTTGCTTCTCATCTTGTATTTCATCCTCTTATCCATTATCTAGATAACTGATACTACTTTCTTCTTCCTCATTCAAATTAATTTCATCCTTGATGATCACCTTTATATTTACCAAGGTTTTGAACATCTTTTTCCTCCTATATACTAATCTTCTCACTCATCTAAAACTTTTCAATCTACCTCTTGAGTTACTTGAAAATAAACTTCTTTTATCTTTCTTCTCTCATGATTATTTTTCTTCTCCTTTAAATAAAGAGCCTTATATTACACTAAACTCTCATTTTATTCATGACCCAACCATACTAATTCTCTTATTTATGAATTTGATCTATCATGAACATCAATTTATGTATACTTGTTAGACATTACCTTAACTCTTTGACTTCCTCTTCAAACTCTAACTCTTTTTTCTCTCTTATTCTCTTTAATTTTCTCTCTATGGTAACCCTCATTAGCTATGATATTAACTATTATATTCTAATATTTCATCTTTTTATCTTCTTTTCACCTCACTTGGATACACTACTAGTGTTCACTTGAGACTTTCTTTTTCCTTGTCCTCACTTGGGACATTTATCTTCTCCTTCTTGAAATTTTTTATATATCTCTTCAATGGATGCTCAAGCTCCTCAAATATCTTATTTTACACCTATTATATTAGCTTCATACACTCTCCATTGCAATATTTAACAAATTCAAATAGTAACCTTCAATAAAAACACAATATATACCAACAAATTACCTACTCTGATACCACTTGATGAGGATAAAACCTTGAAAAATTGACATAATTAAACATTTCATGGATATCATGCACCTACCTAAGTCTAATAACATATTTTTACTTCTTTATAGTATTCTTGAAATATATCCCCTTAACTCTTTTGTTTAATTTTTGCCTTCAATAGGATTCTTGCTTGCATAATATTCTTTTCTATGCTATGGACATATCAATATCACTTCATAATATACCTCTACACTCTTTCCCCAATCACCAGAAATATATCTTCATACACATTTTCCCATACTCAATCTCACATTATTCTTAACACTCATTTCTCTCTCTCTCTCTCTCTCTCTCTCTCTCTCTCTCTCTCTCTCTCTCTCTCTCTCTCTCTCTCTCTCTCGGATTCTTTGTACATAAGCCTAAAAGCCTAAAGATGATCCAATGTTATTATCCTTTTATGAGGATTCTAAAGTCCTCTCCCTATATTGTAAAAAACTCTCATATATAAAAATAAATGGCATAATATTTAAATAATAACTCTAATTTTAACTTACACTTCCTTATTTATAGACTCTTTTTCTTATAGCCCTCCTAAATCATAAACCTCCTTCATTTAAACAAAATATAAAAGATATAAATAATATAAAACCACTTTTTGTTGGAGAGTTATTAGTGATGTTATGGTCATGTCATCAGGGTGTCTTGGTAAATGGATGAAGAGCCTTGATAGTCTATGTGATAATGACAAAGTATGCAATGTGTTTATTCTTCTATTCTTGAAGTATGATTGCTTGATGTTTAGTGTTGACATGGATAGAGATGCTCAGGGATGAGTATGGAGTGTTGATCATGTGAAAGGGGTATTATAATAGGTTTTATATGATTTTATTCATTGTGTTCATGAATGGATTTCGTATATTTGATGACAATTTTCATCTAGACACTTCTAATCTAGCAGCAAAAAATCTGAGTTGGCAGTTTAATGTTGTCACCATTGCCACATGGGAATGATTCAAGGAGATTTGGTCATATGGTTATGATAACATTAGTCCCTAGTTATTATTCACTAGATATCAAGTCATGCATTGAATAATGGTCAAATATATGAGGGTGCAAATTTGGATTCTTAGTTAGAATTCTTTATTTTCTCATACTTAGCCAAATTTGCATGTGGTGAGAAAGAGTCAAGTAATCATTTTGACAAGTTCAACATTCACATGCATGGAGGTGTTAGGATAAAATGATTATATGGGATTTTTTCTTTTTGTTCGTAGTTTATTTTCACTAAATTTTAGATCATGCAATGAATCACATCAAAAGATATGCATGTACAAAGTTAGGTTCCCAGGTAGTTTGATTGTGTTTTCCCATACATAGCCAATTTTGAAATGTGGAAAGAAGAGATGAAAGAGAATTTTTATGGCATTATATCTTACATATGTGAAGGTGTCAAGAGAAACTGATCATATGGTTTTATTTAATTTTGATCATACTTTATTGCAACTAAATTTGAGATCATGTGTTGAATCATGACACAAGTTATGCAGGAGAAAAGTTGGTCTCGTAGACAAATTCTAAGAATGGTTTGATCTATGATAAAATAGTTTGAGAAAGCATTTAATGACATTATATCTTACATGTGCAAGGTTTTTAGGAGCTCTTTTTATATGGCTGGATTCTCCTATGTGAGGATAATATCTCATCTAAATTTAAGATCATACCTCTAAGTGAAGAATAAGTTATTAAGGTTCAAAAATGACTACTCAGGCATACTGATAGGGTCACCATAGTCATTTTTTACATAATTTAAAGCTCAATAAAGATCGATTGTGCATGTTATTCCAAGAAGTCAAGATGTAGTGAGATGAGGATAGGTGCATGATGTTTAATTACTAAGAAAAGGTATAAGATAAATATCTAATGATTACCACATGTTCATATAGATTGATCAAATGGTGATAAATGATAGTTAAATCCTTGATTGATCCATAGAAATTGATGGAGTGTGTTGAGTCAACATTTCAATATTATACGAGATGAGGTCAAAGTGACTATGGTTTAATGTTTGGTATTGGAAAACTATGTGTTAAATATCAAAAAAGATTGATAGTGTATATTCTATCTAAGATAAGAGGACATGAGATGTGAGAATTATATTTCAAGGTTAAGTATGACCATTTGAATTCAATATTTGAATTTAACATAGGGAAAAACTAGAGCTCTATATTTCGTCCATACCTTTGGATAGAATTCAAATTTATTAGTGCTATAAAAATCAAAGATGAAGAGGACTCCATGGTACATCTAATGAACCTTATTTCAAGATCTAAAAGTATCTAAAGTCAAATATATTAATGTTCAAATTTGAATATGTGTTCATGTTTGTTTTACAAGTGACCTGAGAAGGATGTTTGAGCTTGTGTTGATGTTTTTTACTATCTCATGATGAATTGGATATTGAATAATGTTTTAAGCTCCATGAGGATGATTTTTGATTATTATAGAGGTGTGACCAATTTATCTTGAGTATGAACAATGCTTAAAAAGTTGAGTGTATGTTTGGGAATGGTGTTCATGTGCACCAAGTTAGTGTTTGAGTTGTTTGAGCATATGCAAAGGTGAAATCAGATGACTATGATCATTTGAGGATGTCTAAGTGGATATAAAGAGTGGACCCATGTATTTGAAAGTGATCATATGTTCTTATTTTTCTTAAGGGTGTGCTAAATGGGTGAACAGGTATCCATGAGACCTATAAGAGCTATAAGGGCCTTACTAAAAGGTATAATTGCTTAAGGGTTGCCCATAGATGCTATGGTTAACCTATGAATATTGTATTTAGTTTTTTCTTCATGTGAGATATGCCTTAAGGGATAAGGCATGATTAATGGCCAGCCAAGGTAGTGATTATCAAGATTTCCCTATAAATAGTGAAATCAAAGATGATGATTTCTAGACTTTGTGTGTGATACTTGAGAAAGATTTGAGAGAGCCTTATGTGTGTGATTTGGGGAGTGAATAAAGGGTAGAGTTACCTATGGATTAGTTGAAGAGAATAATATATTTAGGACTATTTTTATGGCCTATAGGTTATAATTCTATTGGTAGAATAATGCTCTTATTATTTGAGTTTAAGTGAAGGTGAAGAGTGATAATCGGAGTTTGATCATCAGGTGTTGATGATATTAGTGTAGAGGTGGATGTTTTCATAGGTGTTATTGTGGAATATTAGCATCTAAGGTTGTTTTATCCTTATTATAAGGTGAAACTTGTTAAAATTTCTAGTTTTTGTGGCAACTCAACTAGATAGGTGTGGTAGCACCTTGTGGGATTAAAGTCTCACTAAATAGGGATTACATTTCCTTGATCATTTGTAGGTCTAAATTAGATCTTGTTTTTATAGGAAAGTAGTCTAATTTTATATTCTAGTGGGTTTTATTCCCTAATATGATTTCCCATGTATGTCATGTGTTATGTGCTTGATGTTACATTGTTTTTCTTATTTATTTCTATGAATGATGTGTATGCCTCATGAATGTATGTATTGATTGATTAATAGTTTGGAAGGATTAGAAATAAATTTGAAATATTTGCACTCACTAATTCACCCCTACCTCTTAGTGTTTATACATATAAAAATTGGTATCAAATTAGGCCCTTTGGTAAAGTCTTAATAGCTTAAAGGTAATCCGAGGTAAAATATGGGTAGTCATCAAGGAGGTTTCTCTAGTAATAAATAATTAATGTTCAATAGATTTAATTATATTTTTTGAATTGCAAGGATGAGGACATACATTATGTCCCTAGGGTTTGATGTATGGAAATATGTTCTATATGGTTATGTTGTTCCTATTACTCTTCCATCTAGTGTTGAAGTCAAGAAGCTATTTCAGAATAATTCTAAGGTGATGAATGCTATGAATTGTGGTCTTTCAGAGACTAAATACACCAAGGTAATCCATTGTACATATTATAAAGATATATGGGACAAAGTGAAGATCATTTTTGAATGAGATTAAAAGGTCAAGATTGATAATTTATAGACTCATAGAAGGTAATTTGAAAGTCTCAAGATGAAGGAAGAAGATTCTATGGCATCCTTTTTGCAGAGAGTTGATGAGACTATGAACATCATTAGAGGTCTTGGAGAGAATTTCGAAGAGTAAAATATAGTCCAAAAGGTATTAATGCCTCTATATCTTAAGTTTTATATAAAATTATCTACTATAGAAGAGAGTCATAGTCTTACTTAGTTGAAGATGGATTATTTGCATGGCACCCTTACTACATATGAGATGAGAATAAATGATGATATACCACCAAAGAAGGAAGCTACATTCAAGATAGAGATGAAACCTAACATGAAGTTCTAAGGTAATAAATTCAAAGAGGATGACATTTTTGATATTGATGATGATGAACTAATTGCTTTGATTACTAGGAAATTGAACATTAGCTCATGGAAGTATAAGGTTAAACTACCCTTCAAATGTTTCAACTATGGAGAGATAGTACATTTTTCTCCTAAGTGCCTTCATAATCATGAGAAAAAATATGAGTAAGATCATGGTAAATTCCAAGATGATGCGAAGAAGACATATAGGAAGAAAGGATTTAGAAAATTTAACAATAATAAGTCCTTCAAAAACATGAAGAGTCTCTACTCCAAAGAAGATTTCAGCTCATCAGATGAAATTGAAGATAGTAACTTAGAATATGATCATGAAGATTATGGTCCTATTGAAGATGAAGATATATATTTATGGCTAAGGAAGGAAGTTTCTCACATTATAATGTGTCTACTTATAGTGATTTAGATAATGATGAAGATTAGGTCAATTATGAGATTGTATTGATGAATGATCTTGAAGAACAAAAGATTGAGAAGAAGATCAATGAGAAGATGAAATCTAAGATCAAGGACTATGAGGAGTAATTAAATGTCTATGAGGTAATATTGAATGAAGACACCAAGGAGCATTAAGATTTGATAAAGCATCTCAATTTTCAATTGGAAATTTTGTCTATAAGCCTAAAATCTATAGAAGATGAATGTTCAAGGTATGTTTTTGAAAATTAATCTTTGAGATCTAAGATAGAAAAGATAATTAGTAAGGTGAAGATATTTATGATATTTGAAAAGATCTCATATGATCTAGACAAAATTATAAGTTGTCAAAAGCATGTTATTTATAGAACTAGTCTTGGATATGAAGAAGAACAAAAGAATGTTACTCAAGATAAGATGAAGATTAATGTGAACTATGACAATCTTGCTTTGAAAAAAATCATCAGATAAGGACTGAAGCTACTGGTAGTATGAAGATAAATAAAATTAGTTAGCCAAATTACATGAGGTATGCAAGATTAAATGGTTACTATTACACATGTAATCAACTTGGTCATAGGGCTAGAGAATGCAAGATACTTGTTATAAATGAGTTTGCATGAAACTATTTTAGTGATCATTAGTCCAAAGGTATGAACAAAGTTAAGTGCTTTAATTGTCATGACATAAGACATGTTGAAATTTTTTGTCCAAATAAGGTAAGGAAAGATATGTTTCTTGGAAAAGGTATGGTTTGCTACAATTATGAATAGATAGGTCACATTTATAGGTTATGCAATCAAAGGCCTACAATACAAAATAAATTTAATCAAGCTCCTAGAATTAAAGGAAGAAGGTAAGTTAAGACATAGAATCCAAAGGTGACAAGTGTGAGTCATGATAAGATTATAGGTCCAAGTAATATATTTGATATGGTAGAGAATGATTCAAAAGTTGAAGAGTACCAAGAGGTCTCATTGTCTTCTCATGTTGAATATGAAGAAACCAAAGTGTTGATTGAGGCTAGTCTTGAGATTTGTAAGGATCCAAGTAAACATCATGTAGTTGCTAAGCATATATCATGTAAATAACATCATTATTTTGTGCTTAATGATTATTCAAATGAAAATTTATGCCATGAATCTATTTTATCTCCATGTATTGATAATTCAATCATAGAATAAAAGGAGAATGTTGTAGTAGTTGAGGAAGTTATTTCACTAAAGCCAACAAAGAAGAAGAACTATAAGTATCAATTGATCAAGGAGGAGATGGAATATGAGGAGTTGTTTTTGTTTTATATCATTTAGGTATAAATGGTGTCTCTATATATGATTCTTAAGAGAATAAATTCAAGTGGATAAGTAAGTGTTGTTGTGGTGTTTTTCAATCAGAACAATCTACAAGGTCAGATTGAAGGATCTTAGATGGAAAAGGACGATTTGTGATTTTTCAAGGTAATATTTTTGAATATAAAGGAATTTTGACCTTATTCTAGTGTTCTCCAAGTGCTTTTTTGGTCTAAAGGTATGTTTGTGCTAATTGAAGATTTTTGAGTACTCTCAATTTACTCAATTTTTGGCTTAAGGACAAGCACACATAAAAGGGGTTATAGGAAGTCATGGATAAAAAAGGTGTGAAGGATAAATTTTTGGTATAGAAGTGTGTGATTGGTGTCTCCAGGTGTGTAAGAAGTTTCATAGATGTGCATTGACCAAAAGGAGGTTTGTTGACCCTATTTGTTTTGAGATTCTAGGTTTTTAAGCTATCCTAGAAAAGAGGTTTACCTTGTGAATTGAGGTCTAAGGATTATTAATATGTTTAATGGGCCAAATTGGTGGTAAAATAAATATTTAAAAAGAATTTAAGGTTTATATTTCTCAAATTATTCAAGTTTTTGTCAATATGGAGGGCTAATTAGTTAGTAGATTTGTGAAGGAAGTATGTTGTAGAGGATTATCCTAGTGATTAAAATTGGTGTGATTTAGGGGGAATATGAGAAAACTCTATATATCAAGTTTTAGTCCTTGAATATGTGTCTACTAAAATATGTGGGCTCTACAAGTTCTATGTAAGGATACAAGGAGGCTAGACAAGCCTAGTTTAAAGAAAAATCATTTTTTGATCAATTTCTACAAAAGAGAAAGGTATGTGTGTTTCAAAGTGAGTTCTCAAGTTAGTTCAGATCATGTTTCTTATTTGGTGAGTGGCATGAATTTATGTTGGTGGTCATTATGGTAGCTTGAGAGAGAAGGCTAGTAAGCATATGTGGTGATTCTTCATAATGTGTGGAGATCTGAAGATGTTCATAAGGTGAATTTACTCAATGTTATTAGGGGTAGTCCATATTAGATTTTTATTGATGTATTACATCATATTTATATGCTTTTGTGTGTTCTTTTTTCATTGGTTGCAGTGCTTGGTTGAAGAGAGTGTTGAAATGGAGCGTGAAGATGTTGTCAAGGCAAGTTAAAGTAGGCTCGAGGTAAGACGGAGTTTGTATCATATTTATAAGATGGTCCTTTCCTATTTGATAATATTTTTAGGTCCTCAAGATTAGTTTGTTCCCACTCTTTCATTGTGTCAAAGGGGTAGAAAGTTCTTGTAGAAAGTTCATGTTATGGGAGTGCTTGAAGAGAGAGAAGGTGAGATGTATATTATTATATATGATGGTTGTTGACATCAATGAAAAAGGGGGAGATTATTGGAGAGTTTTAATTGATGTCATGGTGATGTCATAAGGGTGTCCTAGTGAATGGATTAATAACATTATTAGTCTATGTGGCAATGACAAAGTGTGTAATGTGCTTGTTCTTGTATGCTTGAAGTACAATTGGTTAATATTTAGTGTTGACATGGCTAGAGATTCTTAGCGATGAGTATGGAGTATTAAACATGTGTAAGGGGTCATATAATAGGTTTTATATGCTTTGATTTCTTGTGTGCATGAGTGTATTTAATTGGGTTGATCATAATTTTCATCTAGACACTTTGGGTCTAGTGGAAAAAAAATTGAATTGGCAGTTTGATGACATCACCATTTCCACATGGGATTGAGTCAATGGGAGTTGGTAATATGGTTTTGATCACACTAGTACATAGTTTTTATTCACTATATATCAAGTCATGAATTGAATTTTGGTGAAATATATGAGGGTCTAAAGTTGGCTTCACAGTTAGAATCCTTTGTTTTCCCATTCTTAGCCAAATTTGCATGTGGCCAAAAAGTGATGAGTAAGAATGGTGATAAGGTCATAATTCACATTCATGGAGGTTTTATGAAAAAATTATCATATGGGTTTTCTAATTTTTGTGCCTAATTTGTTTTTGATAAATTTTAGATCATGCATTGAAGTGCATCAAAAGATATGCATGTGCAAAGTTGGGTTTCTAGGTAGTTTGACAATGTTTCCCCATGCTTAGCCAATTTTGAAATGTGTAAAGAAGAGATAAATGAGAATTTTAATGCTATTATATCTTACACATGTGAATGTGTCAAGATAAAATGATCATATGGGTTTGTTTATTTTTGAACATATTTAATTTGCACTAAATTTGAGATCATGCACTGAAATGAGGCAAAAGTTATGCAGGAGCAAAGTTGGTCTCCAAGACAAATTCTAAGCATGGTTGGCTATATGATAGAATATTTTGAGAAGACATTTTAATATAATTATATATCACATGTATGAGGGTTTTAGGAACTATTTTTTATATGGTTGGATTACCCTATCTGAGGAGATCATCTTGTCTAAAATTGAGATCATATGTCTAAGCCCAAAAAAAGTTATTAAGGTTCAAAAATGGCTACTATGACATATTAAAAGGGTCCCCATAGTCATTTATTTAAAAGTTAAACCTTGAGAAAGATCGATTGTGCATGTTGTTCTGAGAAATTAAGAAGTAGCAAGATGAGAATAGGTGCATGATATTTAATGATTGAGTAAAGGTATAGGATAAGGATTCAATAGAGAATGGGTGTTTGTATAGATTGATCAAATGGTGAGTGTTGATAGTAAAATACCTAGTTGATCTAAAGAGATCAATACAGTACATTGAGTCAACATTTCAAGATTGCACGAGATGAACTCAAAGTGACTAGGGTTTAACATTTGGCATAGGTGGACTATGTGTTAAAGATTGAAAATGATTGATGGTGTATATTCGATATGACTTGAAGGGACATGAGATGTGATCATTATGTTCAAAGGTTAACTATGACCATTTGAATTAAAATATTTTAATTTAACACAAGGAAAATCCAAAGCTCTATATTGTATCCATATCTTTTGATAGAAGTCAAATTTAAAGGTGTTGTAAAAAGCAAAGATGAAGAGGACTCTATGGCACATATAATGAATCTAATTTGAAGATTTAAAAGTGTGTATAGTCAAATATATTAATTTTCAAATCTGATTGTGTGTTTTTTCATGTTCTAAAAGTGACCTAAGAAGGATGTTTGATCTTGCGTTGATGATGTTTCAATGTCTCATGATGAATTAGCTATTGGATCTTGTTTTAGAATTAATGAGGATGCTTTGTGAGTATTTTAGAGGTGTTATAAATCTATCTTAAGTATGAATAATGATTAATAAGTTGGCTATATGTTCGGTAATGGTGTTCATGTGCACCAGGTTAGTGTTTGAATTGTTTGAGCATACATAAAGGTGAGTTAAGATGATTATGATCATTTGATGATCTTATAATTGACATAAAGATTAGACCCATGTATTTTAAAATGGTGACATGTTCTTATTTTACTTAAGGGTGTTTTAAATGGGTGAATAGGTCTCCACAAGACTTATAAGAGCTACATTGGCCTTATTAAAAGGTGTAGCTGATTAAGGGTGACCCATACATGCTATGGACAAACTATGAAGATTGTATTGAGCCATGTATCTATGTGAGAGATGACTTAAGGGATAAGGCATGCCTAATGGATGACCAAGGTAGTGATTATCAATATTTCTCTATAAATAGTGAAATCAAAGATGGTGATTTCTAGACTTTGTGTGTGAGACATGAGAGAGATCTTTGAGAGGCTTCTATTTGTGATTTGGGGCACGAAAGAAGGGTAGAGTGCCCTGTGGATGAGTTGAATAAAAGAATAGATTGAGGATTATTTGTATGTCCTGTAGGTCATAATTCTATTGGTACAATAATTCTCTTATTTAAGTATGAGTAAAGGTGAAGAGTGATAATCAAAGGTCCATCATCAGGTACTGAAGACATAGTGCAAAGGTGGATGTGTTCATAGGTTTTGTTATGGTAGCTTAAAATCTAAGGTGTTTATAGCATCCTTTCAAGGTGAAACTTGATAAAATGTCTAGTTGTTGTTGTAACTCAATTAGATAGGTGTGAAAGCACCTTGTGGGATTGAAGTCTCACCAAATAGGGATTGTAGTTCCTTGATCATTTACAGATGGTCTAAATTAGATATTATAATTTATAAGATAATAGTCCAATTATAGGTTATAATGGATTTTAATCCCTTAGAGGGTTTCACACATATTTCATGTGTTATGTGCTTGATCTTGAATTTTTTTTATTATTCATTGATATGAATGATGTGTATGCCTCATGAATGTATGTATTGATTGATTAGGAGTTTGGAAGGATTTGAATTGAAGTTGAAATATCTTGTCTCACTAATTCACCCCTCCCCCTCAATTATTGTATCTATAAGATTTTTAGACACCCATTAATCCCTTTGTGCTTCATGTAAAGTTTCATTACACAACTTTCAATTTAAACCACTTAGCTCATCACCCCTTTCCCTCAATTAGGTATCTCTAGGTCTTTAGCACTTACATAGTCATAGTTTACATACATACATTATTGTAATAGATTAAAACCACCAAAATCCTCTAATACATATTTAAACACACCTGTTGATAGATTTTATTGATTTTTTTTAGGGTTCAAACAAAATTTATGGGAGTTTCCTTATAAAACCCTAGTTCTAGGTCTTGACAGGCTTGTGCAAGGTTGAGGATCAAAAAAAAGAGATTTCAAATTTTTTAAAGAATTTCAATAAATTATATAAGGTATTCCTTAATGACATATTTCAACTCTTCCAATCATTGGTTTCACTTATCCAGCCTTCAATGTTCTTCTACAAGCTAAAACCTAGGGTCTTTATTCTCTTTCTAGGATTGTGTATATAATATAAATAGTTTTGATCACTTAAATGAATTTTAAAGACTATAAATGGGATATAAATCTTATATAGGGTCTAAAAAATATTTCAACATCTATTACAAGCCTTATATTCTCTTAAAAAATCACGAAATCGTTCCATTATGTAAAGAGATAGAATTCTGATTGAAAGAATGGACTATCTGTTAACAATATACAAGAAAGATTGACTTTGAATCCCACAAATTAACTTATTATTTTTCAAAAGTATCAAAACCATTTTTAAGGACTCAAATACCATTTCAATACCTAAAACCTCACTTTAAGCTACCATTCTTCATATATTCTTCCCTCAAGTCCCTGACTATACAAGAACATAGTGTTTCTCTATAGACTTTGTTGATTGAAATATAAGTTTGAGTGCATATTTGAATTATAAAATGGGGTTCAAATGAACATAATGTAGACACCTAAATCTAGACACCAATAATCTCCAATAAATATTTTGATCAATTTCTACCAACATGCATAATTTACACTAAAAACACTAAATCACATTAAAAGCATTAGAATTGATATATTCAAGTGCTGATTTTTGCAATAGTATCATTAAATGGGGTAATGAAATTTATGGAGTAGCTAAATTTTATCAAATCATTTCAAGTCAAAATTCTATTTTTTTACTTGGGTTCCCTAGATTTCTCTTTTCTATCATATCTCTTATATAAGACATGTGCCTTTGTTATTTGCTATTGATAACATCCTAAATGGGATAATGGATCCAATGCATCTAATATTATATCCTAATTCTAATCGAGTTAAATTTTAGGCCAATAATAAGACATTCTAACCAATTTGAGTTATTTTTCCATAAAGAGCCAAGGTTTGCATCAAAGCACTTAATCATGCTTAAGAGCTAATTAAACCAATCGTGAGACTAACTAAGAATTCCATGGAACCTGTTGAATAATTTATTTTTGGAAAAGAATGTTTAATATCTACATCATTAGTTGACATCATTTTTCGAGAAGACATCCCTAGGCTATAAATGCATAAAATATCAATGTTAACCCCTCCCATGCCTCATCAAAGCCCTTCCATGCCTAGTTAATGCCAATCTATCCCAAATATTAATGGGGATATTTGTATAATGAATTTCATATTTGGATTTATTCATGGCCACACATCTCAATCTTGAGATGAACAGTCATGGTTGATCCTCAAACCATTCTAAAAATCTATAAATAGGAGGCCTTACCTATTGAATTTTAAGCTCTTATATGCCAAAGTTATAATGCTAAATTGATTCCAAAGCTTCATGAAAATTAGTGTTATAATGCCCAAATAATGGGCCGAGTGAAGCCAAGTCAAAGAAAAACATGGTGCTAAGGAGAGATGGAGGTAGCCACACTTCATTGATGTAGACTTCATGAGCATAAATCAAAGTAAGCCACTTCAAGAAGCTATTTGAAACATCCAAAGAAGGTGAAAGAAGGTTTATTTTTCATTTTAGTTGTGTCTTCCATTCTATTTTTGTTAACTAAGATCCCCCTAGTAACTATGCTTAGAGATGTTATGTTAGTTTGTTTATTTCATTTTGATTTCATTTTGGGACTAACACAATACTAACCATCCTCTCTTGACTCAAATTCCTAGTTCACATAATGGCACACCCAGTGGGATCAACACCACATGAGTTTGATCACAAAGCTCTTACAAGCAACCTACTAATCTTTTCCATGTAGGATCTTAGAGTTAGAGGCCAAAAAAGTTTGAAAATTTAGGTTAAATTTTTGTTTTTCTGATAACTACATTTTTGTTCTTGGTAACATCAGTTTTACTCTCTATTGCAATATCACTACTATCATAGTAACAATTTTTTTAACATAATTATTGTTTGCTTAAAAGTGATTTCATAGACCTAGGCAGTAATATGATTCACCAAAATAGTGATTTCATTTTCCTGAGTTGTGATTTCACCAAAACAATGATATCATCATTCTAAGTAGTGGTATTATTAATTTGGGTAGTGATTTTGTCAATATAATGGTGATATTGTGTTGTCTATGTTTTCTATCTGGTAACAGTGATATTATCGACCATAAAAGTGATATTTTTTCCTTAGTAGTGATATCATTAACTTGGCTAGTGATTTCATTTAAAACAATGATTTTGTTTAGTAGTGATTTCATAGGTAAACAATGATATTGTGTTTTCTATCTGGTCTAACCCGTAAAAAAGCTACTGTTGTTTGAAATTGTTTTTTTGTATGGAAACCAATTATATTGACTATGTAACAATAATTTTGAAATAGAGATCTAGTTTTTGAGAAGTTGCTTCACTCATTTGTAAATTAGCTTCAAAGATAAAGGACATACTAACTTTTTCATTACAGGATTAAGCTTGGAATTTGTTAAAACATGTTTTTTAAACCTCGTTTGAAAGATAAAATGGATTAGGAACCTTGTTTTGGTTCTTAATGAAAAATTTATTCTTAAGTTAATATTTTGAAAAAATTTAATTTAAAAGTTACAACTTAAGACCAAGGGGTCAAAAGAACACTACCTAATCTTTCATTTGGTGCTTAAAATTGAGTTCACATGTCAAATTTTATCTTAAATATTTGTTTAAACTTAGAATTTGATTGGAAAAAAGAGGTATGTTTTATGTATGCTCTTCCATCCATCCTCTTTAGCAAACTTTTGGAATCAAAAGTGTCATCCTTGTTGTAAACATGCCTAGTCCAAGGCATAGAAAGAATGTCATCTAAAGCACTCCCCAAAAACATGCAATAGTTTGGGTGATCTTGAAAATGACCCTAAAGTCTTTCTATTAGTCATTTATTTTTATACAAACTTGGATTATGAGGGGGAATTTATTACCTCCCACAAGTTTTATAAGGAAGCTTTGACTTGAGGTTTCACCTCTCAGCATAACTACAACCACTCCCAATAGGATCAGAGGTTTGAGTGATTAAACCACCTTATAGTTTTGGAATTAAACATGGGATGTATCTACAATTTAGACATCACACTACATTGAGAAAGAAATGGATGTAGTGGTTGTAAAAAGGACTAGACATTTTTACAAGAAAATAAGAGCCACATACACCTAACTATGTGCATTTTTTGCATCATGATGTGAAAGTCATTATGTAATTGATCCCTATTGAATGATCAAAAACCAATTAGTTTTAGTCAACCTCACATTTTCATACCCTTGCTAGGATTTGGATGATTATACTGAGTTTATTTTATTCATTTTCTCATTTGGTATACTCTGAGACTAAAACTTGATTATTTGTTTATAACCATGTCAAAACTTATTTATTTATACATCAATCTTTTATCTAAAGAGGCATTATTATGGCCATTTTACACCATACTTGTGACTTGAATGTTTTGCTAAACTTGTTTGTGTCTATGTAATTTGATTTGTTGAGGGTAGTGCTACATTGCCAAAATCATATCAAAGCATTTTGACTTTGAGTCTTTGAAACATAATATTGATCATATCATTCAAGCATGCTTATGTTGTTATGCTACTCCATTTATTTCAAGACATATTTACCATTGTATCAAAACTATTTATTTCAAACCATGTCACATCAACTACTTGGACCTCATTTATGCACCATCATGCTATCCAATCTTATCTAGCTTGTTTGGTCAAAACCTAGTTTTCAAAATTGATTTTACAATTAACCTTATAAATATTTGGATTCAAACATTGATTGATGTATATTTAGGCCTCAATTCATGGGGTTGATACATAGATCTTTCTCTTTTGCGTTGCATAACTTCAGTTAATTGATTACCCAAATTCAAAAACTATTGATGGTTTGTTTGTTCAATGCCTATCCTCATCATTATTTGTGCCTTTGTTTGGGAGAGCACAACCTTCATTCAAAGATCCTTTTACTTTATGGATTATGCCAACTGATCCTATTTATGTTTGATTTTGTGTTTTAAGTCTATGTTAAAGTTGTTTCCAAACTTGTTAGATTAAATCAAATCACATCATGCCTTTGTTTCAAGCCTTTATTTTGATGTCTTTTGACCAAAAGTTCTAGCATAGCCTATTTGATCCTAAATTTTGACTCCACATGTAGACAAAAGACCTAGCAACCCTTTTCCCTTTCCTAGTTTATACCTTATTTAGAACACTTTGACCTATACTTTTGACATGCTAATTTTTATTCAGACACTTCAAATTTTGTGTGTATGAAGTTTGATGTTAGACATTTGATGTTAAACTATTTTATGCTAAGTTTTATCACAAACCATTTTGGATATATAGCTCCACTTTAAAACCATTTTAGAGATATAACTTCACCCTTTTGACCAAGTTAAACTAAGTTTGAACCATTTTCCCTTTAGACATAGTTTTTTAGAGTTTTTAGAACTATAACCCTTTTGTTTTAGAGCTTTAATCATTTATGTAGATATATATATAGCTACACTTATGGTGAAGTCACTTATAATCCAACTTATGATAGAATGGCTACACAAAATCTGACTAGAAACCCCTATAAAGATAGATTTTCTAAGGATTTATATTATTCTCCCTATAATAATCCACTCGGGGAACATAGTCAAAATCCACAAAATCCAAATCAAGTTATCAACTAGGATGATATGGTTTATGAGGATGACTTGGGTGCTTTGGCTTATGAGATAATTAGGGTCTGTAACATCATACCCTTTCTATTTCAAGACCACAACATCAAACCATTTCAATACTAGGGACTCATCATTTGGCTTATGCAATCAACCATGATCCATAATGACCCAAACTCATCCTTAAAAGACCTCATCCTTTGGGTTGTGCAAGAAAGGAGGCTCCATAATAACCCTTCATCATTCTAGGACCTATTCCTTTGGCTTATGTGAACATCCAAGCTCCACACCACCCTATTGTTACCATTATATAACTTCATCATTTGGATCATGTGAGAAATCATGTTCCCCAATATCCTACCATTATCTAACCATAAACAATTCCTCATCCAGTACCAATCTCATCAAAACCTCAATTGAGCCAATCATTCAAAGACCAAGCTATGTTTAAAATTGATATTTTCTAACTCATTGGAAACCAAGGTTAAAAGAACCAACCAATCCAAGATGATTGTGTTGAAACAACCATTTGTGATAGTTATACCTATGATGAATCGCATTTCAATCCTATACCAATTATCAAGGAGTCTCACACTGATGAGCTATTCTTTGTTGAGTCACTTCTAAATGATTATAACCACCTTAGGGTGAATCATTACCTCAACCATATGCCTATTTTTTAATATCCTCTTATTAACAAGATAATTGCTCAAGAGTTATCTCTTGGCCTTTTTCCCATCCTAAAGGGGTCCCACTCTCATAAACTAGAAAATATGGAGCCCACCATACCATCATAGGTTGTTACTTGTGTAATACCAAACATTAAACAATACATCATTATAATAGAGTACCCATTAGACGAAGAATCAAAATTGGAGTTAGATTATACTCTTGCATTGACATCAGATTTAACATCAAAAGTATAATCAACATTAGTCTCAACATTAAGTTTAAAGTCCATTAAGTTAGAATTAGATTCAGATACATGATATGTTCATGATTGTTACAACATTGGTTATACATGCCTTATAGATCAATTTGAATACATTTATGATTCTTCTATGGTTTTTAAGGATGAGTAATTTAGCTTCAACATAAGTTATCCTAGTATCTCATATGAGGATTGTGAAACTTCTCTCCATTCCATTACCATTCCACAAGTCATTAGCATCAACTAAAATAGCCATATTATTATCATTCCACCTCCCATAAATATTGACTGGGACTGACATAATCAATTTTTTGAATTGCATCTATGGTGACATAGTAGTTAAAGAGAAAGGAGGCCAAGACCACATTTATGTAGCAAAATAACACTCTCCTAATGAAACATTTTTGGAGGCACTAGGGGACATGAAAATATCAAACTTAGGATCTTTTAGTGAAACTTTTTTGGAAGTGCTAGAAGAAAATCATAGTCAAAAGCCAATGTTCATTAGTGACACCTTTTTACAGGCACTATGGGATAATCAAGATGACTTCATTGGTTAAAACCTCATCGAGGCACCAATATCTGAGCATAAAATATCTTCACTAATTGATAAAGACAAAATAAAAAAACTTCTTATCTACAACCTAATCAGATGGTAGCTACTCTCAAGATAAAACAATAGAAAATTTTTGTGGTTATATCGAGAGAATATTTAGAGGTCTTCAACCTTTCCACAACCAAAGTTATTTTGAATCTGACATCAACAATATTACATGTGCCTAAAATTCCTAATCTTCATTTTTTTCCCTCCATCATTCATTACATTATCATCTACCATTCCATTTCACAAACAAACCTACCAACCATTATTTATCCCTATTCACTATCCATGGTTGAAATTTATTTTGTAGAGGCTATAAAGATACCTTGTCTCAACATTTGAAGGAATTATAATCAATAACCAATGAATATCAAAAAAGCATTCTTGACAACCAAATCTATAGATATTTCTTGATAGAGCAACTATTTAGATGAGGTGTGGGATTGAAATTAACATGATTGATTATTCTATTTGTATCATCTACTGATTTGGATGTGTATCTCTACTTCAATAAGAACAATAGAATCATGTGCCATTTATCATGCCCAAGCCAAAACCAAACATGTACTATACCATTTCATTGCCATGCCATTATTATTGTTACATGCCTTTTTCCATTGTCACATACCTATCCATTCACCCCAACACTTGGGGGAAACCCTCTTACCATTTTGTCCACTCTACCAACCTATCATTATCCTATACAATACCATCCTATCATTCCTTTCCTATCTATACTAAAGCCTATTTTTAGTCATCCAACCCAATCCTGTTTTGATCTTAGTTCTTATAGTTCTTCCTGCACTTTTCACAAGAGGATTTGAATCAAGTTTCACCTCTTATCAAATTTGTGTTTCAATGAAAATATATGAAAGTAATGTGATAATTTATCTATCAAGATATATTTCATTTTCCATTTTATATCAAAGTTGGTTTATGTTAGATTGATTATAACTGCATATGGGCAAATCAGTGTTTCACTAGTCTTGCTACTAATTATAACTACCTGTCAGTAAATTAGTATAATATATCTATGTTGTTGTATCTTATTTATAACCACCTATGGGAAAACTATGGGAAACACTTGTTTATCATGTATTGCCATATCACCTTATAATTACTATTTTCATTTGATTGGCCATTTTCTGAATTTGAGAACTTGTTAGAACCTAATTGGCTTTTCCATGCCTTTTGTGTGGATAGAATTACTATAACTTGAGGTCATTTTGGGACTATGTAGGTCATGATCAATTCATGTTGAGGTCACTTTAGTCCCCCTTTCCATACACTCTCACCATTTTGTGAGAAACCTAAGCTAAATACTCTCACCATTTTGTGAGTAGGTATCTTGTCATTATCTAATGAGTTGAGATACCTCAAAATGCCAAAAAAAATTCAAATATTTCAAAATCCAAAAACATTTTCCTTGACTAAGCTGAATTAGTTATCCTTGATTTGCCCTCCTGGGGTAAAATCATTGTGAGGATGCCTTCTTTTATTTTTGTTTTTATGATTTTATATGTGTTTATTTATTTTACGATGTTTGTCTATTTATGTGCTTTCAATTTATTTATTTATTTGTTTATTCACTTTCTTATTTGTTTCCTTTCAACACTATTGCCTTGACTCAGTCTATATGTGTTCATTGGGTGATTCCTTGTGCAAATTATTCATGAGTCCATCCATATTCATACATCAACATAATCATCATGGTTTTTATCATTGGTGCATTATTTTAAAGTGTTTATTAGATTGGTAGTTAGTCCTTATACATATTTTGACCAAGTCTTCATGATGTTCTATCATGATGCTTACTATCACATATTACAACAAAAATCAACTTCAAGAAGGTCTACAATCGATGGAGTCATAGAAGTTTTTCCTTGGCACCTTGGCAAAAACCTTCCACCCATCTTGATCAAATTAACACACTGACCATTCTACTTGTATTATTTCTCATAAGGGCATGCATCTCCTTATTGGTAGGTATAACCAAATATTTTTAATGATCAAATATTATTTTTCTATTCATCTCTTTCATCACATTGAGTATCCTCATATCCATAGTTATTTATGGCTTCTTTCATCATTAGACCATCACATCTACATTTATGACCACTTATCTTTAATCTATATTCTAGGTTATATGTTTGAGTTATGCTTGCTAATCAGCCCTAACTAGGGTACCATCATCTTTATCTAATCTAGTTCATCTTAATGATTATAATTTCATATGGGAAAATTATTATTTTGACTTTTATTCCTGATTAGAACCACCTTTGGGCAAATCAATATCCTTTTAAATCAATGCATGCAAGCATCTTCTCATTTGGATTACTCTCAACCATAGGTTAATCCCACCTTTTTATTCTTGGTTATTTTTTATGGACCATCCATCCATAGATATAATGGCCACTCCCTCAAGGAGGCATCACCATAGGCTTCCCAAATACCATTTGGAGATTTGTTCTTCAATAATCATCTTATTTTTGGCATACAAGACTTTACTCATTATTTGAGAAGACATTGTTTTGCCTATAATTTGTAACATATTTCCAAATATGGGCAAACTTTAGACACCTAAATCTGGCCAACAATAACCTCAAATCAGGGTTTTGACCATTTTATATCAAAATGCACAATTTGGCCTAAAAACATTAAAACACATTAAATTTTTTGGAATTGATATATTCAAGTGCCTATTTTTCCAAGGTATCATTAAATGGGGTAATTAAATTTATGGAGTAGCTAACTTTGATCAAATCATTTCAAGTCAAAATGCAAATTTTACACCTAGGTGCCTTGGATTGCTCTTTTCTATCAAATCTCTTGTACAAAACATGTGCCTTTGTTATTTGGTTTTGAAAACATCCTAAATGGGATCATGGGTCCAATACATCTACCATCACATCCTAATTCCAATCTAGTCATATTTTGGGCCAATAATAAGACATTCTAACTAATTTGAGTAATTTGTGCACAAAGAGCCAAGGTTTGCATCAAAATGATCAATCATGCTTAAGAGCTAATTAAACCAAATCATGATCCTAGTTAATAATTCCATGGAACTTTTTGAATAATTTATTTTTGAAAATGAATGTTGAATATCTACATCATCATTTGATATCATTTCTTGGGATAGAGGGGTATTAACTAGGCCATAAATACATAAAATATCAAGCTTAACTTCTCCCATGCCTCATCAAATCCATTACATGCCTAGTTAATACCCCTCTATCCCAAATATTAATGGGGATATTTTTAGAATGAATTTTATATTTTGATTTATTCATGGCCACACATCTCAATCTCGAGATGGGCGGTCATGGTTTATCCTCAAACCATTCCAAAAGTCTTTAAATAGGAGGCCTTGCCTATTGAATTTTAAGTTTTCATATGCCAAAGTTATAATTCTAGTTTAATTCTAAATATTCATGAAAATTAGTGTTATAATGCACCAATATTGAGCTAAGATAAGCCAAGTCAAATCCAAACATGGTGCTAAGGAGACATAGAGGTAGCCACACTTCATTGATGTAGACTTCATGAGCACAAAGCTGAGCAAGCCACTTTAACAAGCTATTTGGAGTATGTAAGGAAGGTGAAAGAAGGTTTATTTTTCATTTTAGTTGTGTTTTCCATTCTAGTTTTGTTAACTAAGCTCCCCCTAGTAACTAGGCTTAGAGATGTTATGTTAGTGTGTTTATTTCATTTTGATTTAATTTTGGAACCAACACAATACTAGCCATCCTCTATTGAGTCAAATTCCTAGTTCACACAAAAAAAGGATAATAACTCTCAAATAAATACTCTATTATGTTTCCAATACCTTATCCTCCTCAATAAGCTTCCAATCAATCATTCTTTTACTCTATGATGCCTTAAGGTATTATTGCAATCAATAAGTTTTAAAGTTGATGTGTTATTTTAATGGTGTTTTATCTTACACATGTGAAGGTGTTAAGAGAAATTGATCATATGGGTTTGTTTAGATTTGAGCATAGTTGATTTGCACTAAATTTGATATCATGAACTAAAGTGAGGTAAAAGTTATACAAGATCAAAATTTCTCTCTAAGACAAATTCTAAGCACGGTTGGCTCTATGATAGAATATTTTAAGAAGGCATTTTAATAACATTATATCTCATACATGTGAGGGTTATAGGAGCTATTTATTATATGGTTAGATTCTCCTATGTAAGGAGATCATATGGTCCAAATTTGAGATCATGTGTCTAAGCATAGAAGAAGTTATTAAGGTTAAAAAATGGCTACTCGAACATTTTGAAAGGGTCCCCATAGTCATTTTTGCACAAGTTAAAGCTCGATCAAGATCGCTAGTGCACACTATTCTAAAAAATTAAGAAGTAGTGAGATGAGGATAGGTGCATGATATTTAATGATTAAGTAAAGGTATAGGATAAGGATCGAATAGAGAATGGGTATTTGTATAGATTGATTGAATGGTGAGTGTAGATAGTTAAAGACTAGGTTGATCCAAGAGATCGATGGAGTACATTGAGTTAACATTTCATGATTACACGAGATGAAGTCAAAGTGACTGCGGTTTAATGTTTAACATTGGTGGAATATGTGTTAAAGATAAAAAAATATTGATGGTACATATTTGATATGAGATGAGACGATATGAGATGCAAGCATTATGTTCAAAGGTTAACTATGAGCGTTTGAATTTGAATATTTGAATTTAACAGAAGGAAAAACTAGAGCTATATATTTTATCTATATCTTTTGATAGAATTAAAATTTGATGATGTTGTAAAAATAAAATATGAAGAGGACTTTATGTCATATCTAATGAACCTTATTTTAATATTTGAAAGTGTGTATAGTAAAATATATTACAGTTCAAAGTTGATTGTGTGTTCATGCTTGTTCTAAAAGTGACCTGAGAATGATGTTTGAGCTTGTGTTGATGATATTTCAATGTCTTATGATGAATTAGCTACTGGATCTTGTTGTAGACTTACTGAGGATGATATGTGTGTATTTTAAAGGTGTGATCAATCTATTTTTAGTATGAACAATGCCTAAAAATTTTATTGTATGTTCGGTAATGGTGTTCATATGCACCAAGTTAGTGTTTGAGTTATTTGAGCATACACAAAGGTGAGTTAAGATGAATATGATCATTTGAGGATCTTAAAGGTGACATAAGGAGTGGATCCATTTATTTTAAATTGGTGATGTGTTCCTATGTTTTTTAACGGTGTGCTAAGTGGATGAATAGGTTTTCATGAGACCTATAAGAGCTACATTGGCCTTATTAAAAGGTGTAGTTTCTTAAGGGTGACCCCAACATGCTATGGTCAACCTATAAAGATTGTATTGAGACATTTATTTTTATGAGAGATTATTTAATGGATAATTCTTGCATAATGGATGACCAAGGTAGTGATTATCAATATTTCTCTATAAATAGTGAAATCAAAGATGGTGATTTCTATACTTTTTGTGTGAGACATGAGAGATATCTTTGCGAGGCTAATGTGTGTGATTTGGGAAGAAAAGGAAGGGTAGAGTGCCCTATCAATTAGTTGAAGAATATATTGAGGATTTTTTTATGGCCTATAATTCATAATTCTATTATCATAATAATGCTCTTGTTATTTAAGTATGAGTGAAGTTGAAGAGTGATAATTAGACATCCATCATCAGGTTTTGAAGACACTAATGAAAAGGTGGATGTGTTCATAGGTATTGTTGTGGTAGCTCAACATATAAGGTGGTTACAACCTCCTTGCAAGGTGAAAATTGATAAAAGGTCTAGTTGTTGTTATAACTCTATTATCCTTGAATTTAGCAGGCTCAATTCATGGAATAACCCCTACAAAAATTGTCCATTTTATATCCCATTATCTATAATCATGAAAAATGAGGTAAATCTCTACCTCTTTGCATTTTGGTTTCACAAGAATGTTGATATTTTGAGGGAATTTTATTTTTATGAAGCTCAAAGAATTTTCTCTAAATTAAAATTTGTTTTATTCTATGCAAAGTCAATGAATTTTCCTGATTTTGCATATGTTTTATTGCTCTTTTTGTTGATTCAAAGAATTTTTTTGAGATTGCATTTACAAATTTGGATAATTTTTATAAGATTGCATATGCATATTAAAATAATTTTTTTAGGATTACATATGTGAATTTGGGAAATTTCTTCAACCTCACACCTGGGACCCACCATCTCAATGGTAATTAATTTTTCATTAATTACTCTTTTTATATATATTTAACCCTAGTAATTTCTTTTTAACAACTAATTTTTTTTCTCTTCATCATTTTTAACCTCATGTGTACTCCCACTCTCACCATTTTGAAGCTTACTTGCATCACCTTTCAAAGACTTATTTATGCTAATAACTTTCATTTCCAAATTATAGGTACAATAATGAAGCTTTTTGTTTTTGTTTTTCTTTATTTTCTAGGGTTTTACTTTTCCTTTTTAATTTTTTCACTTTATATCTTTCTAATCATCTTGCATTTCTCAAAACCCTATTTTATTTTTTCATCATAAACCTTGTAAAAATGTTGTTTATATTCTTCCTTTGTGTTTTGTTAAACCCATTCACCATTATCACCTTATGCATTCACCCATCACCAAACCCTTTTCCATAGGTGCACCCCAGAGAAAATTCTCTGAGGAGCACTTAACCAACTCCAAGGGTACACTTTAGAGAAAATTCTCTAAAGTGCACCATTTTCCTTCTCCCACATCCACCCTAGAGAAAATTCTTTGAAGTGCATGTAAACCTACCCCTCAGTGCACTTTGGATAATTTTCTCTAATGTGTACCAAATATCAAACCCATGTAGGTCAGAGAAATCTCTCCAACTGACATGAAAGACCAAACCAGAGTTAAGTTGCATGTCAGAGAAAATTATATGACCTACACCTAGAGCTACCTTTTGGTGTCAATCAGATAATTTTCTTTGACTTACACCTTATCTCAAAATTTTACCTTTTTCCCATGTTATTTAAAAAAATTCTCTAAATTACACCAAAGTGATCAACTCATCATCTAGCTTGGATAATTTTCTTTGAACTATACATTTCCCAGAAAATGATGAAAAATGCTAACTCTAGATAATCAAATTTTCTTATAACTATTTGATCAATGTCAGACAATTATCCAAATAATAAGAGAATGAAGTACAAGTATCAAGGTGTTTTCCTATTATCTATAGTTAATTCAAGTGTGGATCAAATTAGAGATGTAGAAATTGGTCATGGGGACATGGCTAAATTGTTATAGAGATTGAAAAGAGAACCCATTGCACCTCATATGCAGCTAGTACTTAATAGTGAAATTAATTTGACTACTACATTTCCAGTATCAATGCATGACTTTGAGTTTTTCTTGACCATGGTAGCACACTTTGAGAAGGAAAGCCAATCGGCCAAGGATTTAGAGGGAAAGGTGATCATTAACCTTGATGAGAAATATTTTGATAAGATTTTTCACCTTTTCAAGATTGAGGAATATTCTAATTGAACTATGGAATCAGCTCAATAATATTATGATATAGATCTTTGGAAGTGTAAAAAACACATCAATATCAAATGGCTCAAGACTCCTCGACCCATCATTTCTAGATTGCCCAAGTATTTGTATCATAGTGGCTTTTTGGAGGAGATAGGGGATTCGAATACTCTCCTTAATATAGTGAAAGGGTTGTCTATTTCAAAAAAAATTCAAGAATGGATGTATCAATATATTTTGGTTATTAAAAGAAACAAGTAAATAATTTTTTGGGGTAAATAGATTAGCAATTCTATTTGTCATCATCTCTCTGAGGTGACTTCTTCACTAAATTTTTATATGACTTCATATCTAGTGTATGCTATAGCTAGTATGAAGTATTTCTTGGGTCTAAATTTTGTCTATGAAAGTAAAAATGTTCCTATATATGAGCACTATCCATAGCTAACTCTAAAAGAAAGAGTCAAGCATTATAAGAGAGTTAATGATGTTTTTTTCTATACATACATGTACACTCTTGAAAGAGAACTTGAAAATAAGAGAGTTTTAGATTAGGCATGGACACATGTTAATAGGGTTAGATGTATTTTCTTGTAATTCCCAAATTATACATACATCAGGGTAGGAGGATTTGTTGAATAGCCTTACATGCTACCCATATACCCAAGTGATAAACTAATACCAATGGAAATATGTAGACAAGTGATGAACATGCATAAAAAAGGATCAGTTGCTCATAAGAGAGGTTTCAAATTTCTAATTAGTATTGGTTGGTATATAATTTCCAATACTCCAAAGGCTAAGACTATAGAAACTAAGATGCAGTGGATTACACTAAAAAAATTCAAAAGTAGAGAAAACTTTGATTAAGAATGATGAAGGAGAGGCTCAAGTGTAATATCACTCATGTACATAGAATTGAAGATATTTGGGCACAACATAAAACTAATTAAGATATATGGAAACTTGATTATAGTCACCTTATTGCTGATTAGATTATCAATTTGGAGTTGGAAAATATTCTTAGGGATTTGATAGATGATGGTAATGTATTGGATCCATCGTATGAGGAAAATCAAGTGGCTTCAACTCCTCTCCCTTCTATCTAATGGTTAGTTTAAGATTCAACTTCCATTAGAGATAGATTTCAACCTATTCTTGCAAGAACTAATGCTTGGTTAGAATTCAAAAGAGTTAGGTTGAAACATTTTAAGACTAGTTTTGAGGAGGAGTATGATGAAGAAATTGCTAAGAAATGAGAGGAACTAAGAACCAAAAATAAAGAGGATCCCTCTACTTCTAGACAAAATCCAAATTTTGTGTTTGTTGTTAAAGGAAAGAACAAAGGCAAAGAAGCAAGTGCAAAGGAAAGTACTCAAGTGGAGAAAAAATAAGTCTCAGTCATAAGTGAGGCACCACCTCAATCAATAATGTCATAGTGTCTTAGCCAGTGCTTGAATAGCCTATACAATTAGACACTACTCAATCATAGGTTACTTTGGATGAAACTTCTCAAGACACAATTTCATAGGTAACATTTTCTATAGTTCCTCCTATGAGTACCAATGTACAAATTGATCATGTTCCTTCTCAAGTTATTATTTTACCTCTATCTTTTCCTTCTAGTGCCACATTTTTTCAAGTTCCTTCACAAGGTACACTGGACCAAGTTTTTTTTTCATTTTCAAATATACCCAGTCCTTCAAAGTCATTGGGATCCCTAAATAATTTGTATTTCACCCAACAAAATATGGACAAATTTATGTCTATACCTTCCTTAAAGATGGTAACTTATGTTTCTACCACTCTATTGTCTAAAATGTCTATAAGAACTAAAGTAGTTGTTACTCTAACCCAAAATCCACCTATTGTTACTATAATCCCATTAGTGTCAAACCCATTACCAGATACATTTGTCGCATTGCCTTCCATTCCACTTAATTCATAATCCATTATCCCTCACCCAGTTTCCCAAGATTTAACATCCTCTATCCAAGGATATCCATCTCCTCTTCCTCCTTGGCTGGCATCACAAAAACCTAAGAAGAAGAAGTGAGTAGCGGCTCCGAAATATTTTGATTTTGGTTAGCTTGTGTCAATAAAGCCCAAAAGAGAAAAGAAGGCCAAAACTATGTCAAGGGTAATTTTTTAATCTAGGCATAAGTATGCTAAAGTTGTAGTATGTCTTGAAGATAGAAACATTTAGGATATTCAAGCATCCAAAAATACAGTGGGATGAATAGATCTTAGGAAACAAACTCATGAAGGTGAAAAGGAATATTTACTAGTAGTAATGGCTTCCTTGATTGGGAGATATGATAAGGATAAGAAGGTGAAAGATCAACTCAAAATACAAGTGGAATAGTTAACTTCTACTTTACTAAAAATCACTGAACCTTCTGAGTTTGTTGATCTTGTTGTGCATGAAAATAAGGAAAGAGCTATTCAACTTATATAAAAATTTGGATTTCAAGATCATGCAATAAATGCTTGGGTTGAGAGATTAACAACATAAGGTAAACAAATGTTGTATTCTACTATTGGATTTTTTAAGAACTTGAGTGAAATGAAAATAGAAATTTAGTAAATAATTAAATCACTCACTCAAGAATTGGATTTAATTGAAAATTATATTGATACATGGACTCAACTTCACAAATTCAAATTGGAGCTTTTGGTTGAGCAGAAGGTCATTCCAAAAAGGAAAATGTTCATTGAATATAGGGAAGCCATGAAGAATAAAAGAGAATTTCTCAAGAATATAGTTAAAGATCTCAAAGAAGCTAAAGATATGTGTGATAATAAGATGTTATATATTGTAAATAAAATTATAAAACTCCCTTGTCAAGTTAAAAATGATTCTTAGGAAATTTTCCCTATGGAGACTGTTATTCAAGAATTTACATCTTTGCTACAAACAAAGATTGAAAGAGGGACTTTCACATTGGACTCCATTGACAAATTAATTGAATTTCAAGTCATCTTAGATAAACTATAAATAATCATGGACAATAGCAAGGATCTTATAGTTAACTTAGAAGATTCTATCATAAGGGTACTTTTCATCTCTAAGAGTACATCCAACCCAGATAATGATGAAGTCCAAGCTATCTTGAAGAGATTTGAGGAAGTTTTAGAGAAGAATAAAAAGGAATAAATTATTGTGTCTAAGGACGCTTAGTTTATTTTTTTTAATTTTCATATGTAGTTTTGTTCAATGTAAACTACATGTAGGAAAAATACATAGTCCTAAGTCAAATAGGACTCTGTCAATGAATAAGTAAATGCATTTATGTTTTTCCTATTTTTATTCATATCTCCTTTCTATAAATAGGAGGATGATCTTTGTAGAAAGGATCACCAATTGCTATAAAGGGAAAACACTATTGAATTGAGAAATAATTTTGAAACTTTGTGTTCATATTGTAAATCTTGAATTCTATTCAATATACAAAAATCAAGTGATCTTTCAATCTTTGTGTTGAGATAAACTTGTGGTGTGTTGGATATGTTCTTATGTATTTTCCATTACACTTTATTATGAGTTTATTGAATTTTGGTATGAAATTTCTATAAGATAGAGGGTGCTAGGAAGCTAATTTTGGAGTCTCTGAGCTACATTTTAGTTATTGGGTTTATGATCACATTGAAAATGAATTACTGAGGATACTTTGAGCTTCCAGTTATTCTTATTTTATAATTTTTATCTTTCTTAGAAATAATGTGAATACTTTTGGATGCACTTTATTCTATATTTTAAGTTTACTCTATTGGCATTATTCTTGTTAATCTTTTCGCTAACAAATCTAAATACTTATTATATTTGGTTCATCAAGTGATCTTAGATTTTCAAAATATATCATAAAGAATAGAAGGAAGTTTGTGATTGAAAATTAATTCTAAAAGAAGAGAATTGGATGATATGAAAACATGCACTATGATAAAATTATTGTAAATAAGGATAAATAATTAAGTGATGTGTTAGTTAATAATAAAATGGAGCCTCCCCTTATCTTGAGGAGAAATTTTATCTCATTACACTATGTTTGAAATAACTATTTTTCTACCATTGTGTTGGAAATAAAATATTCACCCAATACTTTTTATCGACTCCATTGGGGAATCAAAAAAGCAATTGAGCTCTACAGTCATTCCATTGAAATAGACCAGCACCTTATTATTTACTAATATTTTTTTTGTATTTAATCTCTTTTCTTTCTGAGTAGTTTCATATTCTAGCTAAAAATAGTTATACTCATGGTAGAAGGGTAGTGGGACTCATTGATCCAAAATTTGAGTTGTTACAAGAACACAACTTTTCTCTTTTGTCAGCATATGCAAGGTCACCTCACCAATGTATAGTATGTTTTCCACCTACAATTACCAGATCTCCTATACTAGGAAAAACTTCAAATGTTCATAAAGATTTGCCTATTTTTCCTTTGAAAAGGTTTATCATACCTCCATATAATACACAAAGAATGGAAGATCAAGGTCTATGGGGGAATGTTTTTGGTCCTTTGAATTTGGCACCACCATCTCATGAAATACCTCGTGGCTCACTAAAAATTTTTACCAAGTTTTATGGTGATGGTAAGTAGCATCTGGATGAACATGTTTCTACATTATACATTACATGTGGAGTTATTGGAGTGGAACATGAAGATGTTTCTATAAGATTGTTTGTAGAAATAGTCTAAGGCATTACAATTGATTGGTTCTAACATCTTACAACTGGTGCTATTACTAATTGGGCTACACTCAAGACTAAGTTTGAGGAAAGGTTTAAGCCTATAGAAGATGTTCATGCCTTATTGGCTCAGATTACACAAATGAAGAAGGAAACAAATGAGCCAATGAATGAGTTTATGGCAAAGTTTAATAAGTTGAGGAATAGGATTCCTATAGTTTCTCGACCAACGCTTGAGAAACTGAAGTGTTTATTCATCAATTCTCAATTTCCTAAAGTGATTTTTATTTTGTGAAGAGCAACCCCAACTAATATTGATGTATTTCAAAGTTTGTTGACTAAAATAGAAGATGATTTGATTCTAGCAGGGAAGGTGATAAATAATTCTATTAAGCCTAGAGGGCAGCCTTCTACAAATTGACCTTCTCCTAGCACTATGGATCCCATGGATGAAAAACTAGTAAATGAGTTTCTTACGCTTATGAATAAAATGTATCAAGACATGTATTTTACTTAATAAAAGGATGTTCCAAGAATAACATATCCAAATGCTTTGAATTATTTCAATAACACTATTAGAAATTAGAATAAGTTTCCTCCACCACAAGTAAGGCTTACTCTAGAGGCACTGCCAGATAATGCAATAGTTAATCAGTTAGAACCTAAGAATGATGATGTTTCAGAGCTATAATATGTTCATAAATATGATTATAATCCCTTTATAATAGATGAAGAGGGAGAAGTTGGTGACTCTGATATCAGGTTTCTAAACTTTAAAGAAGAAGCTGGATAAGAAGAAGACACACATGGTGAGTCTTATGCTGTCTTTACCCATTTCAAAGTCAGTTGAATAAAAAAAAAGGTTGATAAAAAAAATCCAAAGATGAACCATGAAATGAGGTTATAATTTAAAAAATAATAAATCCTTTTCCAATTTAACTAAATGATAGGCTGGCAGATAAGCAAGTAAGTACTCCTCATAATTTAACCTCTTCTCCTTCAACATCTAGACCTAGTGCTCAAAACCTGAAACCTAAAAATGATAATGTTTTATCATCCTTAGCTACCCCATATCCATATTTTGATATCATTTATCATGCCAAAAAGACTAAAATCCAAATTTCAAAGGAAGAGTACCTCTAATCAAATCCTAATCAATTTGAAAGATTGGAAAAATTTGTAAAAAAACAAAGGGATCAATTCTGATCAGACTTCGACTAAGAGTGTACCAATTGACCCTAAGACAAAAAAAAATAAAAATAAATTAGTTGTAACTCCTGTATCTAATTCTATAAAAACAGAACCTTATTGTACTTCCTTATTTGTCAATGGTTATAAGCTCAATAATTATGTTATTGATTCGGGTGCTTCCAATAATGTGATGCCTACCAAGGTGGCTACTACCTTGGGTTTAACCTTGACAAATAATTTTGGTCATTGATTCTCAATGGAAATAAAAAAATTACCTCTCATAGACCGAATCAAGGATGCATAATTTGCATTTATTGTGTTTTTAGAGAAAAAGATCAAAATGATAGTTCTAGTGGCTAATGTTCTAGCCTCATATGGAGTTCTATTGGGATGTAACTTTTGCAAAGATGTTTGAGGAGAAATAAATATGGATTAGTCTAAGGATAGGATACATATTAAGGGTGTTATGCATAAACGTCACCTAGAGAAGCAAGTGAAGTATATTGTAACAAGATCAAAGCCCCAAAAGCCCAGATTCTTTTTGAAACTTCTAAAATGGGTACATATTTCTTGACTATAGATGAAGATCCAATATCTTTAAATGATATTTCAGAAAAAGATTAGAAAATAAAAGAGTTTCCCTCTTCAAATGAAGAGATTTTGGATTTTGACACTATTAAGGTTAAGATTTCAAATGATGTTTGGACTTTGGAATTTGATGGCAGTTGCTCTTGAACTACATCTAGAACTAGGATAGTTCTCATATGCCTAAAAGGAAAAGTCTTCCCTTTCTCTTTTAAGTTAAAATTTGATAATACTAATAATACTACTGAGTATGAGGTTTTGTTGTTAGGAATGGAAGTTGCACAAAAGAAAGGAATAAAAAATCTTCATACACAAGGTGATGCTGAGTTAATCATTTGCCAAGTTAGGAATCTATATCAAATGAATAATGAAAGACTAAGGCATTATCATAATTGAGTTTGGGATTTCATGGAATGTTTTGATTCATTTAATATATCAATGGTTCTAAGAGAATACAATGATAGAGCTGATTCATTAGCTTTTTCAGCCACTCTCCTGATTTCTCACAAAGATTTTCAAGGAAATAAGTAAACCATTGAGTTAGTTTTTTGACCTAGTGTTCCCAATAATGTTAATCATTGGTAGGTTTTTAATAATGATGAGAAAGTCATCTAATTCTTGGAGAAGGTGAAATATTTTAGTGAGTTGTATTTTGAAGGAAGTGATTCCACTCCTCAAGAATCAATTTCTAAAGTTAATGAAGAAACTGGTGAAGAAATCTTGTAGCTAAAAGGGAATAAGATTACTAAAGGGTTGGTATCTTTGGAGAGACTTTTTGATAAGCATGATCGATTCATCAAATTCCAACAATGAGAATCTAATTCATCTATATAAATTGAGAAAATTAATATAGGAATAGAGAGTGACCCCAAAATAATAAATATTAGGAAATGTTTCTCATCAGAGGAAAGAGAAAAGTTGGTGACTCTTTTATGTTAGTAAATTAATGTATTAGCATATTCATATGTTGATCTAAAATATTTTTGACCTAAGGAAGTGAAACATGATAATCCTCTCAAGCTAGGATCTCAGCCTCACAAGCAAAAATAATGGAAATATAATCCTCAAATATCAAGTACCATTCCCACTAAAATTTAAAAGATGTTGAATGCTTGCATTATCTTTCCCATACATCACTCCACATGGCTATAAAATATTTTTCCTATAAGGAAAAATAATGGAGAGATCCACATTTGTGTTGAATTCTAGAATTTGAATTAATTATCACTTAAGGATAATTACCCACTCCCAGTAATGGATCAAGTATTGAAAACTATGACTAGTTCGGAGATGTCTATTCTAGATGGTTTCTCAGGATACAATCAAATGGAGCTTTGTGATGAAGATAAACATAAGATAACCTTCAATACTCCATAGGGTACTTTTACATATTATAGAATGCCTTTTGGATTAATCAATGCTGGTGTTACCTTCTAGAGGGTTATGGACTTGGATTTTTGAGATATAATCAGTACGTTTATTGTGGTTTATCTAGATGACTTAAATATTTTCTCAAAAAAGCATCAAGATCATTGCAACCATTTGTAGAGAGTTCTTGAGAGATGCCATGAGCATGAGATATCCATTAATCCTAAGGAATATATTTTTGGGGTTACAAAAGGTAAGCTCCTTAGACACATTTATCCAAGGAAGGGATCAAGATTAATCTTGAATGGGTCAAGTCAATTCAAAATCTTAATTTTCCATCAAGTAGGAAAGGAGTGCATTCCTTCCTTAGGAAGGTGAATTTATTACATATATTTGTTCCTAATTTTGTTGAGAAGACACACCACATTATCAATATTATGAAAGGAAAATTAAATTTTTGTTGGAACACGAATGGAAGAAATTCTTTTCATGAATTTAAGGAAGCCATTGCACTTGATCCTATCCTAGTTTGCCCTAGTTATATCAAGAACTTCAGTATGTATAGTTATGCTTTTGAGCATACCTTATCTAGAATCTTGGTTTAACCAAATGAAGAAGGGATTGAATCTCCTATAGCATTCATGAGCTTCCATTTTAAAGCTCATGAGCTCAAATATTCATCCATGGAAAAACATGCATATGTGGTGGTGAAAGCAATCAAGGATTTCAGGTACTACATCCTCAATTCTCACACCATTGCATTAGTACCAAATTCTATTGTTAAGTCTATTTTTACTCAACATTAATTTATAGGTAAAAGAGGTAATTATATCACTAAAATCAAAGAATATGAAATGGAGATCAAGCTTATGAAACTTGTATGTGGAAAATATTTGTGTAAACTCATGGCAAAGACTAATTCAGAAGAAGCACCTAACAATGAAGAAGACATAGAAGATATTCCCATAGTATTACTCATGAGCACAATGAATGAATGGTATTATGAGATTGCTCATTTTCTGACATATATAGAATGTCCAGAATATTTGTGTCATAAAGAGAAGAGGACAATTGAGATCAAGGCTAAAAATTTTATCCTTTGGGATAATGGTTTGTATAAATGAAACATTGATGAAATCTTTATAAGATGTGTAGATAGGGCACAAAAAGATAAGTTGTTAGAATATTTCCATGATTTAGCATGTTGAGATCATTTTCTAGCCTCGATCATAGTTGACGAGAGATTATGGGCTAGATGTTATTGGCCAACACTTTTTCAAGATGTATATGGTTGGGTGCATAGATATGAGAAGTGCCAATAATTTGTGGGGAAACCCAAGTTGGTATCCTTACCTCTCAAGCCTGTAGTCATTGTAGAACCTTTCTAGTAATGGGATATTTATTTCATTGGTGCAATGAACCCATTGTTAAGTGTAGGTCATAATTATGTTCTCATAGCTACAAATTACTTAAACAAGTTAGTGGAATTAATTCTAACCAAAAATGCCACTTTAGAGGGTGTTTTTAACTTCCTCAAAGAGAATATCATCACATGATTTGGTGATAAAAGAAAAATTGTAACTGATAATGTTGCTTGTTTCACATCCCATGAGATGACTTAGTTTTATTTTGAATATGGGATCATCTTATCTCATACTTCTGATTACTTCCCTCAAGGAAATGCTTAAGATGAGTCGAGTAATAAGAATTTGGTAACTATCATCAAGAAGTTGGTAGAAGGTAATCAGAAGACATGGCATAAAGCATTATATGATGCATTATGGGTTGATTGTATCACTCCTAAGTGAGTGATTGGTATGTCTCATTTTCAAATTTTGTATGGATTCAATGCAGAAACACCAATGACATTAGAATTACCATATCTTAAATTATTTAAGGTAATTAAAGATGAAACATTTGAAAGATCCTTAAATAAACATATTATGTACCTTGTCAAGATAGAGGAGCAATGTACAAAGGTATTTGACCATATTGCAGTAAATCAAAGTCATGTCAAAGAACTTTTTGACAAGAAAGATAAATCATGAGAATTTCAAGTTGGGGATCTAGTCCTCTTGTGGGACAAAAAAAAAGAGCCAAAAGGAATACATGGAAAATTTTATTATCTATGGAGGGGTCATTTTATCATTCATCAACTCAGTGGAGAACATAGTTTATTCTTAGTATATCTGGATGGAACACCATTATCACTTCTCTACAGTGCACAACATCTGAAGTTTTTCACTCAATGAAGTTCTAGATAAGTTTGTACATTTTGTATATATTTGTATATTCTTTTTTATTTTTCATCTTGTCTATCACTTGACTCTATGTCCCAATGGAGAAAGGCACTTAGATTTCTAGGATTCTTTTTTCTTCAAGCATTTAATTTGAAAGAATGCTTGAAGGAAATTCCCTAGTTGGAGCCAGCTGTTATCCTTAAATTTATCAATCTCAATTCATGGGATAACCCCTATGAAAATTGGTCATTTTAGATACCATTATCTCTAAGAATGAAAAATGAGGTAAATCTCTACCTTTTACATTTTTTTCTCCCAATAAATTTGATCTTTTGAGGGGATTTTATTTTTGTGTAGTTTGGAGAATTTTCTCTGAATTACACTTTATTTTATTCTATGCAAAGTTAGTAAATTTTCTTGATTTTGCATATGTTTTGTTAATCTTTTTATTGTTTTGAAGAATTATTCCAAGATTGGATTTGCAAATTCAGAGAATTTTTTTGAGATTGAATTTGCAAATTTGGAGATTTTTTTTGAGATTGCATATGCAAATTTGGAATTTTTTTTGAGATTGCATATGTGAATTTGAGAAATTTCTCTGACCTCACATCTAGGACCCACCATCTTAATGGTAATCAATTTCACATTAATTACTCTTTTTATATATAATTAACCCTGGTAATTTCTATTTAACATTTTTTTTTCTATTCACCATTTTTTACCTCATGTGCACTCCCACTCTCACCATTTTTAAGCTAGCTTGCATCACTTTTCAAAGACTTGTTCATGATTGTAACCTTTATTTCTAGATTATAGGTATGATCATGAAGTTTTTTCTTTTTGTTTTTATCTATTTCTTAAGGTTTAACTTTTCATTTTTCATTTTTGCACTTTCTATCTTTTTTAATGTCTCGCATTTCACAAAACCCTATTTTCCTTTTTTTCATAAACCTTGTAAAAATCCTATTTATTTTATTCCTTCATGTATTTTTAAACCCCTTCACCATTATCACCTTATGTATTCACCCATCACCAAACCCTTTTTCATGGGTGCACCCTGTATAAAATTCTTTGATGATAACTTAACCAACTCCAAGGGTGTACTTCAGAGAAAATTCTTTGAAGTGCACTATTTTCCTTCTCCCCCACACACCCCAAATAAAATTCTCTAAAGTGCATGTAAAACTACCCCTCAATGTATTTCAAATAATTTTCTTTGATGTGCACTAAATATCAAACCCATGTAAGTCAGATAAAATTCTCTTACCTATATGAAATACCAAACCAAAGTTAAGGTGCATGTTAGATAAATTTTTTTGACCTAAACCCAAACCTACCCCTTGTTGTTGATCAGAGAATTTTCTTTCACTTACACCTTATCTTGAAATTTTACCTTTTTCTTGTGTAATTCATAAAAAATTCTCATAATTACACCAAAGTGATCAACCCATCATGTAGTCTGGAAAATTTTCTCTGAACTACACATTTCCCAAAAAATGACAAAAAATGCTAACTCTGGATAATAAAATATTCTTTCTTACAACTATTTGATCAATGTCAAACAATTATCCAAATAATTATACAATGAAGTACAAGTATCAAGGTGTCTTCCTATTATCTATATTTGTTTCAAATGTGGATCAAATTGGAGATATATAAATTTGGCATGTGGACATGGCTGAAATTTTATAGAGATTGGGAAGAGAACCCTTTGCACCTCATATGCAGCCAGTGCTTAATAGTGAAATTCATTTGGATGCTGCATTTCTAGTATCAACACATGATTTTTATTTCTTCTTGACCATGCTATCACACTTTTATAAGGAAAGCAAATCGGTCAAGGATTTAGAGAGAAAGGTAATCATTTGCCTTGATGAGGAATATTTTAATAAGATTTTTCACCTTTTCAAGATTGAGGAATATTCTAATCTAACTATGGAATTAGCTCAAGAATATAATGATAGATATCTTGAGAAGTGTTCAAAACATATCAATACCAAATGGATCAAGACTCCTCGATCCACCATTGTTACATGGCCCAAGTATTTTTATCATAGTGACTTTTTGGAGGAGATAGGCAATCTGATTATTCTCCTTACCAGAGTGAAAGGGTTATTTATTTCAAACATTTTTCAAGAATGGATGTATCAATAATTGTTTTTTATTAAAATAAACAAGCAAATAATATTTTAGGGTAAATAGATCAATGATTCTATTTGTCATTAGCTCTCTAAGGTAGCATCTTCACTTAAGTTTGATAAGACTTCATATCTAGTGTATGTTTCAGCCAATATGAAGTCTTTCTTGGGTCTAAATTCTATCGGTGAAGGGAAAAATGATCTTGTATATGATAAATATCCATAACTATCTCTAAAAGAAAGAATCAAGAATTACAAGAGAGTTAATGATGCTTTATTCTATACATCCATATTCACTCTTGACAAAGAATTTAAAAAGAAGAGAGTTTTAGATCAGGCATTGGCAAATGTTAATAGGGTTGGATGTATTTTCTTGTAATTCCCAACTTTTACATACATCAAGGTAGGAGGATTTGATGAACAACCTTACATTATACCCAAATACCCAAGTGATAAACTAATACTAATGGAAATGTGTAGAAAAGTGATGAATGTGCATAAAAAACAATCAGATTCTCATAAAAGAGGTTTCAAATTTCCAATTAGTATTGGTTGGTACATAATTTCCACTACTCCAAAGGATAAGACTATGGAAATTGAGATGTAGTGGTTTACACTTGAAGAATTCAAAATTAGAGAAAACTTTGATTATAGAATGATGAAGGAGAGGCTCTAGCATAATATCACTCATGTACATAGAATTGAAGATATTTAGGAAGATTGTAAAACTGATGAAGATATAAGGAAAATTGATTATAGTCACCTTACTATTGATCAGATTGTCAATTTGGAGTTGGAAAATATTATTAGGGATTTTATAGATGATGGTAATGTATTATATCCTTCATATGAGGAAAATAAAGTGGCTTCAACTCCTCTCCCTTATATCTAATGGTCAATTCAAGAATCCATTTCCATTAGAGATAGATTTCAACCTATTCTTACAAGAACTAATGCTTGGTTGGAATCTAAAGGAATTAAGTTGAAATATTTTAAGATTGGTTTTGAGGAGGAGTATAATGAAAAAATTGCTAGAGGAGTTGAGAACCAAAAATAAAGATGAACCCTTTACTTCTAGACAAAATCCAAAAATTGTGTTTGTTAGTAAAGGAAATAAGAAAAGCAAAGAGGCAAATGTTGAGGAAAGTTATCAAGTGGAGAAAAATGAACTCCTAATCAGAAGTGAGGCACCACCTCAATCAATAATGTCACAAGTGTCTCAACTAGTGATTGAAAAACCTATACAAGTAGAGACTATTCAATTAGAGGTTCATTTGGCTAAAACTTATAAAGCCACAGTTTCATAGTTAACATTTTCCATAGTTCCTCCTATGAGTACCACTATAAAAATTTATTATGTTACCTCTCAATTTGTTCTTTCACCTCTATCTTCACCTTCTAATGCCACATTTTTTCAAGTTCCTTCACAGGGTACACTAGACCAAATTTTTGATTCATTGTCAAATCTACCTAGTCCTTCAAAGTCATTGGGATCCCTAACTAATTTATATTTCACCTAAAAAGATATGGACAAATTTATGTCTATACCTTCCTCAAAGATGACAACTCAGGTTCCTACCACTCTAGTGTTAAAAATGTCTATAAGATCTAAAATGGTGATTAATCTAACCCAAAATCCACATGTTGTTACTACAATCCCATTGGTGTCAACCCCATTACTAGATACCTCCATCAAAATTCCTTCCATTCCACTTAATTTACAATCTATTGTCCCTCCCTAAGTTTCCCAAGATTTAACATCCTCTGTCTAAGGAGATCCATCTCCTCTTCCTCCTTGGTTGGTATCAAAAACCCCTAAGAAGAAGAAGAAGTGAGTAGTGGCTTTAGAAGATTATGATTTTGGTCAGCTTGTGTCAATAAAACCCAAAATAGTAAAGAAGGCCAAAACTACGTCAAGGGTAATTTTTAAATCTGGACATAAGTATGCTAAAGTTATAGTACCTCCTAAATATAGAAACATTGAGGATATTCAAGCATCCAAATATCTAGTGTCATGAATAGATCTCAGGAAATAAACTCATGATGGTGTAGAGGAATATTTACAAGCAACAATGGATTCCATTATAAGGACAAGAAGGTCAAAGATCAAATCAAAGTACAAGTGGAACAAATCACTTCTACTTTACTAAAAATCACCCAAAATTTTGAGTCCATTTATCTTGTTGTGTTTGAAAATACTGAAAGAACTATTCAGCTTGCATAAAAAATTGTATCTCAGGGTCATGCATCAATGCTTGTGTTGAAAGATTAACAACACAAGGTACACAAATGTTGCATTATAACATTTTATTTTTCAAAAACTTGAGTGAAATGAAAATATAAATTTATTAAATAATTAAATCACTCACTCAATATTTCTAGTTGACTAAAAAGGATATTGATAAATGGAATCAACTTCACAAATTCAAACTAGAGCTTTTGGTTGAGCAGAAGGTCATTCCAAACAAAAAAACATTCATTGAATATAGGGAATCTACGAACAATAAAAGATAAGTTATCAAAATCTAGTTAAATATCTTGAATAAGCTAAAGATATGTGTGATAATAACATGTTATATCTTATATATAAAACTGGAAAACTCCCCTGTCAAATTAAAAAGGATTCCTAGTAAATTCTCCTTATGGAGACTATTATTCAAGAATTTACATCTTTGCTCCAAACAAAGATTGAAATAGGTAATTTTCCACTAGACTCCATCAAAAAATTAATTGAATTTTAAGTCATCTTGGATAAACTACAAGGAATCATGGATAAGAGCAAGGATTTACCAGTTAACTTAGAATACTCTCTCACAAGGGTACTTGTCATCTCTAAGAGTACATCTGACCTAGATAATGATGAAGTCTAAGCTATATTGAAGAGATAAGAGGATTTTTTAGAGAAGAATAAAAAGGAATAAATTCATGTGTCTAAGGACACTTAGTTTTTTATAACTTTTCATATGTAGTTTTGTTCAATGTAAATTACACATAGGAAAAATACATAGTCCTATGTCAAACAGGACTTTCTCAATGAATAAGTCAATGAATTTATGTTTTTCCTTTTTTAATTCATATCTCATCTCTATAAATATTAGGATGCTATTTTTAGAAAGGATCACCAATTAGGAAATTCTACTGATCTGAGAAACAATTTTGAAACTTTGTGTTCATATTGTAAATCTTGAATTCCATTCAATATAAGAAAATCAAGTGATCTTTCAATATTTGTGTTGAGATAAACTTGTGGTGTGTTGGATATGTTCTTATGTATTTTATATTACACTTTATTATTAATTTATTTAATTTTTTTTATGAAATTTCTATAAGATATAGGGTGCCAGGAAGCTGATTTTGGAGTCTTTGAGCTACTTTTTAGTTACTGGGTTTATGATCACATTGAAAGTGAATTAATGGGGAGACTTTGCACTTCCAATTATTATTAGTTGATAATTTTAATTTTTTTTAGAAATAATGTTAAGACTTTGGGCTGAACTTTATTCTATCTTTTAAGTTTACTTTGTTGGTATTATTCTTGTTAATCTTTTGGCTAATAAATCTAAATACCAGTTATATTTGGTTCATCAAGTGATCTTTGATTTTCAAATTATATCAAAAAGAATGGAAAGAAGCTAAAATTTAATATAAATTATAATAAAAATAATTATATGATATGACAACATCCACTATGATAAAATTATTGTAAATGAGTGTAAATAATTAAGTGTTGTGTTAGTTAACAATAAAAGGGAGCCTCCCCTTGTCTTGAGGAGATATTTTATCTCATCACATTGTGGTTTAAATAACCATTTTTATACCATTGTGTTGATAAAAAAATATTCACCCAACAAGCTCAATTAGATAAGTGTGACAACACCTTGTGGGATTGAAGTCTCACTAAATAGGGATTGCAGTTCCTTGATCATTTATAAATGGTCTAAATTGTATATTATTTTTTAGAGGATAGTAGTCTAATTACAAGTTCTAATAGGTTTTATTATCTAAGAGGGTTTCTCATGTATTTCATGTGTTGTGTTATTTATCTTTTATTTTTTTATTATTCATTGATATGAATGATGTGTATGCCTCAAGAATGTATGTATTGACTGATTAAGAGTTTGGAAGGATTGGAATTGAAGTTGAAATATCTGGGCTCACTAATTCACCCCCCAATGAATATAACTCTAAAACATTTAGACACCCATTAATCCCTTTGTTCTTGATGCAAAGTTTTATTACACAAATATCAAAATAAACCACTTAACTCATCACCCCTTTCCCTCAATTAGGTATCTTTAGGTCTTTAACACTTACATAGTCATGATTTACATAAAATACTTTATTTTTCTAGACTAAAACCATCATAATAATATAATACACATTTAAACACACTTTATGACAAATTTTAATTATTTTTTTTGAGGGTTAAAACAAAATTTATGGGATTTTTCTTATAAAGCCCTAGTTCTAGGTCTTGATATGCCTGCGTAAGGTTGAGGGTCAACAAAAAGAGATTTAATTTTTTTGAAATAACTTCAATAACTTATATAAATTATATAATTTATGCCTTAAGGACCTTATTTAAACTCCTCCAATAATTGGCTTCAATTATCTAACCTTCAATGTTCCTCTACAAGGTAAAACATAGGGTCTTTATTCTCTTTCTAGGATTGTGTATATAATATCAATGGTTTTGATCACTTAAATTAATTTAAAATAATATTAAAGGGATATAAATCTTTTATAGGGACTAAAAAATATTTTTAAACCTATTAAAACCCTTGTATTATCTTAAAAAATCACAAAAAATTTCTTTTATGTAAAGAGATAGAATTATGATTGAAAGAATGGATTGTGTGTTAACAACATACAAGAAAGATTGACTCTGAAGCCCCAAATTAACTTATTATTTCTCCAATGTATCAAAAATAATGTGTAAGGACTCATAAACAATTTAAATACCTCAAACCTCACTTTAAGCCACAATTCTTCACATATTCTTCCCTCACGACCCTGACTGTACAAGAACATAGTGTTTCTCTACAGAATTTATTGATAGAAATATAAGTCTAAGTGCATGTTTGAAATATAAAATGGGGTTAAGATGAACATAATGTAGACACCTAAATATAGCCACCAATAACCTCCAACTAGGCTTTTGACCAATTTCTACCAAAACGCACAGTTTAGCCTAAAACATTAAAACACATTAAAAGTTTTGGAATTGATATATTTAAGTGCCAATTTTTTCTAGGGTATCATTAAATGGGGTAATAAAATTTATGGAGTAGCTAACTTTGATTAGATCATTTCAAGTCAAAATTCTAATTTTGTACTTGGGTGCCTTGGATTGATTTTTTCTATCAAATCTCTTATACAAGACATGTGCCTTTGTTATTTTCTATTGACAATATGATAAATGGGATAATGGATCCAAAACTTCTTAAATCTAATCCTAATTAAAATCCAATCATATTTTGGGCCAATAACAAGACTTTTTGACCAATTTGTTCTCAAAGATCCAAGGTTTGCATCAAAGTGCTTAATCATGCTTAAGAGACAATTAAACCAAATCATGAGCCTAATTAAGAATGGCATGGAACTTGTTAAATAATTTCTTTTTTTAAATTAATGTTGAATATCTACATCATTAGTTGACATCATTTATTGGGAAGACATCCCTAGGCCATAAATGCATAAAACATCAAGGTTAACCCCTGCCATGCATCATCAAATCCCTTCCATGCCTAGTTAATGCCCATATATCCCAAATATTAATGGGGATATTTTTATAATGAATTTCATATTTAGATTTATTCATGGCCACACATCTCAATCTTGAGATGGATGGTCATGGTTGATCCTCAAACCATTCCAAAAAGTCTATAAATAGGAGGCTTTGCCTATTGAATTTTAAGATCTCATATTCTAAAGTTATAATGTTAAATTGATTCCAAATATTCATTAAAATTTGTTTTATAATTCCAAAATATTGATCCAAGCTAACCTTAGTCAAAACCAAACATGGTGCCAAAGAGAGATGGAGGTATCCACAGTTCATTGGTGTAGATTTCATGAGAACAAATTTGAGCAAGCCACTTAAACAAGCTATTTTTAACATCTATAAAATGTGAAATAAGGTTTATTTTGAATTTTAGTTATGCTTTCCATTCTAGTTTTGTTAACTATGCTCCCCCTAGTAGCTAGGCCTAGAGATGTTATGCTAGTGTGTTTATTTCATTTTGATTTCATTTTGGGACTAACATGATACAAACCATCCTCTCTTTATTAAAATTCCTAGTTCACACATAAAAAGGATAATAACCCTCAAATAAATACTCTATGATGTTCTCAATACGTTATCCTCTTCAATAAACTTTGAATCAATTGTTCTACTAACTTTATTCAAGATTATGTCAAGATAAAATTTGTGTATCTTGTACAGTAAAATTATGTATTAAAATTAAGAATCAAGATTACATCTATAATCAAATTAATACACATTAATATGTATTTCATACCAAATTAATTCATTAAATTCATCATGCATTCATTCAAAAACATTCTTTATTGATAGATTTCTTCCACATGTACAAGAATGCCAAGGTAGATAGGGTTAATTGAAAGATTGAAATCTCCTTATTTTATCTTTTATAATCCTCTATCTCCTTCCAAAAACCACTTATCTACCCATACTCTATGCTTAAAAAATTTATACCAACATTCTATTCTTCTTATAATGATAAAACATGCAGTACTTCCTCTATCTTGCCAACTCCACATATGGAGGGTAGTTACAATAAATTTATTGAATATTAATTTATTCTATCATGCCTTGTAAATTTAGAAACATAATATAAATATTCTAGGAACATTATCAATCATTTTAAAACGTTAGAGTTAACCTAAGACTCTAAAATGTCCTTTAAATTAGACTTAGAATTCAAATATTTAAAATAGCCATTTTGGTAGGAAACTCCAAAAGGATGATAAACACATCAACTTCAAAACTTATAATGACTCTAATAATTCTTAATGGACCCTATAATACTTATAATGACCTTAAAATACCAATATGGTCATAAATAACTTTTTAAACATGTTTAAAACCTATGTCTATTGGTACTACTCTACATCACAAGTCAACACCAAATTCATCCAAGTACAAGATGATCCATTAGATGTAATGGAACACTTCATTTCATGGAAGGTATAAATGATTATAAAATAGTCAAAACCTAATTTTTAAAGGATATAAATAATAAATTGATCATATTTTTTTATCAATTATACATAGTTTAAACTATAAATTGAGTGATTTGAACTTTGTGAAGAAATATTTTATCATATAAAAATTACTTGTGCTCAAATTGGTGAGCTCATTATTCAACTCATTACATCCCATTTTCTAAAGAGTTTTTACAATAAGGTCCACACTTTATTTAGATTTTTTATAGATTTGATATGAAATAGTAAGTAGGGAGACATAAACATCCATACAAGACTGTAGGATTTATCACTTCTATTGTACCACTTCACCATCTTTAATTTAGGTGTCAATTATATTTATATAACTGTAATGATTTAGTGTAAGCTTTTACTCCTCAAGAGCATTTACTCTTTAACTTTCCACTCGTGATAATTAAATGGTGTAAGAATAAGAACAAAACTTAGATCCATGGTGTAGAAAGAAAGTATATGCTAAACTATGTGTGTTTTAAATTAAAAATATAACACTCCCATTTAATATGAAAAGTTTCAAGTTTATAATTCAAATTAATACCACCAATACGTAGAACAAAAAAAACACACATTTTAAAAAAAATGGCACATCAAAAAATGTAGTAGGTTGAAATTTATGCATGGTTGAATGTTTCTTGTTAGAAAAAAATAATGTTATCCACTTTTCATATAAAATTTAGGTGTGAAAATCATTTGAAAAATAAATGGTGGTATCTTCCGTAAAAAAAAACTTTTGCACTCTTGGAGTAAAAGTTAAGTAATTTTGGGTTAGAAGTGACCATAGGATTTACTACCATATAACTCAGGGAGAAGACTAAATTTGGGTGGTGTCCCCCCTCACTTTGATTGATGTAATTTATGGGGGAGTGAAATCATCCAAAACATGAACACCTTTTTAAAATGAATAATGTCACACCTTGTGAGCATAAATTTCATGTTCCCATGGTCATCATAAAATTTTGATGTCCCAACACACTTATCATGGTTTTAGACTACTCTCATAGTCAAATTGTCTAACATCAAGGTTTAAAATTAGGGATGTAGGACACACTTATAGTGGGGTTTGAGACTATGCATGCACATGAAAGTCCTAATGTTGGGATCATCACCCTTTCCCATAACAGATATATGTGTGATAGGTATAACCTATTAATAAAGGGGTAAGGTTTTATGACTACTAATGTAGTATATAATCCTTATGTAAGAGGTGAGGACTACATTGGTAGTCCAAACTCCCAATGTTAGGGTTTTTTACTGCTTTGATAGTTTATATTCCCAATGTCTAGATTATGGAGTACTCTGATAATCAAAAGTCTAGATGTCAATAATTTTTATCAAAGATGTAGCACACCTATGTAGATATTAAGGTTTATATAATTATATTTAGGAGGCATACTTTTAGTTTCTATATATTTTGATAGATCTCATAGTGCTAGGAATGTTAGAGTTTCTTCCACTACACACTAGTATGAAAACACTAATTTTCTCAAAAAACACCATATTTGTTATACCTCTTAAAAATTGACTAAAGACCCATTAAAGAAACAAAATAAATATAAAACCCTAAAAATTATTTTATTTTTAAGACTATAGATCATACGGATTTATGCAAAATAAAAAATCATTGAAACCCTCCAAAAATGGCAAAAATTGACTTTCACAAAACTAGGCCATGTTTACAATCAATCTTAGGGTTTTGATACCTATTAAATATAATGGTGTAAACCATTTTTCATTAAAACATACTAGATGATATGTAACCATAAAAATATGCCTTCTCCCTTATTCTTTTTTTGAATCTAAATCTGCTTAGGATCCTAGAAGAAGAGAAAAATCTGAGAGATGGTGAATCTATAATATTCTAGTTCAATGAATAAAATATATGTGACATGAGATCTAAAAATAAATATTTCACATTAGGAAAAATGGAATTCATCTACCATAAAATATTTTATACCATGTTAGAGTGGGACACAATTGAGGATCTACGTGATAGAGTTGAATGTATGAAGAAATCACCTGTAGGTAGTAGAAAAATCAAACATGAACTAGGAAGAAGTAATTTATCAACAATCAAAATATTGAAATATTAGAATTAATATCATAAGACATAAATTTTTTAGGAATATATATTATATAGGTGAAATAAAAACATGTCCTCACTTCCTCAGGAATATGGGATTATCTTTCACAATGACCTAAAAAGACACCTAAGAAAGTTAACTATTTGTAGGGAAAAACCATTAAAAGTAATAAAAACATACACTAACATTTTAAAAGTTATAAGTTATAAATAAAGCTAGAATCTTGTTCACCCATGGTCATGCCATTAATTCTTGTGCATATTTTATGTTGAAGAGAACATTAATGTTGATTATTTCCTAATTAGTGAATCAAGTAGAAACCCATGTATACAAATACAATGAAACTAAACACTCTTACCTAAGAACTAGGGGTAGCATAACATAATGGATAGGATAAAAAAATAGAGATGAAAACACATATTAATTTTACCTCCCTTGTCAAAATTGATTTCCACTTGTTGGCGTAGTAGATGTTCTTACTCAGTCTATAGCATTAGAGACTTATATAAATGATTCTCCATGTTGTTAGCACTTCTGCAATGGCCACTTATGGATTTAATAGGATTGGATTAGCTTGGTGTGAATATTTTTATCAAATTGTAATTATAACATTACTTTGATGGATTCTTGAAGTAATTCTTGTAGAATAACCTTACACAAAAAATCTTATTTGGGTAGAATGATGGAACTATATTTATAGGTATCAAAACTAACTCTAACCCTAGGGAGGTTAGGTTTATTTATAACTTTGGTTGAGTCTAAAATAACCTAGGTTGAGTTAGGTTGAACCTAGGTTGGGTCAAAGCACTGATGAAGACTTGAAAACTCACTTTAGATATTTATGAAGTTGTGACTCACCTTTTATTGAATACTATGAATAAATAAATCTCTTTATGAGCTCCCTTGAATTTGACCTCATATTTGGCTATTTTTTTTATAAATGAAATTAACTAATTCAACTTGTAATTTTTACTCAGGCAAGTTAATTGTGATTTGATTTTTTGATTAATCTTGCTTAGTTTTTTTTGGACTTTTTTAATTATTTCACATTAATAGATCAATAAGATAAGAATGTTAAATTACTAGGTCACAATTTGACTAGGGTTGAAACCATACTAGGTTATGGGTGTATACAGGGTAATACCTAAAATAAGCAAGCCTCACCATGCTTTTAGGTAATTAAATCCATTACGTAGATGAATTTGGAAAATTCAAGCTATTTCTAGGCTTAAATTATGTCATTTTATATAAATTGATTTGAATCTTGATTTATCCATGAAAGTGGATAAAATTGAGTGTCTACAAATTTTCCATATTTTAAAAGTCATTGTGAGACACAAGCACATTAATGTCTTTCCAAAGAATGAAAAAATCATTAAGACAAAAATTTCATGCTACAAATTGTGGTCAATTAGAACTTGATGTCCCCTCAAGAGAATAGATAAAAAAAAATAGAGTCATCAAAAATTCCCTCAAAATAAATAAAATGACATGATATAAATGGTAATGAGGGTGGAACTACTTATTTTACCAAAAGTGTTTATAATTAATAATGGTGGCAAAGTCATTAATTTTCCTAAAAGTGATTATAATTAGTAATGAATGGTTGGACACTAATTTTACCAAAGGTGGTTATAATAAATGGCATAAACATTTTCCCATATAAGGTAGTGGGATTAACACTAGTTTTCTTAAAGGTGTTTATAATCAGTAATAGGAGGCAAAGTCATTGATTTTCCCAAATACAATTATAGTATTAGCATAAAGATTTACCCTAATAAGGAAGGTGGAGTGGGAAAATAATTATTTTCCCAAAGGTGGTTATAATAATTAAATTATCTAACAAAAAAATATTTACCCAAAGTTTTTTATAATCATCCACACATCTAGATCACATGATCTAAAAATGATTTTTCCCTTGAAAGGAAAAATATATAATTGATTCATCAGAAAATAATTTGTCATATTTTGGAAAATTAACAAGGGGATATAGTGCAAAAAACCCATAAAATGGATTTATGATGAGATGGGAAATAATAACATGTTTCTATCCTAAGTGTGAGTATGAAGGTGCATGCTTGCACCAATACATGGTATAGGTAGAAAAATAATGTTTTTAAATGAGTCTTAGTAGAGGCCCAAAAAGATATTTTGGTTATTAAAATACTAAAAAATAAGGAATGTATGATCAAATGACACATAAAATAGTCCAAGGAGGTGAAAAATACACTTCTTGGAGTGCATGGAATGAACTTTAGACCTTGGAGTGTAAAAAATAAAATTTTAGGCTATATATTCACTCCTAGGGTGAAAAATAATTAATTTTCTCTCTAACCTATTATGATAATTGACCTCTAGTTTTCTACATGATATAATTTATAAAAATGGAATGTGGAGGAGCTTGATGACACATATCTAACTGAGTGAGAGAGCACATGTGATAACCACATTATGGGCCATCAATAAGCACTTTCAATTTTATCATTAATGTCATTTTTTATTGCATTTGTTGTTATCCTTAGGTGAAAAAATGGTGAAATTATTTGTGTTTTAGGCAAAATATCATCTTCATTAAGGAAATTAATGAATTAATATGAAGGAATTATTATTAAAAATGGTGGAATCACCTAAAATTCTTTAAAATCACTAAAATAACGAATTTGCTTATTTTTCATGAAGTCACTATTTTTATGAAAACAAAAATGGTGATTTTACTTGAAAAGGTGTAAAATTGCGAAAATGGTGACTTCACCATTTGGGAAAAGGGTGAATTCACCTTGGAAGATAAAAAATAACTAGATTAGGGACCCAACAAGGGTCAAAACTCTTGGAGAGCTGGGAAACTAGGCTTATTAATCTAGGCATAGGCTTAGGTAGTAGCAAAGAGTTAGGATGATAATAACCTATATGTTATTATAGGAGTGATGGAATATTTTAACTTATCAAGAGTAACAATCCCTCTACTTTCAAACCCCATAAATGCAACTAGTTGGAATGGTTAGATCTATACAAGATCTAGATTTGTATGATGTGGCATGGATGCCAATCATCCATGTAGATTGAGTGTATTTGATCATGTTAGCAAAGTGATGGATATATAAGACCTTGAAATTTCATCTACCAATTAGAGTGGTATAAATTACACTTGAGGATACCTAGATTATCTTCAAGATACCTATGTGAATATGAAGGATAATTTTTATATCCCCAACATAGAAATATTTTGTACTAAATGATTTGATTAGCTATCTGGGAATTTCCATGGATCATGGTAAGGTTGATATAGTTTTATTAGAGATATAAATTTGTATATGACCTTATGATCTACCTATAAGAGATCATTCATCACTATCTCTTATTGATAAAGAGGTAGTGGTTTTCATGGCTATTATCAGTGACATATTGATACCTAACAAGAGTGGCAAATATTTCCACATGGGCCTTAGAGGTGTAGTTTTTATCATTCTAGATGAGGTGAAATTATTTACATGGGGAATAACTATCCTAACCCAGCTATAGAAAAATGTCCACATGGTGGCTTATCATAAAAGACACAATATTAGAACATTGACACCACTAATGATCTGGAGCTGGGAGCACATCACCATTGAGTAACTAGTGGGTCAATAATGGGTTTTAGACCTAAAGGATCCATTAGAATATGGTTGGGCATAGACTAGAGTAGGATATCATGGACATAGGGGAGAGATTTAATAATACCACTAGATGTTCTATGAACTCACCCCATAGTTATTTATCTAGAGACCTTAACTTGCTTATCAATTCTAGTGGTTATGTGATCATTGGCACATGGTATATATGACTATTAGGTGTTTTCTAAAAGGTAGAAAATCACATATAATTGAAGAGTACTACCTTGATTAGTTAGTTTGGTAGTTTGGTAATACACAAGATGTGATAGAGGGGCCTAGGTGGTTTTTACATGTCATGAGAGAGATCAATCAAGAAAATCCAATCATTTAGAGGAGTGTATCCATTGCTAGTTATTTGAGCATCTTGTAGGTAGGTTGGGATTATGCATAGGCTCGATAGATACAAGAGTTACTCTTATGTACATTAAATGATAGGTACAAATATTCCCTTTGAATATTATTATTCTATATTAGGTAGGTGGGTAAGGGCCTATGGATATAGATGAGATAGAGTATAAGACATTCAATGATAATGGGAGTTCTTCGAAAAGAAGTGGAGGTGAGGATGATGATGATGATCTATATGATGGTGAGGAAGTTAGGGGAGATGATGGAGGGGACTATGATGGGGATGATGGTAGTGATGATAATCTAGCCATGATAGTGTTATATTATATAAAAATAGGTATAGTAAGTACATAGGTTGATTTATGCTAGGTAGGGCCTTATGGTACATCTAGGGAAAGTTAAGATGTTAGCATACTAGAGGAAGAGATCACTGTTAGGGTGGGGGAGATAATAGGATTAGATTAGTAGGTAGTTAACTTGTAGAGTACACTAAACATATATGATGATGATATGACTCACCTTCAGTTAGATTTTAACTGAATTAAAGTTGACGTGGCTAGGATGGTATAGGTATAGGTCCAAATTATTATAAAGAGAGAATAGACCATTTCAAATAGGGACTAGGCAATGTTAAATGTTTATAGGCTTAGGTGAGAGTGTGATGAGGATCAAAGAGCTAGTACACAAGTATGTTTCTTATAGATGATACTTGAGAGCCTTTGGGATAAGCATGAGGCCTTGTACTATTGCAAATATTATGAGACTATTATTCTAAAGGACCAATATGTTGTTACATTTGAGGTTTGGGATGATAAAAAATAAGGTATTGTATCTACTGTATTGAAGACCAAGACCCATGTGGTAGGGGTTTTAAGGTATTTTATTTATCAACCATGGCCACCACTGCTAGGACCAACAAGGCCACCTCCAATAAAATGTTCCATAGACATAAAAGCAAATTTGATCATTGGAATTTTTCAGCACTTGGAATTTTGGAATTTTATACCTATTGTATTAGAATACTAATGTATTTTGAGACACCATTATGATATGTATAAATATTTTATGTATATGACATTTGAGATATAATTACATTCATTTTTGGGTCCATTGAGGTCAATATACATGTACATGATTATTCCTTTGATATATACAATGTATCTTATTTATGTTGATCTCATGTCTAACATTATTTAGCATTATGGATGTTTAGCATTTTTGATGTTTATGCTCATGTATGCTCATTTATTTATTTCTTTTCCATGTATATGATATGCTACTCTATTTTTATCTACTTATGTTGTATGAATTATATGTATGTTTATTCAAAGATGCACCTCTATGTTATCACATAATAAATATTATTTATCTATTCAATACTCATTGGATTTAGGCACATGTTTGGGTATTTGTCTATTTTTTGATCTTATAGAAGTACTGCCATTACATTGATATGATAATCTCTATGTGCCTAATTTTTGTTTTAGCTTGTGATATTATGCATAATAGTTATGGACAACCATTATTAAAATATATACCCTAAGCATGGGAAACTTAGTTTACATGTATTTCTAAACACTATAAGAATAAGATATGAATAATCAAATCCCAAGTGTAAATAAAATTAACAAACTAAGTGTAAGACTAAATACAAACAGTCACAACTTAAGTACAAGATATGTGTAATCAAGACTCAAGTGAAAATAAAATTTAATAGCCCTATGACAACCGAGAAATAAAAAAAAGAAAAGAGGAAAAAAAAAAAAACAAATAATAATAGAAAAAAAATGAAACCAAAAAAAAACAAATAAAACAAAACAAAATAAGAAAAACAAACAAAAAACAAAAAAACAAAAAAAACTAACACTATGCAAAATAAATAAATAGAACAAACTAATAAAAAAACTAAACAAAAAAGATTAAGGCATGCAAAGACAAATAAGTAAACTAATCTAAAGAAATGGTACTATAGAAACCATGGTTAGTTAAAATGTTAATTAAAAATAAAATACAAATTATTCATGCATGTGTAATAGAGATGTTACTCTTGGTGATAGGGTGACCCCTAAGCTATGCAACAATGACATATGTAAAACAACACAAGAATAATTGTCACATGGTTTCCCCTAGGCTATAGGGAAATACTGACAAAGGGTATGATGAAAAATAGTTTCCCCTAGTATAAGGTTACTCGTAAAATGATGAGAGAATTGGTTAATGTAGGTCACAAAATGGTGAAATCATTGGCTAATGTTTCTCAAAAAATGGTGAGATTATGAAAATGGGGTGAATTATATGACATAAATGTAAGTTGAGCACTACCTACATAGTTCCACATGACCTCAAGTCACTATAGTTATATTTATAGTAGTGAAAGCTAGGAAAATGATTTCAATGTTTTGGTGTTTTCAATATCTCAACTCAATTTATAATTATGAGATGCATCATAGTTTAACTCACATAATGATAAGAATGTGGATTAAAAATGCTTACAAAATAGTGGAAGTGTAAATAATAATAAGGATGGGGAAACTAAAGGACGAGTACTTATGAAATAACTATAAGACCTAGAATCCTTAAGGCCAAGAAGTGGTTGTGAAGTTCCAAATGGCAATAGAATAATGAATAAGTGTTGGTCGTTGAGCTAACCCAAGATACCCCATTTATCCAAGTGCTACCTACATAGTCTATATGGATCTAAAGTTGATGTACTCCTCTTATACATAGGAGGGAAAGGGATAATTAGCCTAGAAATGAAGATAGATAGGTAAGATAGTCCATCCCATAAATTTTTTATAGATTTATATCTCACAAAGAAATTATAAGCCCATTTTCATGATTTCATGATTTTTAGGATTTTCCTAAGTCTTTCAAAAATTTGAGGGGTTTTCAAACCATTTCAAATGTTTTTAGTAATTTTCTATGCATCTCAACTCAATGGATACTTGTGAGACATAGAATGGTCCAACTCAGAAAATGGTGACAATGTTACTTAGGTTTCTTGAAAAATGGTTTTGTAAAATGGAGTTACCAAGTTGACCTCAATGTAAATTGAACAATACCTACATAGTCCCATAGGAACTCAAGTCATTATGGTTCCACATACATAAAAGGTTTCCAACTAAGAACTGACAAGTTCAAGTATAGGAAAATGGTAAGGTATGACAATAATGATGGCAATGTGATTTGGCAATGCATGGTAAAGATGTTGTACCTAATTATTCCAAAGGTGGTTATAGTTAGGAAAAAATGGCAAGGGGTCAATGGTAATGATTTTCCAATAGGTATTAATAATTAGTAGCATTAATACCACTATAAAATGTAATAACAAATGAAGGATGTAATTACCAAGACCAATGTCATACTTCTTTCATATAATGCCACTCAAAAGTTTGAATCTAAAATAACTATTGGAACTTCATCTGATATCAATCATAGAACTTGAATGAAGTAAAAAAATGAAGGCCAAACATTATAGGTGGAGATTAGATAAAAATAATTGGTTAGAAATAGGTTAAGGTATGATGGAAAGGTATAGGGCATGATAAAAAGAATAGGTATAGTGTGGCATAACTTAAATTATCCTTGTAGAAAATAATCTAAGTCGCTCAAGCATAATTTTTTTTAAGGTGTATTATGTTCATTAGTTCATCAAGTTCATCTCCTTATGGTGTGATGAGCTTATATGTTCTAGAACTATAGTTATCAATAATTACATAAGGACCTAATCAATTATATTGGAACTTTTCTTTCTTCTTGGTCTTGACATTGACATTATTTTAATTTTAGTTTAATACAAGGTCACCAAGATTGAATTCTTGATGCTTAATATGTTTATTGTATTAGCCTAATAATCTATTCTAATATTCCAAAAGTTTATTCAATTTAGTCATACAATCCCATATAATAAGTCTAACTCTTGAAAATGAGCTAATCTATATTCCTAATCATCAATGATGTGCTATAGTGAAATCAAAAGAGAATGCAACTTGATCTTGATAGGAAGAATGGACATAGTGTCATAAATAAGGGAATAGGGGGTAAAACCTATTAGAGTATAAAATGTGGAAAGGTATGCCTATAGGGTGTTAAATAGTTGTTAGTGTTAACTAGGACTAGCATCATTTACAATCTTCCTCAAGATATTGATAATGGTTTTGTTAGAAGCATCATCTTGGCTATTGCCTTACTAGTAATAGGTAGTAGAGAAATGTTGTTTGATACGATATTGGGTAAAAAATTCTTTCACATATTTATCTTCAAATGATCTACCATTATCATATATAGTGTTGGAGGGGATATAATGAGCAATGAGATGGTTAAATATGAATTTGGATATAATATTACGAGTGATGTAAGTTAGGATAATGAATTCTACTCACTTAGTGAAATACTCAAAAGTAGTAAGGACATGTTTATGGATATCTAAGGATGTATGATTAATCTTGCCTACGTAGTTGAGGCCCCATGTTGAGAATAGCCATGGTGTTTTTATTGGTTTGAGAATCTTGGCTGGAGCATGATTCAAATTAGCATGTTTCTAAAAATTTACACACCTCTTCACATATGTAGCTACATCTATTTTCATAGTTGGCTAATAATAACTAGTACATAATAACATTTTGGCTAATATTGGCCCATTTGTGTGGTATCAACACACTCTTTTATTAACATCCCTAAATGCTAATCCAAATCTTTCTAAAGGTAAACAATGAAGTAGAGTTCCATCATAGCTTATATGATACAAGGTTGGTCCAATCAAAGTATAATGAGAGGATTTATGGATAAAGGATTTTTTTTATTATGTGAAATTTTGGGTGGAATAATTTGGTCTTGGAGGTAGGTATATATGTTTGAATACCAAGGTGACATGGGACCAATAATGTTACAAACCATTTGGACGGTTGATGTTCATGTGCCAGTCCTATGAGATGTTCCACAAGAAGTTGGTAGTCTCTAGCTCTACTTTTAATTTGAATCATGGATCTAATGGTGGCTATGGAATTAAATACTATATTATTAGATCAAGGTATCCATTCAAATTGAATGTTGGCAATTTAATATTTGATAGTATCAACCATGTCTTTATATGGTACCAAATTCTCATCCTTTGTCTGGTATTGGTCTATGACTTGATTGATGATTAGTTATGAATCACCATGAACCAATAAATTTTTTGGATGTTCCATTATACTACTTTTTGAATCCATAAAATGAGTTCTTCATACTCGATCATGTTATTAGTATAAGGAAAACCAATGTGAAAGGACTTGGGAATAAGATCCTATTACAACATGATAAATAATATTCTAGCACCTAATCCATGAGCTAATAAGGAACCATCCCAGTACATTTTTCATTGTGCTACTTTGGGAGGTGCTTTTAATTCTACTTATATAGTCATGATATATTCATATATCAATTTTAATGTTAGGGGTTGGATATCAATAAGAGGAGCTTTTACAAGATGATCCATGAGTACCTACCCCTTAATGGCATTTTGATTGACATATTAAATTTAATACTCACTCAAGATCATGATTCACTTTTCCATACACCCATGTAAAGTTAATTTGGAAAGTAGATATTTGAGAAGGTATAATTTAGAAATAACAATAAACTTATTGTTCAACATGTAATGACACAAACTCTAAGCTATGAACATCATTACTAAACAAGATTTTTGAACTGATGTATAATTATACTTATATGCAGCCAAAGTTTATCTTAGATAATAAATGGCATGATATTTAACCTATTCATTGTGTTATGCCAAAAGTATTCCTAGGGTAGTTTTAATTACTGAGAGGTAATGTAACAATGGATTATTTGTCATAGGTGGAAATAAAATAGGATGATTGGGTAGGTATTCCTTAAGATGTTCAAATGCTTTTTGGCACTCTTAATTCTAGGAGAAATTAATACCTTTCTTTAGTATGTGTGTAAACAAATGGAATTTCTCAACCAATTATGATATGAAGCATCAGATTAACTGTATCTTGCCCTAAAAATTATGGAACTACTTCAAGGTAGATGGTAGTGACATTTTGGTAATGGCTAAAACTTTGGCTAGATCAACATCAATGCCCCTATGAGAGATAATACAGCCTAAATTTTTTATAGAAGTTACACAAAATAAACACTTCTTAGGATTAAGTCTAACTTTATACTCTTAAAGTATCTCAAATATATTTTGAAGCACAATTATATGGTCGGCATGGGTCTTTGATTTACCTAGGATGTGATCAACGTAGTCCTTAATAATATCATGCATCAAATCATAGAAAATCAAGGTCATGGCTTATTTTTATGTATCTCCTACATTATTGATCCCAAATGGCATCACTTGATAATAAAACATTCCCCACATAGTGGTGATCACTATCTTATGCTTGACTTCTAATATAATTTTGATTTGGTTATATCTTGAAAAGTCATCAATAAGAGATAATTTCATATTCGAGGATTGAGTCAATAATTATGTCTATATTTGGTAAAATAGAGTCATTTATAAGGAAAGATTTGTTAATATCCCATAAATTAGTTCATATTCTAATACCTTCTAGCTTCTTACTCATTGGCAAAATGTTAAAAATCCATTCTAAATAATCAATCAGCTAAATGCATGTCACATTTAAGAGTTTATCCAACTCTTTCTTGACTAGCACAAAAATATGAGGATGCATTTTTTGTATCTTTTACTTAATTGGTTTGTCATCAGGATGTAAAAATATATGTTTTGCAACCAAGGCAAGGTCCAAACTTGGTATGTCTAAATAGGCCCATGCAAATATGTCAACAAACTCCCTCATAAGGGTTGTAAAGACTTCATGCTCTTCTTTAGTGAGGGACATGCCTAACTTGATATATTTTGGTTCCTATAGAATCCTAATATTAACCTCTAAAGTTTCTTCCATGATAAGTGTAGAACCATCTTCTAAAATAGACATCAAGGAGGTAAATTTGTTGGCAATGGCAAAGTCTCCTAGCCATACTAATTCATCTAATTATCCTAAGTAGGTTGACATGGAATCTCCTAATAATAGTAAAGGACATGTGACAAATACCTTGGGGCATTCTTTAAAAATATGCACAAAAGCTTGTTACTCTTTGGAACTAATTTTTTGACCCATAAATAAGCCTTCAACTATTGGTCTCATGTGCTTCATGCAAAGAGGGGTAAACATCCCCATATAATGGTACCTAAAATAGGGTTTCACTAAGAAAATTTCCTTGTTATTTTCTTTTACCCTATTTAGAAAATACATCAAAGAGGTTTTATTTTTTAGACCTCAATTTTTGTTTTTCTCTTTGATTTTTTCTAAATAAGTTCACCCACTCTCTAAAATAGATAGAAAGATCTAATCTGATAGAAAATACTTGTTTGTGATATATAATAGGAATGTGATTCCTCAAACCCAAAAATTCATAGATGCCCTCATATTTTTCAAACTTGTCTAATGGCATTACTAACTCTTGTTTCTCCCAATCTATCAATTGTGGGTGATAAATGGTAAGTGGAGAAGGGAGATAAACATGATTAATGATACAAACAACATAGGGGTTAAACAAATTTGTATTGGAAAGGTCATCATAGATGCTATAATCAGACCCTGCATTATTATTAGAATCATCTTTGATATTAAATGGTGTTGGAACCTAAATAAGGTATGTGGGGTCACCGCTAGGTAGTTTAAATATGATACCATGAATCCCTTCTACTTGGTCATTGAGATTAGCTCAATCATCCCTTGCTAATGTATCCCCATGCCTCTACCTTCATAATCTTGATTACCCATAATCCATCTAGGAATATAATACTATGTGCTTTGGTAATATTCATCTATCTCGTCAATACAAATTCATGAATCGTGTTTTGCTAAGGGGTCCTATTCTATGATAGAGGCCAGTTTGAAATTAATGGGTTTGGCAAGATGATATTTTCCCTTACTCTGTCACTCCATGTGAGTGGTCTTGGCCTTGGGTTTTCCATAGGCTTTTGGATTTTGTGGTAACTTGGTAATGTGGAAGGAACCATGGATATTATATTCTCCTATGCCTTTGTTAGATATATAAAATTGATTATCAATGTTTGGTAGAGGTGAATATTAGATAGAAGCTAGAATGTGTGTGTCAATGTAATTGGATCCTAGTTTTGATTCAATGTTTTTGGCTTTCTCAAATTTCCCTCCATCAAATTTGGGCATATTATTCAAGCCAAAATGATAGTTATAGCTATTTTACTTGGCCTTGTGATGTTTAAAATACTGATAAGGTTAGAGATCAACTAGTATAGTCACTTCCATTCCTAAATGGGGAAATTTAATACATTGATGGAACATGAAATCTATATCCCTAATTTCATGAATTTATGGTTATCCTAATAGAAAATTGTAAGATAATACTAGGTCCAAAACATGTCATATAGTTTCATGGTCAAAGGCCCAATAAATAATAATAAACTTATAGTACCTTATGATTCTTGTTCCTTATTATCATATGCCTTGATAACAATGGTCTTTGGCTATAGGTCAGGCACTGTATATTTGAGATGCTTTAGCAACTTAAGATACATAGTGCATAGTCACAAACCATTATCTACATGGATATGTTTAACTTTATTAACCTTGATTTACAATGGGTTATTATGTATTAGGCCCAAGGATGACATATCACTTTGGTCAAAGGTAAGCCATTGGATAGGGGTCAAATGTCCTACCATGGCTTGAAATTTATTCGGCATGATGTCATCAAGTAATAGGGATAAACTTAGATATTCATTACATATTTATTTGTGGATGCTAGATGTTTGTAATAAGTCTATGATGGATATTTACATGGTTATATTTTGTAGCTATTCCACAATGTCATAGGTCTTCCATTTAGCTTTGGTATTTGGATTATTTTTTATAGGCATGGAGGTTTGTATGGGATCATTCATGGTACATGTATATGGTCCTTGATCTTGTATTATTGGGTCAAAATTGCACAATATTGATCTATCATAAGGCTTTGCTAATTGGATGGGGAGGTAATAGGGCCAAAAATGGTAATTCTTGACTAATGCTAATCTTTGTTGCTAAAATGGTCCAAAGAAGGATTATCATCATAAGGAGGATGATAGGCATTGTTTGGTTGAATATTAGGTTAAGGTCTTGGTTTATTAGTATTTGGCTAGGTATTAATGTTAATAGTGTCAACATGACTACTTGAAACATGTCTCACAACATTTTTATAGTTATATGTGATAGCATGATGGCCTCCTTAGTTGATTTGGTCAATTTTCCCTTTATTTAAACCATTCTATTGTTATTATGCTTAGCATTATTGTTGTTTATTTTACATTAGTGTTATATGTTACTATTGTTATTTTGGTACTTTTTCTAGTTATTTTTATTGTTATGTTAGGGAAATGGATTTTGATAGATGCCTAATTTGTGATTACTCATAAGAGCATCGTTAACTCTTTGTATTTATCCATTCTTGAGCATATTCTCAATTAGATACCTTAGTTGGATATACCAACATATGGAATGTCCATTAACATGATGGTACTCACAAAATTTATGTTCCTTATAATAATTAGTAAAAGGAATTATTTCAAGGAATGACTTTGGTACCATCTAGTTAGTCATATTTTCCTAAACAAATTTTTGTAATACAAACACAATAAGCTCCTATAGGTCATTGAATTGTCTAGTAATGGTAGTATTCTCATTGGAGGAGGGACTTAAAATTGGGATTGATTTTGTTTTTGGGGTTTTTGGATGCTTAGATACACCAGTGTATGTAATGTCCCTTAACATGATCGTAGTCACAAAATTCATGTTCTTTGTACTAGTTAGTAAAAAGAATTATTTCAAACACCAATCAAATAATCATATTTGCCTAAATAAATTTTTGTAATACAAATTCAATAGGCTCCCATAGGTCATAATTTTTTTTGGTAATAAAAATATTATCCTTGGAGGAGGGACATGTAATTGGGCTTGATTTTTTTATTAGTTTTATAGAGGCCTTGGCTGAATAAATAAAGGCTATGGTTGTTGAATGGGTGAAGGTAAATAGACAACCATTATTTTATCTATTTTTACATGATGTTATTTAGTGACCCCATTGATATGAAAATTATTATTGAAATTTTAATATTTTGGTATTTCATTATTTTTTACCAAGGCTAGCATTGGAGTTGTTTTATGGATAGATTTTTTATTTTGTTTATGGTTTTGGTTTTGGCTTTGGTTGGAAGAAGATAGTTTAATTATCCCTTTGTTGTGAATTTCCTTCTTAATCTGTATCCCTTTCTCAATAACCTATTCAAATGTATGAGCATATTGTGACTCAATATGATAAGATATCTCACTATGTAGGCTCTTGGTAAATATCATGGCCAATTGCTTGTCTAGAAAATTATGAGTGAACCAACTATAAAGTGATATTCACCATTGCAAGTAAGAGACAAATCTTTCACCATTATTATATTTTACTTGGCCCAAATCCATAAATTCAATATCATGTTCAAGATTATATGATAAATGTTGTACAAACTTATTAGAAAGATCATCAAAATTTGGTACAAACTTATTTAACAATTTCAAAATCCATTCTAAGACTTTTCCATCCAAACTTCTTGGAAATAGGAGAAATAAATATATTTCAATGTATGCCACTAATTGGAAACTAAAAATTAATTCTTTAATATACTCTTTAGGATACCTTTGACCTTGTATTTGTCAAATTTGTGAAGCTAATAACCTAGAGGAAATAACACTTGAAGTCAGTCCATGTTGAATAGATATGAGCATATTTTTTCTATCTTTAAAATATTTGTTTACTTTATGGTCTAAATGGCTTAAATTGTATCCTTATTCTGATATAACTCTTGACATAGGAAGTTGGATGGCATGACATATTATTGTTGGGTTTGTGCAATAAAAGGTAGGTTTTCTTGACCATGATAAGAAAAAATGGAATAATATTTAGTGTTTGTTGGGTTGGTCAGACAACCAAGTATATGTATATGTGCATTAGGATTTTACTATTGATACATAATACATTACTATTGGAAATACATTACTATTGGAAAACATTCTAGCTAGGTTTGGATGTGTATCCTTGATTGGTAAATTGTGGCTATGGTAACAACATTTGGATGTGTGGAATATGTTGGTATTTTTGAGTTTGGTCAAGAACTTGTTATCTAATCAATGAACCCTACTATACAAAGGGAACACATTTTCAACTAAATCCATATTGTTGAAGGTGTTGTAAGTTGGTTCCCTATTATATGAATGATACTCATTGAGTGAAAGAATTTTTTTCCTATCACCTAGTATTTTTTGTACATTAGGAACATGATAATGACTAAACACTTATTATTGGTTGGGGACTTGTTGAGGGTTTGGAAATTTTTTTTATTGACCAACTTAAATTTTTTAACTAATATAAACACATTATGGATTAGGTAATTTTTATGATGTTGGAGTTGTATTGGTATATTCTTGTTGTGGTGGAACATTTATTTCCACCTATTGAGGTGGTGTAGTGTTTTGAACTTGTTGAGGTGGTATGTTGGTCTATTGTTTTTAGTAGGTTCCCCCTATTGCACTCTTGAGGAACTAGTTGGTTGAGAAGTGGAGGTTTCTTGTTGTGTTTAGGAAAGAGGTGTACATATCCCTTATTTTTAAAAACCACTCTAAGTGTTGGTTAAATGAATATACCTTGTGTTTCTTAGTGGTATAATAAACCCACTTTGGTTCAAATTATAATGCACTTGTGTTCTATCCACTACATTTTGAGTGGGATATTCCATTTGAGAAATAGTTTTTTATGTCATTATTGAGACATTATACATGTCTCCTACTAGTTTGATTTGGATAAAGGTGTCTATGTTTTTATTTTCATAGCCTTACAAATCTATTTATGGCCATGTTGAAGGAGCTAACTCTATAAGTGTCATGTATGAAATAGCAATTGTATTAAAATTATGATCTAGGTTAAGTTAAGTTTGGTATGTTTATTGTATCTATTCCAATTTATTGTCCATAGGACCTTTCCATTTTGAAAGCACACTTTGCATCTATTGTGGTATTTTTACTAAATCTTGATTATAACTAGTTGACACCTATTCAAACTATTGGTTATGAGGAACATTACTATGGGTTCTAATTAAACTAGTCATAATTTTGTGCTAGAAGTCTAGGGAAATTTGTCTCCTACTTCTACTACTCTAACTAAAATATTGTCTTTATTATCTAATTAAAAGTGATAAAATAAGTATACATAAAAACTTGTGTGCATTTGTGTTGTAACATAATAGGCCTCTTTTTGTTGTCTTTATTAGACAATAAGAATCACTTGAGCAAGGTACTATGACATTTTATCTTATTCTTGGCCTAGATAGGATGGTGCACTCACCAAATACTATGATAGTGGGTCATTCCTTTGTTTTTCATATGTAATATTATAATCTGGATATGGATCCATCTCATATGATATATAATCACCATATGACTCTTGAACAAAAGGGTCACTAGTGACAAAGTTCACATAGTCTAGATTATACATATTCTCATTATGTGTCTAATGAGGCATGTTTGGATATATAACCATCTCTATGAAAATAAAAATTTAAGGATATAAAACAAATAAGGTATGAAACAAATAACCTTTTGCTCTATTTAAATATGTCTTAAGGGTAAAAAAAACTAATCTAAATCTAAGGTAAAGGTAGAAAAACAAACATGAAATGAGTCTAAAAAAGGTACTAATTTATGCAAAGGTAGTTATAATTAGTGTTAAAGGTTAAAAAATTAAAGCTAGTTTAAAGAAGGTAATGATTTACCTAAAGGTGGTTATAATCAATGGCAACTATAGCTAGACAAGATAAAACAATCATCAATTAGGTCAAAAGGATAACACCAATTTTCCTAAAGGTAATTATAATCATTATCATGAAAAATAAGGATATACTTAGAAACAAAGGTCAATCTAGAAAATAACTCAAAAATAAGCTAAATCTAAGGCAAATGGTTTGAATAAACTTGGTAAATAGCTTTAAAAACATCTTGATGCTAAGGTGATTGGCTTGGAAAACACTCGGTATTTGACTCACAAAATACACTTTAACAATGAAACTAGGACATTTCAAAACTCATAAAAAAAAACTCCAAATAAGTCACATGGAAACAAACATGTCAAAAAGGATGTTAAAACAAAGCACACAACAATAAACAACTGCTAAGTCTAAGAAAGGGGTCTTTAGACCAAATAATAAATCAACCAAAGTAACACAATCCAAATGTAAAAGGGAGACCACCTAAGCCCAAATTAGATAAGGCTTTGGGATAAACATAATAAGTTTAGGATTTTTAATTTGAAATATTGAATTTAAAATTTAATATAAAAGATTCATATTTTCTAAGGAAAATAAGCCAAATAAAAAAAGGGCAATGTAACTATGTGTTTTAAACAAAAGGTATGAATGATTTTATAACTTGGTTTAAAATATGACAAGTGTTTTGGAATAATTTGTGTAGCATAACAAATGATCATTCAAACAAATGGTATGACAATGGTTTTGGACTAAAATCTAAGCCTAATATTTGGAACAAAATGGGTAGCATAACATCACCCCATTTAAATGAATGATACATACACGGTTTTGGAATAAAATCCAAAGAAAATGTGTGAAACAAAATGGGTGGAGTAACATCTCTTAGCTCAAACTAGTGTGAAAACATGTAATATTTTTTTTTACCTATTTTCAGTTGACAAAAAAAATCAATTTTAGACCCAAGCACCCATGTAAATAAAAGAAAATAGAAGTAGCACTAATGGCTTGTCCTATTCCTAAAACTGATAAGGTGTGTATATCTTCTACCAAAGTTTCCATAGATATACCAATACTCAAAAGGAATTAAATGTTAATAAAAAAATTAAATAACATTTGTAGGTATATTTTTAAGTCCCCTTATATCTCTCAAGCATTGGTACATGACATGAACATAGAGTGTGAAGCACTTGGCATTTGGTAAGATATTCCATAATAAATGGGGTTGAATAAAATATATAAGTTTTAAAATGCACTAAACGTTCAAAAGTGTGGATAAACTAATGGCAAATCACATTAATTGAATTCTAACTCACTAAATTACTATGAAAATTTCTAGTCCTTTTCATAATGAATTTAGTCGTGTATTACTTAGTGAAGTCCAATGTTTAACGTGAATTGATCCAAAAAAATTTAGGATTAGTATGTTAACCACTTAACCCTTGGAAATCCCATTATCACATTCCAAATTTATATACCCCACTATGTATTGGTTTTGATATGAAGATGGGAGATGAAACCCTAGGTTAACAGACTCTTAAATAACTTATGAGGAGGTGACAAACTCTTGCCCACAAGCCAAATTCAAGAAAATAAACAAATGAAAATTGGAAAGACTTTAGAGGTCATTTATAGGTCACCCAAGTCACTCGAATAATGGAGAGAGAATAAATAACATTATTTTCATTCTAGGATAATAAACAAGGCAATAAACAAAACATTTTTTCACTTGAGTTCCCTATAGGGGATGGGGGGAGAGAATACACTTGAAGTTTTTGGTTTTCCATTAAAAAAGAATGTAATCTAAGAACTTTGAAACTAGATAATAAACAATGATTAAACAAAAATATAAAATCTATTAAGATATCTAAACTAAATTGGATGTTATTTTTAAAGGCACCAAATTAAATGTGAATGATGTTTTGACACCTTGTCCTTGTTTGTTGTTATAAAATTGAAACATGAAAATAAGTTTAGTTAGGTTAATTTAATAGCTAAAACTAAAGTGTTTGTGAGATTTAAAAGTGTTTAGGCTTATATTTCTCCAAGTTGGTTATTGAAAAAAATTAAGGGGGTTATCTTGTCTTTAGGCAAAAGAGCAAATCAATAAACAACATTCCATTTTTGGCTCTTGGGTTTCTTAAAAACACAAAGAAACTTTGTTGATTATGTAATAGAGTGCATCCACTGATTCTAATGATGGTATTATTTCCCTATGGCACAGATAGATAGAAAGAAGATTTTAGTAAAGTTACCGTTAGTGTTAAAGTCATCTATTAGTCTAGGTGAAGTCACTGAATACAAGTTAAAATATGGCAAAGTCACTTAAATCACTTGTAAGTATACCTATCAAAATCACTAAAGGGAAGGGTCAATATCATTGTTTCTATTTAGAGATGTCACCATTTATATTTGGAAATTTCACCATTACACAGGTTGAATTAATTAAAATAAAGTTAATATTTTTGCAAAATAAAAGATCATAAATAGAAAACTGAGTAATAAAGTTAGCATTACACAGGGCAAAGTTAATAATTATAAATATAATTAAATGATGGGATTTTGAAGAACAAAAATCTAGAATTAAAGATTTAAATTCTCTTTTTAGGATTTATAAAGGCTCCACATCATTTATATAGTCCATATGGGGTGTTTGGTCTGATAAAACATGCTATTATGTATCTTAGGAGTCCAAAGGGAACACAAATGTTGATTAGTTACTTATTAGTGAATCAAGTAAAAATCCATGTATAAAAATACAATGAAACTAAACACTCTTGTATAAAAATTAGGGGGAACATAGCATAATGGTAAGAACAAAAAATAAAGATAAAATAAACAATAATTTTACGTCCCTTGTCAAAATTGAGAGCCACTTGTTGGAATAGTAGATGTTCTTACTTGGTATATATCATTAGATAAATATCTTAATGATTCTCCAATGGCCACTTATGGATTTTATAGGCTTTTGTGGGCTTAGTTTGAATCTTGGTATCAAAGTGGTATTAAAAAATTACTTTGATGGCTTCTTGAAGACATTCCTATAGAATAACCTTACACACAGCCTTCTTGAAGGAATTCTTATAGAATGAACTTACACACAGAATATTTTTAGGGGTAGAGTTAGGGAATTTGCATTTATAGGTCTTAAAACTAACTCTAACCATATGGAGGTTAGGTTTAGTTATAACTTTGGTTGAGCCTAAAATAAACTAGGCTGAGTTAGGTTAACCATGGGTTGGGTCAAAGCATTCATGAAGGCTCAAAAATGTACTTTACATACTTATGAGCCATGACAACTCACTTTAGATATTTATGAGGTTATGACTAGCCTTTTATTCAATATTATGAATTAATAAATCACTTTATTAGCTCCCTTGAATTTGACTTTATATTTGGCTAAAAAATTCTTTTTTGATAAATTAAATTCACTAATTCACCTTTGAATTTTTATATAGGAAAGTTAATTGAGATTTGATTTTTAATTAATATTGATTAGTGTTTTTGTAATTTGATAATTGTTCTAAATGTTTCATAGTAACAGATCAACATGCTAATAATGTCAAATTACTACGTCACAATTTGACTATGTTTGAAATTGAACTAGGTTATGGGTGCATATAGGGTAATACCCCAAATAAGAAAGTCTCACCATATTTCTAAGAAATTAAATCCATTATATGGATGAATTTGGGAAATTCAAGTGATTTCTAGGCTTAAAGTATGTTGGCTGATAAAAATTGATTTGAATCCTAGTTTAGGCATAAAAGTGGCTAAAATTGAGTGGCCAAAATTTGTATTATATAATTTCCCCATTATGATATAATAAATTACAACTCAATTTGAATACCTTAAGTAAAATATGGTGGATAAAAAATAATTGAAATCCAATATAAACTAAAGTGGGTATAACATAGCACTAAGAAACACATAATATATTCCTCCAATCAATACCACAAGTGGTTTGAAATAATAAAGAACATGTACACCTATTTTTCAAACACAATAAATAACCTCCAATCCTCAACCAAATTCTTCCTCCAGTGTGTAATGAAGAAAAACTATCCAAAAACAATATACCAACATACCACCTCAACAACTGTAGAACACTACACCACCTCAACAGGGGTTAATAAATGTTTCATCACAATAAGAACAAATCAATATATCACAATAATTACAAACATTACCTAGTCCATAATGTGTTCTTATTGGTCAAAAAGTGCTAGTTGGTCAACAACAACAAATGTTAAACCCTCAATAAGTTCCTAATGAACAATAGATTTTTAACCAATAACAAGGTTCTAATGTACAGTAGATACTAGTTGTTAGGCTATAGATACCTTTCACCCAATAGGTATCACACATATAAAAAGGATCTAATTTATAATGTCTTCAATAGTAGGGTTTTATTCAACAAGGTTCTAGTTAGTAATGTGTTACATTTATATAGTAGGTTTTGATAAATAGACAACAAGTTTATACCCAAACCCAGAAATACCAACATATTCCACCAAGCCAAATGTTGTTACTATAGCTATAAATTGTCAACTAAGGCTACATATCCAACCTTATATAGAATATTATCTAACAATAACATATTTTGTATCAAGAGTACAATATTAATACACAAATACATATATTTGGTCATCTCACCAACCCAATAAACATTTCATAGTATGTTATTCCTTCGTAGCCTATTCAAGATAATCCACCTTTGACCATACAACTCTAATAATAACAAGCCATGGCATCCATCTTCCTATCTCAATAATGATATAAAATGAAGGATTTATTTCAATCCATTTAGACTAGAAAGCAAATAAATAATTTCAAGCTAGATGAAATATGATCGTATCCATTCAACATGGATTATCTTCAAATACCATTTACTCTAGGTTGTCAGCTACCAAAAATTGGAAAATACAAGGTCAAAGGTGACCCCAAAGACTATCTAAAAATATTATTTATTTATTGACAACTAGTGGCATTCAATGACATATATTTCCTTCTCCTCTTTCCAAGAAGTCTAGTCAGACAAGCCTTATAATGGATTTTGAAATTTCTAAATAATTATGCACTAGACTTCAATGATATTTATGAGAAGTTTGTACATCATTTATGATATAATCTCAAACATAATATTATAATTGTGGACTTGGGCCAAGCAAAATTAAATAATGGTGAAAGCTTCACTACTTATTTACAACACTAGAGAGCATTGCTAGTTGGTTCACTCATAATCTTCCAGATAAACAACTAGTTGTCATATTTACCAAGCGCCTACATAGTGAGATATATTATCATCTTGAGCTATCATGTGCTCATAAATTTAAATAGTTTATTGAAAAATGGATACAAATTGATAAATCCCTTGTCAGCATAGGGACAATCAAGATATCTTATTCCAAATAGAGACAAAATAAACATCAAGGCCATAGAGCCAAAACCAAATCCATAACTAAAACTAGAACCCTATCCAAATAATAGCTCCAACACTAATGAATGCCAATAATAATAAAATACCAAAAGATTAAAATTATAACAAAAATGTTATTGGAAATGGGGTTACTAAATCATGCCATGTACAAATGGTGCAAACATTGGTTGTCCATTTACCTTTGCCATTTGTCAACCACCACCTCAATTCATTTATCCAATACTTCCACAAAACCAAAAGCCAAAAAATCAAGCCCAATTATATGCCCCTCCTCCAAGGAGAACATTACTCATTTCCATACAATTCAATGACCTTGAGGAGCCTATTGAGTTTTTATTCCATAAATTGATTTAAGTAAATATGATTAGCTAGTTGATGTTGAATCCATTTCTTGAAAAAAATCATTTTCCTAACTAGTACAAAGAACATGAATTTTGTGAGTAACATCACGTTAAGGGACATTCCATATGATGGTGTGTTTAGTTCAGGAATTTTATTGAAAATATGCTATAAAATAGGGACACACACCAAGATACCCATGCTCCTATAACCAATCATAGCTTGGGCATCTATCAAAATCCATTTCCTCAACATAACAATAATAATAACTAGAAGAAGTATCAACAACAATAACAAAAATAGTGGTAAAATAATCTACCAAAAAATCCATATAAAAAATTCCAACCATAATAATAATATTATCATGATCAAAACCAATGGAAAACTAACCGAACCAACCAAGGAGGCCATCATGCCATCAAACATACCTACAACAATGTTGTAGGAAATTTTTTAGGTGATCATGTTTCCACCATCACCATTAATCCTCAACCAACTACCAATAGACCAAGACCCTCACCTAATAATGCCTATCAGCCAAAGAATGCATACCAACTTCCTTATGTGGGTAATTCTTATTCATACTGTGTTAGCAATCAAATTCAGAACCACTTAATAATTACCATTCCATGCCTTATTACCTCTCCATACAATTAACAAAGCCTTATACATATTGATACTATGCAATCACAACTTGAGGAGCCAAGATTACCATCAAAGGACCAAAACTAAACTCCATGAATGAGACAATTTATACCTTTGTGCCTATACAAAATAATCCAAATACAAAAATTGAATGGAATACTATGACATTGTGGAATAACTACAAAAGATACCCACACAAATGTCAATCATTAATTTGTTGTAAAAATTTAAAAGCCATAGAGACATACTTAATGAGTACCTAAGCTAATACCTCATACCTAATGACATCATGATGGATAAATTTAAAGCCATGGTAGGACATTTGGCCCCTAGCTAATGCCTTACCTTTAACTAGAGTAAAATGTCATCTTTAGGTCCGCTACATAATAACATGTTTTACATCAAGGTTGGTAAAACAAAATATAAAGTTAAATGTTTCCTTGTATATAATGGTTTGGGCCTAAACATTATGTCTTTAAAATTTTCAAATAATTTTAGATATAAAATGATTAATCTTTAGCTCAAAACCATTATTATCAAGGCATTTGATAACTAGGAATGAAAATTGCAAGGTATTATTAATGTGATAGTGGTCATTGGGCCTTTAAACTATGACACTCTATGACATGTTTTAAACCTAAAATTACATTATAATTTATTATTTAGATGACCCTAGATTCATGAAATCAAGGATATACCTTTCATGTTGCGTTAGTGTATTATATTTTCCTATTTAGGGATGGAAGTGACTATAAGAGCTGATCTCCATCCCTATTAGTATTGAAAATGTCTCGAGGAAGATTAAAAGAGTTACAACTATAATTTTGTCCGCAATCCTATGCCTTAATCTGATGGAAGATCCAAGGAAGCCAAAGCCATTGAATTAGGACCAAAACCTAATTACATTGACATAAATAACCTAGCTTCTACCTCATGTACACCTCCATCAAACAGTTCCAATCACTTTTATATATCTAACAATGGTATAGGAGAATACAATACCTATGAATCCTTCCACATTTCCAAATTTCAAAAAAATCCAAAATCCTATGGGAGACCCAAGGCCAAGACTATTTATATGGATTGGTAGACCAAGGGAAAATATCATCTTTCTAAACCCATTATTTTCAAACTAGACTCTAGCCTATAACAAGAACCCTTAGCCAAAGATAATTTATGGATTTATACTAATGAGTAAGTTGATTGTTACAAAAATTCAATGTATCATATCAATAACTAGACTATGGAATACCTAGATTATGAAGGTGAAGGTATGGGGATACACCATCAAGTTATGATTGAGCTCAATTTAATGACCAAGTATAATGGAACACAGGGTATGGGATTTAAACTTATCAAGGGTGACCCCACATACCTTATTGTGTTCTAACACCTTTGACTAGCAAATATTATGTTGGAAGTGATTTAAGGTCTAATTATAACATCTATGATGACCTTGCCAATATAAATTTTATCAACCCCTATGTTATTTGTATTATTAACCCTATTTATTTCCCTTGACCTCTTACCCTTTATCACCCATAGTTGATAGGATGGGACTAATAAAAGTCAATAATGCCATTAAATGAGTTTGAATATGATGAAGTGATCTTTGAATTTTTGGGTTTGATGAATCACATTCCTCTTGGTGATCACAAGCAAAGATTTTCTATCAGATTGGATCATGCTATTGATTTCATAGAGCTAGTGGACTTCCTTGGCCAAAAAAATAAATCAAACATTGAGGTGTAAAATTAAAACCTCTTTGAGGTGCTTTTATACTAGGGTAAAAGTAAATAAAAATGAAATTCTCTTGGTGAAAACCTATTTTGGGCACCATTAGATGGGGATGTTCACCCCTCTTCATTGAATCACAAGAAACCAAAACTCCAAGGCTTATTTATGGGTCCAAAATTAGTACTGAAGAGTGGTAAGATTTTGTGTAGATTATTCAAGAGTTTCCTAAAGTATTTATCACTTGTCCTTTACTATCATTAGGATATTCTAATTTATCCTACTTGGGATAGTTAGATGAATCAGTCTAGCTAGAGGACTTTGCCATTGCCACTAGTTTACCTCCTTTCTATCTATTTTAAAATATGTTTCTACACTTCTCATGGATGACACTTCAAAGATTAATATTGGGACTCTAGAGGACCCAAAATGGATCAAATTAGGCATGTCCCAAACTGATGAGGAGTGTGAAGTAGTTATAACCTTCTCAAGGATTTTATTGACATATTTTATTGGACCTATTTAGATATGCCATGTTTGGACCCTGCCTTAGTCATAAACTATATTTTTGTACATCTTGATGCCAAACTAGATAAATAAAAGCTGCAATAAATGTATCCTCATATTATTATGCTAGTTAAAAAAGAGTTTGATAAAATTTTAGACATGAGATTTACTTGACCAATTGATTATTCAAAATGGATTTCTAATATTGTGCCATTAAGAAAGAATCCAAAAGGCATCATAACATACATTTCTCATAGGGATATTAGCAAATCCTTCCTGAATTATGACTTTCCTCTACCAAATATTGACATGATTATTGACTTAAAGGATAGATATGAAATATTTTCTCTTATGCATGGATTTTTAGGATATAACCAAATCAAAATTACACCAAAAGACCAACACAAGATAGTATTCACTACTCTATTGGGAATGTTTTGTTATCAAGTGATGCCATTTAGGCTAAATAATGTAGGATCCACATACCACCAAGCTGTGATTGTGGTTTTCCATGATATGATGCACAATATTATCAAGGAGTATGTTGATGACATTTGTGGTAAATAAAATACTTGTGCCAAACATCTATCCATGATATAAAAAATATTTGAGAGACTTCAGGGTTATAGAGTTAGTATTAATCCTAAGAAGTGTGTATTTGGTGTAACTTATAAAAAAAAATTAAGCTTTAGTATCTCTTGTAAGGGCATTGAGGTTGATCTAGCTAAATTTTGAATTATTATTGAAATGTTGTCTCCATCTACCTTAAATTAGTTCCATAGTTTCTAGGGCAAGATATAGTTAATCTAACAATTCATATGATAATTGTTTGATAGATTTCATTCATTTACACACTTACTAAAGAAGGTCATTAATTTCTCCTAGAATGAAGAGTGACAAAAAGCCTTTTAACATCTTAAGGAATATCTAACCAATCTACTTGTTTTATTTCCACCTATACTGAATAATCCATTATTACTTTCCATATCAGTGACTGAAAATGCCATGGGGGCACTCTTAGCATAGTACAATTAATAAGGTAAAGAGCATGTCATTTATTAATTGAGATAAACATTGGTCATATATGATAATAATTATATGTCATTGAAAAACCCTATTTATTTATGGTTTTCATAACATAAAATTTGATGAAAAATATGCTCATTGTCATTACCAAAGTCCACTTAAGTATCTGTATACAAAGGAAAATGTAGCTGACCTATTAATCAATACTAGCTTGGAGAAGATAAATCCTACTTACACTTTTGATTATTGATACATTATGTATTCAATTTCATGACCAATATGGATCCATTAAACCTAACCAAGGGATACCTTACCATAATAATATAATTAGAGAGGGTAACAAAGCCTCTAGTCAAAAAACAACATGTAATAACTCTAGCTAGGTCCTATGCTTTCATAGTCACCAAGTATATGTAAAGTACAATCTAATCTAATGATCACCTAAGATTTTGATACAAACTAGGGTTAATAAACATAAAAATAAAACATGCATAAAGTAATTCTAATTAATATATGTATAGATAAATACCTAATGCACGGATAAAACTATATATTCAAAATCTATTACTTATGTTACTTCTATCTACTAAAATATAGGAGTAGAGTTAAATTTAACTTACCTTGAAGATGAACCCATCAAGACTCAATCTCTCCCTTATCTAAAGGTGATTTTCAAGATATTATTGTGGTTTATAAGGATAAATAAGAAATGCATAAGCATCCAAGACTTTTCCACAATATAAGATTATTCTCCAAGCATAAACCTTAATCAATAACTCCTCAATTAGAATGGTCGATGAGCAGATTGTAAAGAAGTGAAAATGAATAATTAACTCTGATGTCTCTCTCTAAAATGTCAAAATCAATGTTTATATATAGTTGAATCTAACCCTAAACCTTTCTAAAAGTTTAGTTGATAGTGTTAGACCAATTTGACTATGTATCATTATTTGATAAAAATAAGTTAAGTCCTAATTTAGGTTAGCCAAGGCTGATCTAGACCCATAACATGTTTTTAAAAAAATAAATACAAGGATGAACCAGGCTAATAATGTACTATGAATTTTCAAAAAGGATTTTAGGCTAAGGTAGGGGTTATGTAAGGTGGTGAATTTCATAGATAAGTGTGTAATAAAGGTGTTAAAACTTAGGTAAGTGTACAAGAGAAGGTTATGAGATAGAAAGTGGTGGTATATGGGAAAACAATCTTGTAAAACACCAATGGTCTGCCCACTCCTTTCTCGGTGTACCCTTTAAGGCATGCACTCAGAGAGTTTAAGACTCAATGGGTTCTTATAAGAGAGAAAGAATTGGTAATTTATAAAATTTGAAAATATTATATAATATATATAATATTTTCAAACTTTATAAATTACCAATTCTTTCTCTCTTATAAGAAACCATTGAGTCTTAAACTCTCTGAGTGCATGCCTTAAAGGGTACACCGAGAAAGGGGTGGGCAGACCATTGGTATTTTGCAAGATTGTTTTCCCACACACACACACACACACACACACACACACACATATATATGCCCCACTCTAAGATCATCACATGCCACTCAGGTATAATAAGGGATGGTGCTTTGAGAAAAGAACATCACAATATACAATGCTAAAGATAAATAAATTATAGTATTTTAAAGCATAAAATAACTAAAAGCAAGTTAATAAAATGAAATAAATAAAAATTAATTTATATGTTCCTTCACTTACCTTTATCATTGAATGGTTGTCTACTATTTTTGTAGTTATAATCGTGGATGACACAAAGAATACTTTGGACAAACCCAAGGATACAAAACTAAATAGAAAAAAAAACACAAGAAATCTAAGATAAATGACACATTGTGGGCAAGATGTACTTTGAAATTTGGTAAGTTGGGGTGATAAATGTAGGACCCAATGACCAACCCAAATTTTAGATTAATTCAAGTAACCAAAATTCCAAGGCTACTAAATGACTAAAAAACTCAAACAAGTAAAGCTTAAGTAATAAAGGCAAACAAACCAATTCAATCTAAGGATACAAATAAAAAAATGGTAATCAAACATCAATGTGAAATCCTTAACAATCCTTAAACAAATATGGGCAAGAAAATATTAAAATAACATTGATGAGTGAGTAGTAACAATCCTTACTCAATCATCAATGGAAAAAGTGCATAAAAGGGAAAATAACATTGGTTAGTTAGAAGTAACAAGGCAACATCACTCAATAATGTTAAAAGTGCATAAATGTGGAAATGAACACATGTGTCTATAAAAAGGGAAGTAAAATAATGAAACATATTTAAAATAAACCAATATAATTTTATAAATGTAAATAAATTATGTAAGGAAAGTAATCCATGGTTACTCAAGCATACTCTTTTATTGTAAAGATAAATAAAACCAAAATAAAGTGGTGCTATCATGTTTTCATAATTGAATAAAAGGTAATATATAAGTGGGAAAACAAATTTCGAATGAAACATGCCTATCAAGGGGTAAAATGAAATGGGTGGTGGGGAAAATGAAGGAAAAATAAAGTTAGAGAAAACCTTTATCAAAGTCAAGACACTTAAATTAAGTTTTTCAAAACAAGAGGACTTTCAACATTAAGGAATCTAAATAAATTTTCATAACCACACAACTCTTTGATCATCAAATTAAGCATGAATATCATCCCATGAAGTATATATGCATGAAAATTAAAATGGATCTACCTTCCCACAATGTGTTCCCCATTCTTTAGGCCCCATTATAGAGTTGTCAGTCTACTATGAATATTGGGTACTTGTGTGAGAAAGTAGGTAGAACTAAATTTTTTTTTCTCCTATTCCAATCTAGTGGCCTACCACACTCCAATGGATCTTGACTCTATCATGATTCCAAATATGGAGTTTGAGATTTGATTAGAAATAGGAGATGTGATATGAATTACATATTTTAATAAGATTTTACTTTTGAATTTATAAGTTGATTTTTGTATCATTTCCTTTTGTTTAAAATGATTTGGATATTAAATTTTTATGGGTTATCTATTCCTCCACCATAGGGATTTGGAGAACCAAAAATGGGTGCTAAAAATGATAATCATTTGAAATACTTTGGACTTGGCTGCTAAGAAAGATAACTTAGAGAGAATGGTGTTTAAAAGTCTTATTAATTCATGTTAAATAAAAATACTATCATAACTTTGACCTTGTTTAATCTAAATTTAAATTAAAGGAAAGTAAATCAAAGGAAATTAACATGAAACAATTTAAATTCCTTCAAATCACAAAAAATGTGAGAAAGGTTAAAAGGGATACAATGACAGATAAGTATGAATATTTATCATAATAATTTATGTAAGCGGATGAAAACATGCTAACATAGTTTGTTATGAAAGTCTTATCCATTAAAAAAAATAAAAACAAAATATAAGTATATGGGATAAAAAAACTTGTGATAAAAAAACTTGTAACCATTTCCTAATATTATATAAAAGGTACAATTAGTTTAATAAAGGTGGTTTTTGGAATAAAAATGTTGATTTTATAAGGATATCCTTATCCTATACATGGTATTACACAATAACTCATAAATGATAAAAACCAAGGTGGTGTAAATAAAGGCAAAAAAAGGAATTTGTGAGGAGGGTTTGGTCCTATCCATGGTCAGATACTGCAACTCACAAAATAAAAATCCAAGAGGGCAAAAAAAGTCATTGGAAGATAAAAAATAGATAGAAGCAAAAACAATTCATGAGGAAGATCGGGTCCTATCCATGGTATTACAATGCAACTCATAAGAAAAAGGAAATCAAAACACCAAGAGAGGGAACTAAGGTTTATGGAAAGAGAAGACTGTTACAAAGGGTGAGACCCATGAAAAAATCCTAAAAAAAATGTTTGTAGGATATCATATAGAAATATGATAAGAAGGAAAATATCTAAGCAAAGTAGTTGATCAAGAATTTCATATTGGCGGGCTCTTTAAAAACATGGAATTCATTATTTTAGAGGAAATATGTGCTAGGACCAAGAATATATTTAACTAAATAAGGGACCCACCATTTTTGGGCATATTTAACTTATTTATCATGGGTATAGTATAATTTAAAGAATAGATCACCAATGTTGAAAGTGCAGACTTTAACCTTTTTATTATTTTTCTTGGCAATATGATCCTTGTATTGGAAATTATGTTGTAGAGAGACTAAATAATGTTCATCAATAAGATCAAGACCATGAAGGTGAGATTCATGTAATTCATCATTAGGAATGATATTATGAATAGATATACCTAAGAAGGGAAGCTCAACTTTTGAGGGTAGGATAGACTCAGAATAATAGACTAGTGAGAATGGTATTACCCCAATGGTAGTATGAATGCTAGTATGATAGGCCTAAAGAACAGGATATAAATGAAGATTCTGATCCATGTTGGTTTCATAGATGGTGTTTTAAATTATTTTATTAAGAATTTTGTTGGTGGCCTCATCTTGGCCATTACACTGTGGATGATAAGGGGTGGAAATTTTGTAGGATATTTTAAATTTAGAACATAGCTAATTCATGTCCTTGTTCTTAAAATTGATGCCATTTTCATAAATTATAATATGGAGAACACCAAAATGAAAAAATGATTTGGTTAAAGTTAAACTTGTAAATGGTAGTTCTCATGATTTTTATGAGAGGCATAGATTCTACCCATTTGGTAAAATATTCCATAGTCATGATGATAAAAGAATGCCCATATTGTGACCTCGGTAGTTTTTCAATGAGATATAATCCCCACATGGAAAATGGCCAAGGATATTCCACATTTTGGAGCTCAATTGGTGGTGATTGGATTAGATCATCATAGAGTTGGAAAGAACTACACTTTTTATCACAATCAATAGCATCCTTTTCAAGAGTAGGCCAAAAGTAATCCATATGTAGGAATTTTCATGTTGTAGCATGTTTGCTATAGTTACAATTGAAAATTACCCCATGTTCTTGTTCAAGGGGACGAAGAACCTCATATTTCATTACACAACAAAGTAGGGTACCTTTGACATTATGATAATAAAGTGTGTTATATCAAAATAATTATTTAAAATCTTGTTTGTGAATTATAGTTTGTGGGAATGTGTGTTTGGAGGATAAGTTTGATGTTTGAGAAATTAGATAATGTTTTATACCATAGTCTATGTCAAATGGTGACAACCTCAATATAACAAATAAGTGAATCTTGTCATTAAATATAAGATAGGGACTTTATTATTTGAATAAGAAATTGAGAAACATTAATAAATTGATGTAGATGAAATGAATATTTTGAAGAAGGAAGATAATTATTAATAGAGTTTGGATCTCTTAGAATGGGATCGATGGTAAAAGAGGTGAATTCTTTGGTGAGGGTAGTGGAAATTTGGTGATAAGTGGTAATATTTTAAATTTTACTTTAATAATCACCATTAACCTAATGATAGATGAGTTGGGAGTCACCCAAAGCATGCAGATATGTAATATCTAAGTCAAGTGTTGTGCTCATGCCTAAGATTAATGCTTCATATTCTACCATATTATTAATGACATAAAAAGTGAAATATAATTCCAAAGGGATTATTTTACCATGAGGACTAGTTATAATATAACTTGACTTATATCCTTGGAGACATTTGGTATCATAAAAATGTATGGACCATCTGTCTTCATCTAAATCAATGTTGATTTAGGTAATTTCTTGGATATCTAATTTTGATTTAGTAGTATCAAGAGTGACATATGTATATTCTTGATTCATTTTTTCTAAGTCAAAAATGAAATTTTAAAAGTAATCTTTAAGAGATATAGATTGATTGAGACCTTCAATATAGATAATGTTATCATTAGGGAGACTATCTTGAAGATGATTGGTAGCTGGTATGGGTGTTGTTATAAGTTGATAAATAATAAATTTCCATTTGACATATTTGTGTGTTATGATGTGAAGGTCATATTATATTAAGATAACCATCCACTTTCTAATTCTATATCTAGGTAGAAAGGCTTTCGAAAAAAGTGATGAAGTGGGTTGGAATGAACTATGGCATAAGTTATTTGATAGAACATGTAGTGAAAATGATTTTCATCTAAAAAATAGATAGAGAGGCAATCATGTTATACTTTTCTATAACATGTTTCATAATCATTGAGGTCTTGGCTAATATAGTAAATAACATACTCTCTTCTAGTATCATCTTGTTAGGAAAGCATTTCTCCAACTGATACAGGTATATAAGAAGTGTAAAAAATAAAAGGAAAATCATTGGAAGGTGCATGAGGGTAAATAGATGGAGAAATAATTATTTTATGTTTTTAAATTAATTATAATAGTGATCAGTCCATTCTAAAGCATTAACTTTATTAAGAAGGCAATTAATAGAATAAATATGAAAAGCCATTTTGAGGATGAATCATCAGATTGCCACAAGCTTGTTTAGGTAAGTAAAAATGTTTGGAATGGATAAAGGAATAGGCATGTTAACTAAAGAACTTATTTTAGTGTGATAAACATCAATACCATAAAGAGATACTAAGAACCCTTGAAATTTACTAGATGTAACACCAAAAACACATTTGTAGGGGTTGAGTCTAACTTTATATTTGACGAGTTGATCAAAGATGATGGTAAGGTCAAAAATATGGGTTTTAATATTTTTGGATGTGGAAATGAGATCATCCAAATATATCCCACAATATTGTGTATAAGTTCATGGAAAACGTGGTTCATAACCTGATAATAGGTAGTTCTAGCTTTTTTAAGGCCGAATGGCATATTAACATAGAAATAGGTATCCCATTATGTAGAGAATGTTATCTTTTATTAGTATTTATGGGAGATACAAATTTTATTTTAGACAAAAAAAACCATTCATAATGAATAATATTTCATTTCATATCCAATAGTGGAATATATGATGGTATCTATTGAAGGTAATAGAAAATTGTCTTTGGGATAAGCAAGTTTGAGATTGTGGAAGTTGAGGCATATATGAATAACCATGGTAACATTTTTTGAATAGGAAAAATATGAAAACCATTTATAATATTCCACAAGTTTAATAAACTTGAAATTTAATAGTTTTATAAAAAATATAACATAGGTTGGTAACTTCAGGTGGAAATTTCCACTATTTTTACTAAACAGGTTTGGTGTTAGGATATATGATAATGTTGTGTACCATGATACTAAGATTGATTATAGGTATTTATTAATATGATCAAACAAAATTATCATGATATTTATCCGAAAATATACTAAAGTTATCATGCTTGGTGAACATGAGTTCTCTAGAAATAGTTATAGGTCAAGGACATGAAGGTGTTCCATATTCTATTCACATGGTTTCCTCAATAAGCATAGCACATATGTCTTGAAAATGATATGTAACATTGGGAAGAGATTAAATGAGATTGGTTTTTAGATAAATTCTAGAAATGAAGTTGTTAAAATGAATGTCCTTTCACTTTAAAATCCCAACTTTGTGATGTTGACAGGGAATTTGAGGTTCTCAGTTCATAGATGAATTCAAAGATAGATTCATCACTAAGTGACATAGGTAGACATCCATACTATTCCACATCTACTTCAAGATGAATGATTTTTTTACCATGTAAATTGTATTTAGAATGTATTTGGTGTATATATATGGATTTAGAGTCAAGAATGATCTTGGGAGTAGGTGGAACTATAGAATAAGTTTGATTAGGTTTAATTGGTTGATAACTATGTGTATCTTTAGAATCATTGATGAGGAGAGAATATGGTAGAGTAACTAGTGTGATAAGAGGTATAGAAGGGTTTTAAAGTTTTAAAGGTGTGATAGCTAAGATTTGTTCAACCACCCAAGGAGTATCAATAAGTGGAGAATCAACTGGAGGCACATGACATTTAAGTGCTAACTCAATATCCATGAAAATGGTATGAACATCATGGTTAAAACCATGCATTTTAGCTAAGAATTTTTTATAATGTTGAACGTCCAATTCTCTTGATTGAGCTTGGGACGTAATGTAGTTATCATCATATGTTGGAGAGATAGTACATGCTTATGTCTCTAAAATAACATCTGAGGGGGAGACACCTAGATGTCTAAATTTTATACAAGACATGGTTAAATGGTATTGAAATAGATTAGCCAATCCATAATAATTACAAGTGAAATCATCTTTTAAATAAGATTTTTTATCCACATTACATGGAGGAGGGAAATCAGTGATCTCATCGATAAGAGGGATGGTATGATCATGATGTAACAAAGAAGGAGGAAGCCACTCTAAAATGTAAGGAGGTATATTGGTAGTATTTCATGTGTTTTGTAAATCATTTGGTTCATCATCATTAGAATTGACAAGAGTGACATGTAAGTCTAGATCCATATTGATAAATTTTGGTAATGATGAACTATTAATTTTTGGAATAGTGGGAATCCAATACTAAGATTTAGTATTGGGTAGTTGAATACTCCATGGGTTTGGATCAACCTCATGTTTATACCATTTACCATTATGAATAAATTTTATACATTGGCTACCATAATAGATAATAGCTCTCATGTGATGAGTCCATGAGCATCCTAGGATTATATTATAAGATAATGGTAAATCAATGACCATAAGATTAGTATGTATAGTTTTGGGTCCAATAGTAATAGGGAAACAAATACAACCAAGCAGTGTTTGATTGGTCTTGTTAAATGAATTTTAAAGTATTTTACTTAAGATGATCTTTGTAATACCTGAGTTGTTGAATGAGTTAAATAGATGTCATATTATTTCTTGACCCTTCATTTACTAATTTTTTGAAAATGAGGGTGGTATTAAGGGCTATTTTGATAAAGATATGTGGATCATCAGCTTGAAAGAGAATTTCATCATTGATAATTTCTTCTTTAAGGAACTCTATTGAAAATTTTAAAGAAGGATAGATAGTTTCAATGGTATTGAATTATGTGGGTTGAGGCTCATGACAAGGTTATTCCTCTTGTAAGGAAGATGGTTCTTAGATTTCTTGCATTTATTGCATTAGTAATTTACTATGATAGGTAAAAGTATGAACTAACTCCATGAGAGGAATTTTACAAGGCATAAAGTTAAATTCTTATAAGAACTTCCAATGAGTTTTGGAAGAGGAAGAACTAAAATGAGGCTTGGAAGGTACAATATGTTTATGAGGAAGAGAATTAGTTGGAGGTTCAAATTAAGGAAATGGTTCCTCATTGGTTTGTAAAGGTAAGTTAGTGGTAGTAGAATATTTGACAAGTTGTTATTATAGTGATGGTATATTTGGTTTTGTAATGAGATCTTTGTGGGCCAATTTTCATTGATAATTGACCTTAGCTACATTTACATATAGGGAATTGGTATAGTATTTATCATAATCAGTGTCAATAACATAAATATCTTTATTTTATTATTGAGGGTTAGATGTAGATTAAAAAAAATTGATTTTTAGAGGAAGAAGATTTGAAATCTTGCTTATTTTGAGAGTAATTAACATAATATTGATGACAAATTTTGATCATGTCATCATGAATTTAATGAATCTCTACCATAAAAGAAATAAATTTTTTTGTAAACCCCAAAGATGTCTCATGGTAATGACCTATATTGGCATGAAACCAAAAATATTGATCAGAAACATACCATTTAGGGGGATTATTAGGATACATGAATGGTTTAAAAGGCACTAAATGTTGCTTTAATTATTTCATGGTTAATGATGCATGGCAGGATTGGGTATTTTAAACTTTGGTTACTCTTGATTTGGGTTGTGGAGGATTTTTGATTATCAGATTGGTTAAATTTTGGAAATATTATTTAATGATTATAGTGTTATCTTTAAATTGTTTCATTAGGAAGTATTGATGAATAACTTGGTCGAGAGCATAATTTAATGTTTGGGGAGTAAAATTTTGAACCTTGTATTGAAGTGAAAGTGTTAAGGTCATTTTGAAAATTTTAAATAAGTTGTCATCAATCATGTTGTGATTAGTCTTGTGAGACAAATATTTTTATCATTTGATATAATCATGAGTTTATTCTATAGGATATTTATCAACATTGATTAAATGACTAAGATAATTTCTAGGAAGATCATTATGTTGGAATTCTTTAACCAAAGGATTGACTAAATCCTCAATTTTTTATATAGAATGTTGGGAATTAGCTTATACCATTATAATAAATCACTAGTGAATATTTTAAATATAAGTTTATTAATTGAGAAGGTATTAGTTTATGTACACTCTTTATTAAGATTATTGAATGCCTTCAGAAAAGATACAAGGTCTTTATTCCCATCATATTTAATAGTTGGAGATATATTACCAATATCAATAGAGACATTGAAAGTGGATAAAGGCTCATTTTGAATGTGTTAAAGCATATTATTTTGCATGATAGGTTGGGGAATAACATTTATTGTTATATATTTAAGAGGTGGAGGAATAAAACTTTTATTATTTTGGGGAAGAATAATGGGAGGATGATTATCCATGTTTATCAAATGATGTTGTGTTACATCATTTGAGAGGTTTTATATGTTTGCATGATGTGTAAGAATTCAAGTTATATCAAATGGTGGGTTATTTTTCATAGGAGGATTCCCTAAATTAGTATTATGGAGAAGATTGATAGGAGGTGGGTTTCCTATGGGGTTATTGGTTAGGATTGTATAAATTACCCTAGAATTATGGTAAGATGTTTGATGTTTGGAATTATATTGATAAGTATTAAAAGGATATGATCCACCAATCTCATATGTTGGAGTAATTTGAACCATGTTAAAATTGAAATATAAGGGAGGGGAAGATATGATACAAGAGTGAGGATCCTCTTTGGTAGTGAAGGTAAAAATAAAAGCACATCCCATATAGTGTCTAATTGGATTTAGATTGTCCATAAAGATCCTGATAGGGTATTTCATGATGCTTGAATAAATAATTTAAGATCAAGAAGTACAAAGAAAAAAATAGAGATAGATTCAACCACACACATACTAGTATCAACCAATAACTACATAGTTGATTAGGTCGATAGAAACTTTGAAAAAAGGTCCATATAATATGAGGCAAAATACATAGTTGAACTGGTCAACTGTGTGTTGTAAAGGATAAAATTGAAATAAGATAAAAGGATACATAGTTGTATGGGTTGACTATGTACTATAGATGAAGAAAATGAATAGATGAGAAAGATACACAATTAGATAGGTTGATTTTATACTTCAAATGGGGAATTGAATAGGCTAAAATGATACATAGTCAGATAGGTTGACTGTGTATTCAAGGCAAACATTATGAACATTATATAAGAGACTATGTCAATAGAGATGATATTGTTCTAGAAATAGCAATTTTTTTAAAAAAATAATATATAATCAAATGAAATGAAGCACACAATCAATGGGATATATGTGATTGATCCAATGGGAACACACAACATAAATCTTGCACTAATGTTGTTTATTGTAAGTTTTCAAATACATAATACAATGATCAAAGAGAAATTAGAAAGTTTGATGTAAATTATAACTAATTGGTCATTCATAAATTTTGTTACTGTATAATAAAATTTAAAATTAATGTGATGGGATTTGGTTTTAAGAAGGAACTAGAAAGCAATATATGGATAGTTTTAGGTAGATAATGCTAAAAGGGATATATATTAGCAATGATACTAGCTTGGTATTAGGGTCTAACCCATCACTTCATAATCATATAGTGATAAGGGTTTTGGTTGATTTACCAATATATACCATTAACCATGTGTTTATACATGGATATGAAACCAAGTTGTCTTCCAACTTGGTGATGAAATCTAAGTAGGTAGACATTGGGAAGAAAAATGTTTAATATTTTTTTGTGTAAAGTGATTTAGAAGTGCATGAAAAAGATAAAAACAATGTGACTATATTTTTAAATTAAAAAAATACCTATTTAATCTATGTTTGTTACTCTAAACATGCAAGCAATTGAACTAAAAATTAAACTAATTACTAGCAATAATAGTCTAATTTTTTGACTATGAAAAGTATAGAGTTGGTTTAGGTGACATTGTATACACAAAATATAGAACATAGTCGATAAGGTCACTACTATTCTACAAAATCAAGATACGAAAGAACACAGTAGAATAGGTTGACTGTCTTCTACATAAAATAAAGGATATAAAACTATGTCAAGTTAGCCAACCTAGTTTTTTATAGGTCTACATTTTTATACATAGTGAAATTGTGAAAAATAATATTGTAACTGAAAAACTAAAATTATATAGAAGGTAAGACTGAACCTTTGTGATTTTGAAGATTTTGAGTTTGACAAATTTTATGTTGTGATACTCAAGTGATGATTAAAATATTTTTTAATAGATTTGACTGGATCAATGCAGATGGTAGAACCTGTGTGCTAAAAAGAATATGTAAATAGAGTTGACTAGCTCAACTATGTCTTCACACCTATATGTTAAAAAGTAATAATTATAAATAGAGTCAACTGGATCAAGTAAGTATGAAATCCTGTAATTGAAGAAGAAGACTATGTCAAGTTTATTGATCTAGTCACCTATATTTTAAGAAGACCTACATATATATAGTAAAGTCATTTTGGATAGATTATGTGTTAGACTTGCACATATACTATTATAAATATATCAATAGATTCAATATAGAAAGGAAAAAATAAAAATATATAATATGATGACTAAAATAATGCATGAAACAAAACCTATAATTTTTTATTCACATTGAGTTCATCATAATGTATACAAAAGAAAATACATCCGACATATTAATAAATCCTATCTCAAAGAAGATAAATCCTACTTGCACTTCCAAATTTTGATATATTATATATTTGGGGTCATGACCAAGATGGATCCACTACACCTAATAAAGGGATATCTTACCAAAAAAAACATTAGAGAGGGTTCCAAAGCCTCTAGTTAAGCAACACCAGGTAATAACCCTAGCTAGGTCTTATGTTTTCATATTCACTAATTAAATGCAAAGTAAACTAAAGTCTAATCTAGTACTCACCTAAGCTTGTATCACAATGTGGGGTTAATAAACATAACAATTAAACATGCATAGAGTAATTCTAATTAATATATGTATAGATAAAACCCTAATGCATGGACAAAGAGCAATACATTCAGAATCCATTACTTATGCTACTTCTATCTACTAAAATAGAGGAGTAAAATTAGAGATACCTTGAAGATGAACCTATCGAGACTCAATCTATCCCTTGGAAAAAAGTGTTTTAAAATAGTTTGTTGTGGTTTTTAAGAATCACTAAGAAAGTCCTAAGCATCCAATACTTTTCCTCAAGATAAGATTCTTCTCTAAGTATAAATCCTAAGTAATAACTCCTCAAGTAGAATGGTTGAAGATCAAATTTTAAAGAAGTGAAAATTAATAATTAACTCTATTATCTCTCTCAAAAATGGAAAATGAATGTATATATATTTGAAGCTAACCCTAAACTTTTTTAATGTTTATCCAATAGGGTCGACCTACTTTGACTATATATTATTATTATTATTTGATAAAAACAAGTTAGGTCTCAATCTAGGTTAGCCAAGGCTGACCTAGACACATAACGTGCTTTTAAAAAATTTAATATAAGTTTGGCTTTGGTTTATAGTTTAATATAAAATATATAAAAAGGTTTTAAGATTAGGTGGGGGATAAGTAATACAGTGAATTACTTGGATAAGTGTGTAGAAGAGGTGTCAAAACATAAAAATGTGTACAGGAGAAAGTTATATAGATAATAAGTGGTGGTATATGGGACAACAATATTATAACTCACCAATGGTATACCCAATCCTTTCCCTTTACAACATTTAAGGCATACACTCAGGGAGATTGAGACTTGATGGGTTTTTATAAGAGAGAAAACATTAATAATTGATAAAGTTTGAAAATATTATGTGTATACTATATGTACAATATTTTTAAAACTTTATCAATTACTAATGTTCTCTATCTTGTAAGAACCCACTGAGCCTCAATCTCTCTAAGTGCATGCCTTAGGGAGTGCACAAGAAAATTAGTGGGAATACCATTGGTGATTCACAATATTTTCATCCCTTATCGTAACTTGTTATCTACACACTTATCTCATAAAACCATTTCCCTAAGTATTGCCTCCTATTTTGTACCCTCCTCTAGTCATTTAACACCTTCATTATTCCTTACCTAACCTAAAACATTTTTTTATTTTTTATGTTATACATTCATCCCCATCAACTTTATACTCTTATTTACATAACTTATTAGGGTCTAGGTAAACCCCTATTTGACTTAGTTCATGACCTAATTTGTTTTTGTCAATTATGATACTAGGTTGATTGGGTTGACTTTGTCAACCTAAAATTTTGGAAGGGTTTAAGGTTATATATGCCTATATAGACATTAATTTCACCATTTCTAAGATAAGATAAGAACAAGTAAGATATATTTTGCATCTTCTTATCCACCATTCTACTTGAAGAGTAAGCTTAGGGTTTCATATTTTCTTTGGAGATACAAATCTTGTATTAAGGAGAATTATTTTGGATGCATTGATGGTTTTATAGCTTAGATATGATTTACCTTTGTCGTCCTTACATACCAAAATAAACTATTGTGAGTAACCTTGGCCAAGGGAGATATTGAGGATCGACATGTTCATCTTCAAAGGTAAGTATTCCTAGCTTTGTTCCTCCTTTGTAAGAGTAGATAGTTATACATTTTCACTTCTTTTCCATTCATTAATATTTTTTATACATTGACATGATTATATGTATTCTATAAATTTTTAATTTTCATGTTTATTACCTCCATTTTGTGCCATATGCTGTGGTGATCACTAAATTAGATTTTTATTTACTCATTATTAGTTTAGTGAATATGAAAACATAGCACCTAGTTAGGGTTATTATGTAGTTTTGAATGATTAAAGGCTTTGGAGCCCTCCCTAGTGAGGTTATTGTGGTAATATATCCATTAGATAGGTCTCATTTATCCATCATCATCATGACCCTGATTATATAATTTTACCCCAATTAAAATTGTAAGTATGATTTATCTTCTCTGAGCTAGGATTGATTTATAGATCTACTGCATTTCTCATTGCATACATTTTGATGAACCAAACATGAATCTAACCCCTTTAAGTTTTCTTTAATGCTTTAATTTATATCATCTTATTATTTTTATATATTTTTGATTCTATTAATAAACAATCAATATAGTTATAATTTTTTATGTGCATGTTTAAAACATAATTACATCAAAACAACTATGTTTTATTTGTGCAAGTCTTCATTAGATACACATTATTAGATCAAACAGGTCAAAATAGTACCCTTATTCAATCCCAAAAAATAACACAAGGTCAAATAGGTCGACTCTATCATCTTATTCTCTATGTCAGTATTTAGATCAACAAACTAAGTCAAATAATTTGACTTAGTCAATTTATCCTTCTTCAACACATAAGGTTTTGCAGAGTTGAACTAGTCAACTTAGTTTACAAAATTTTGAAATTAGTATTAAAGGAACTTTAGCATAATATTTACAATCCTAATCATCATCAAAACCACCAAGGTTCCTCTCTTTCCTTTCTTAATCATTATGGTACTTCCTTTCATCTCTATTTTTTACAATTTAGTAATCTTCAAACTACAACCCTACATCCAACTAGGTCAACCTGGTTGACTTAGTTACATAGCTTGTCTTATGTATAAAATACTTAGTCAACCTATTTGACTCTACTCTTAAAGACTTTTAATTATGTATATAGTATCAACCCAATCAACTCTATTCTATAATATTTGCATTTAACATCATCTAAATCAACTCTTTGTTATTTAAAATTTGGGAATTAAAAACTATTTGCTAGTAATTAATTCACACTTTCATTTTCATTTATTTACATGCTTAGAGTAACTCACATAGTCTAAATAGGTGGTTTTTCAAATTACCATTTAGTTACACTATGTTACTCTTTTTCACACACACTACCAAATCACACAATATTCAAAACACATTTAACACTTGTCTTCCCAAGGCCTACCTACATGGATTTAATCACCAAAGGGGAAGCCACTTGGTTTTTTAGCCAAGTTTAAATATTTGGTTAATTCTATATATTAGCAAAGCACTTGACACCCTTATCACTATGGGATTTTTTAAGTGAGGGGGTAGGCCCCAATACCAAGCCAGTACCATTACCAACATAAATTCCTTTTAACCTAAATGTCCTAAAATCATCCATCAATTGCTTTCTAGTTCCCTATTTTTAGCCAACTCTTCTATCATGCTTGAATCAATACTTTATAATAATTTAATAACACATAGGATGATAACATAGAATTTAATTTTTTAGTTGATTGCTTGGTCTATGATCATTATGTGTTATATTGTAAAACCTTTCATTGTCTATCATTGGTGCAAGGTTTTATGTTGTGTGCACCAATTGGATCACTCACATTGATCCAATTTTGTGTGTGTTTGCTTTCATTTATTTCTTCACTTATATTGTAAAATGTTTCCCTATTTTATCACACTATCCTTCTACTTAGTATAGTCTCTTATAGATTATGTTTTCCCTTATTAGCAGTACACAATTGACCTATTTAACTGTGTAATCTTCTCATCCTACTTTATCTCCTATTCTACAATACAAGTTAACCTATACAATTTTATCTCCTTTTCTACTAGTTAGGTTATAGAACTAATCAATTGATTTGATATTATATCCTTATCATCTTAGTTTCATACCCTATCAGTAGTATAAATTCAACCTATATGACTCTCTACTCTTTTCTACCTACTATATTGTAGTACATAATCAACCTATTTGACTATGTATCCTTTCTACTTCTTTAACTTTGTATTAGATTATCCTTAATCTTTCTTTCTCATCATGAACTTATTATTTTATTAAAATATTGAGTTGAACTCAAAAATATGATGAAATTTACCAACCCCAATAGGTTTTACCATAATCAGCTTGTGGCTCCTACCCTAGATGAAAGTAATGTCCATGTAGCAACTTACACTACAAACTATGGGACCCCCCTCCATTCATCTTCAATTAACAACCCTCTCTTCTCCTTAGAAGATAATCTTGAATTATAATATACTCCAAAAATGCTTTTATTCATCAATGAATTTCTTCAACATCAAGGAAAATATCCTTATACTATTTACCATCTTATGATAAGTGGTCAAATAAAATAGCCCCATTCACCTTCCCCCACATTCTCATATTTATTTTGGAACACTATCTTCTCTGCCTCTCAACCTCATCCTTATCTTTTGACCCCTTCTCATACTATGACATCTTCCTCTCTGATTTCTTCTACCTCTATGCCTAGTATCTCTACTAATATGGTAGGTTGTACATCTAGTGGACCTATTATAAGACCTTATCTTCTCAATTATTCCACTAGTGCATCATTTGATCCACATTTTAATCATTCCTCTAGTTCTACTTTATCTCATCCCTCTACTAGGGAATCCTTTTCTACATAAAAAAATCATGGTATTAGTGCCTCACTTACTAATAATTCCTCTAAATCTACTAATAGCACACATACTAATAGCACCCTTAGTGGTAGTCACTAATACTAATGATAATGCCTCACATAATACAAATAACACCACTTAAACCCATAAACTTATATTTCAAACTATTAATCAAATGAACACTTTCCAAGCTAATAATGCCAAACATATGATGAAAATGCAAAATCATCTCATCCACCTTCAAAATCACCCTCAATAGGTTTTCTGTGGAATGCATAACCAACATGCCACCCACCTCCCCTTAGGGATTCCCATGGTAATCATATCCATTGATCTCCTCTTGTTAACAAAAAAATCAAGTAAATTCAAAATGAACCTCTTACGCCTCAAATTGATAAGATAGATATAGAAGGTATCACCCATACCATTAGTTATAATGAGTCAACTGACCCCACTCTATACTTCAAAACATTTGTAAATATATATAAATATTGGGTCTAGTTAAATACTTTTTTTTCTAACAAGTTATAAGTAAAAACTCTCTTTGGAGATGATTTATATTGGTATAACCAAATCAAATCTTATTACATCACTAGTTTGGAATATTTAGTCAATGTTCTAGTCTAAGAGTTTCAAACTAGTGACCTGCCTAAAAATACTTTGGCCCATTTTATTAATTATAATAAACTTGAGATAGAAACCACACAAGCTTTCATTGAATAGTGGAATACCTTATCTAAAAAGTGTGAACACAATATGGTAGATGATAAAAAAATTCATCTATTCACCGATGCTCTTTATCCTTGGTTGTAATATTGGGTCCAAAATCTCTCTCTCTCCATGTAATTTAAAAGAGGCCATTGAACAATCCAAGTGCCAAAATTTCCTCATGAGTCAATTTGAGATATCCCAACCTTCTATGGGTACTCTCATGTTAATCAAAAATAAAAATAATCATGCTACTAATGATGGTGTCACCGATTGTTATGATATTACTCATATTATTCAAGCTATGATTCCCAACTAGGATCCAAAATAATCTTACCCTCCCAACCACATCATTATCCTCATTTATCTTTAGAAAATAACATAAATGTTCATAAACCTTTATCCTTAGTGTCATTACAAAGGCATCCACTGAGGCCTCTTAAATGAGAGTGTGATCCCTCTCATCCCATGAGATCCAGGTAGGATCTAGATAAATTTTGTTGGTTTCATGCTAGTTGGGGTCATTCTCATGGAACATGGAAATAAATATGTAATTTGGATAAGTATTTTCTCCTTGGTCCCAATTTTAACCATGATTCTATCATTCTTAAACATCAACAAGCTTGTGACATTGACTTCAAATCCTATGAAACACAAACTAAATCTCAATTTTTGAATTAGGCTAATACTCATTTGACCATCTATAAATATTCTCTTCTAAATCACCAAGACAAAAATGATAAGCCTACTCCTTCTACCAATAATTTTGATAGTCTTATAGACCCAACTCCTAAATAGAAAGTTGTCAATATGACTAATATGTGAAGGGTAGTTACCTTCATTAATTCTCATCCCATCCACACTCCTCAATCATCTCATACTTTTTGTGTTATCCAAGTCTCTTCCCTGACTCATTTAATAGAGTTGAGGCAAGAAGACCTTATATATTTTGATGAACCAATTCTAACACCTCCCTTGGATAACACTTCTCATACCATTTATACCACTCCTCTAACTTATTTACCTATAACTAATGATACTCAACATTCTATTAAAACTTCTTCCAATTAATCTCAAACCAGACCTATGTTAACTACCCCATCCTCTCAATACAATCAACAAAATTGTACTCTAATTAAACCTCCTACATCTTATCAACGTAAATTCACATGCACTTTCACTCCTCCTTTTGAGGACCTCCTTCAACACTATGCACGTCTTTCTAATAGTCCCATTATGGGTTATGATGAGTGGGATCCTATCATAGAAATAACTAATCTCCCATGTCAAATACCATTTCTCAAACTTATGTCAACTTATCCATGTCATTATAATCATCTTATGCATCTCTTATTTGATATGAACATTCCTCATCCTCCCCTAGAAGGATGTAAAGCCACCTTATCTAGATCATAAGATAGAATTTTACAATAGTGCAGAGAGATGTCCATACATGTTGATGAAGTAATGGACATTTCTCTTTCCCTCAAATTCCCCATTGCCTCTATTATCCGTAATGATATTATAATTTGTATAGATGATGATCCCCTTTTTATCAGTGTTTAAATTGGTGATATATAATTCAAGCATGCCTTGATTTATGAGTGTTCAGGCACTTAGTTTGCCTCTCTAGATTTTATCAAAACACTTAGATATTTTTAATATAATATTAAGTATAGATTTAACACATGTCAAGGATATGACCAAAGGAAAATTCATCCCTTAGGTTGTGTATGGCTTCATATTACCATTCCACTATCACTATTTGAGTTAAGGTAATGATTTTAAAATTTCCTCTATCTTATAACATTTTTATTAGTAGGACATTAACTCATCACATGAGAGTAATTTCCTACTCCACCTTCCAATGCATTAAATTTTGTCAATAATGGTTCAATCTATAGGATTCAAGGGGACACTAACCCTTTCAATTTTGAATAATTCTAAGACCATGGCATATTCAATATTCCAACCCTAAAAACCTTTCCAAGTGTTCTATTTCATGAATATTAATGGTTTAGCTTTCTTATCAACTCCACATGAGGTTACAATGGTCATCCCAAACTCATCAAGAATATACCACATAACCTCTTCGATTCATATGATGATGATCCTAATGAGATCAATATAAATATCAAAACCTTGGATCTCTCACCTCATATTATCTCTCATCTTTCACCTTATTTAAGGACACATTCTTGTTAACCACCTAGTGATGATATACATGTTGTCTTAACCAAGACTCAGCATTCCATTCATCACACCACATCAAATGAAAAGGCCATAACTACCTATGTGATTGATCTTCGTACAATTGACTAAAATGATGATTTCACCTTAGATGATCCATTTTTAGGAGGTCTTATTTAGGCCATAGATATTAAAATTATTTGTTATCATTCCTCTTTAGTTAATTTATTTTATATATGTTATTACATTTAATCCTATATAATTCCTAATTTTACCACGTTTCCTCTTGTTCTTAGGGTAGAGATGGTGTGTACACCTCTAGTTTCTAAATATCCTCATAGGAGTATGCTTATGTATCATGTTATGCCTGGTCCATATCACTTTGATATATACCAAGACCCCTCTAGTTAACTTATCCCTAAGATGCTTGTAATTATCCTTGAACCTTCTGTGTATCCCACTATTACCTCAGCTAAGCCTAGTTTATATCCTATTACCACTCCCTCTATATTTGAGTCTCTTCTTATTTTTGATCCTATTAATCCTTTAGTCAATCCTTGCCCAATCTCTCCACTATCCCTACCTTCCCTTAGTGATGGTTTGTTCCCTTTACCATAGCTTGCTCCTTTTCCTACTAAATGGGCTGATCAACCATATTATGATATTCATAAATTTGTCTATAACTAGACTAGAGAATGTTCATTACACCATCCTTCCTTGGCTTCTAATTCCACTCCCTGTGTTAGTACACCCACAAAGTCTATGAAAAATAATTTTTGTTTCTTCCATGACATAGATAATCATTCCTCTATGAATTATCATCAATTATAGAAATATATTGACACCTTGTGTCGCACTAATCCTCATCCCAAAGACAAGGTTATACTTGCCCCAAAATTCTTACTTGAATATATTCCAAAATATGGAGAGGTATATTACCTATAACACCAATGTGGTACTCATCACACTAATCATTTATGCATCCTTTAATAACATCTTAAGTATCACTTCATAACCATTCCTAAGCCTACTAACCTTCCTCCCATAAGTTTCCCTCACAATAAGTCTCCCCCTTCTTTTCCTATGGCCCCTCCACCTATATTTTCTCCACCTGTCATTCCCTCACCCATGGATCCTCCTCCACTGATGACCCCTTCATATCCCATAGATTCCATTCCTATTTATTCTCCTACATGATAGTCCTCATCAACACAATCCTTTAGTCATTCTTACATTTTCCATCAAGGAGATTCAATGTGAAGTATTTCTCAACTTTACCTAAAGATCAAGACTTATTATATGTGATGGATAATTTATGTGGATAAATATTCCAATATTTATGAACATAATCATGGTTTTATTTCATTTCTTTCTTTATTTTAGATTGGACGTGTGCTCCAAATTTACATTTATCTATCTTATATCATTTGACATTGTGTCAAATTCTTATTTATCTTACATGATGAGTTATGTTTCACATTATTATTTGTTATGATGTCATTTTTTCTTCCTTATGTTCTCTTATGGATTATTTTTCATTAATACATACTTATTATCTATGTGTTCTTTTTTATGGATATCATATTTTATTTCATGATTGTTTTCTATCTTATCTCCATAAAAAAGGATAATTGTCATTATGACTTGGTTATACAAACCTTGATCCCCTTAATAATTCCTTATTTACCATTTAATTATCTATAAAAAATTCATCTCATTATAATCTCCTTTTATCGATATATGTTGGATATCCCTTTATTCCTTTTATTTCCTTTCACAAACTAAGCATACACATGGTTGAGACTTGAGATAACATGTTACTTCATATGTAAGATTAAGTGTTTCAGTAAAGTCATGTCTTTGGATACTTACCTAAATATCATTCATGTGTATCAGTTTATATCTCATGATTGGTTATTACAAGTCTGTATGGAAGAGGAATTTTAAAATCCATAAAAATTCAAAATCTAAATCATTTTACAAAAATTAATGACCTAAAAGGCAAGATTAAAATTTCTCAAAAGTTAAATCACACTAAAAGACATGATTATAAGCACATATCCTTTTTATAATTTAAGCTTAAACTCCATAATTGGCCTCATGATAGATCTAGGTCTATTGGGGTACAATATGCTAGTAGATTGGAAAAGGAGAATAAAAAAATCTTTTAGTGCTACCTACTTTCTCATGCAAGTACATAATCTTCACAATAGACCAACAACTCTATAAGAGGTCCTATTGAACAATGAGAATGTTGTGGGAAGGTAGGTTAATTTTATTTTTCTTATTAAAAATAACCAAAATGATTTACTCTTAGTACCTCACTTATGTGCTTACACAACTTTGTGCCTATAGTGAATAGGTATCCTTTTTATATTGATGGTCACTAATCACTTAGTGTCTTTCTATGTCATTATTATGTATCCTATTTCCTAGGGTATTCTCATAATATTCCTACATTATGATATTACATTCCCTCTTTCATTCCCTAAAATTCTCATATTTTATCTTGAGAAATATTATTTTGTGTACTGATCACTCCCCCTAGGGATCCCATTTGTGAGTTTCAGTGTAAGATGTTAGATAGGACTAGGCCTTCCTAAACTATCACCAAAATTTCAAATTACCTTTCAAAACATCCCCTTTTAACACATATTTTACCCATTTTTTCTACCTCATTGGTTATCCATTTGAGAGTTTTAGTGTAAGACCATGGATAGGACTTGGCCTTCCTCACAAAATTTTACAATACCCAAGTCACAATGAAATTACATGTGTCAAATTTGAGATAAGTTGTCATTGATTATGAGTTACAAGTCATTGATATGATTCCCATCTTTATTTAGTATGTTTTATGTGTACTTTATTAATCTTTAAATTTTATCTTCTTATTTTATGATTGCATGTAAGAATCCAACCATTTTTCTTAAATTTTTCTTACTTCCCAATTTGAATTAGTGTGATCAATTTAAGTCCATTTTTCCAATTTTATTTCTCTTTTATGGTTCCCAACATGATTTAGTATGATTTATTGACTTAATTATTTTATTTTTCTACCATTTTCCTCTCACATGATTTCCATTTTATTACATTATTTTCATAGTTCTCAATGTGATATAGTGTGGTTTTACTTGTTTTAATTTGGTGCCAACCTTTTTTTGATTTAAAAACATTTTGTCTTATTGTTTACAACTTTTTGGTTTATTCTACTTAGTCATATTTTTTTATTACATATTTCCCATTGTGATATAGTGTGTAGTGCATTTTTTTATGATTAATTATATTTTTTCAATGTCCTCTTTGCATATTTCTTTTCAACCATGCATATGTACTACATAATGCTAGAAAATAAAACACTTTGCATATATTTCTCATATCTTTAAAAAAATCAAAATACATGTGATAGAAAAAAATATATCCATGAATCAACAACTACAACAAAAATATAACTCATGAGACTAAAATACAATTTCCAAAATAATATATCTCTATATATGATGTGTTTTATATAGTGGTACAAAATACAAAACAAATACATAGCTTTATCTCTACAACTAGGCTCCATCATGCCTATCTCATGGCCTAGTCATAATGTGCATAGATTCCTCAAACTATCCCCTCTACATAGTGCACTATAATGAATCTATCTATGATCTCAACCTAAATACCTATCCCTATAAGCTGGTCACTTGGGCGTAGACCTATCCCAACTAGATTGTGGTAGCCATATGTGCAACTCTCTCTTGAGCCATGGCCTACCAATGCTATGCCTCTCCTACTTCCACCCCTACTCAAGTATAAAATCCATCCCCACATGTTTGTAGCTACCTCTTACCCTCCCCCACCAGTCTAAACTAGCCCACTTAAACTAGGACATGTGTTACCATAGGGTTATCTAGTGTGGTGGGATCATATGGTGCCAACACCCTATCCAAAATGTCATGGTTTCCTACCATGACCAAGGATCCCCATATGACCTACTCTATCATAGGTTTTATAAAAACCAAAACCTAGATAGATATAAAATCACATATACATCTCAAAATGTAACTATCTTTCTAAGAACACATACAATTATTATTCTATCATAAAGATAAAAAATTACAACATTTCTTACATTTCCTAGTGTCACACCTTCCCCCCATCTATTTGTCTCCCAATGACAATCTCTCCATTGGATCATCCACTAAGCACCTTATTCATGCATCACTTCCCTATCAAAGCAAAGTCTAGATTCACCACTCATGCATGTCATGGGCCTCTCCTTAGAGGTTCCTCTATCGACTAGCTCTACCTTGGGCTGATTATTAGATCATATTTTATGACCATCTTCACTAGAGTTCAATCCTATTGATGCCATTTCTATTAGTGGTGTGTCTAACATGGTTTCTAATCCTACTTTTGTGCCTACTATGGTACCTATTATACCCTTGCATTCACATCCATGCCCTCTCTTGCTTTGGTTATTGGTTATTATGATTGACTATTGTATGGTATCAAACATCATAGCCTAATCATCAATCTCTTTAATGGTATTCCCCCTCATCCTCTCTCCCTCATATATCGATCATGTCATGCCCAAAAATTAGGAACTAATAGAGGCACCACTGGGTGTAGGAATCCAAACTTCCCTAATAATAATTCCACTAATTGAATCTTGGCCCATTAAGTATGATCTTCCATGATCCACACTCGATCTAGCCCTCACACCATGGTCACCCAACTAGGCCAAATAGTAGCAGTATGTGTGTAGGCCTACCAAACAATCTCTCCTAATGTAACTATCTATAGCACTATCACATGGGGTATAACCCATGTTACTTGGTCTTATCTCCATCTAGTAACCTAAGGTATCTTATCATCAACCACATGGGGTAACCCAATTGGTTGGTACACTAGGAACCTCTCATATATCCATTCACTCATTAACATCATTAGTCCCATGGTCTTCTATCTTATATACAACATCCCATATATATCATACATAATCTAGACCCAAATGATAGATCCAAAATCATAGATTACCCCCCTAATCCAAAATGGATTGGCATAAGGCTATTGTATACATTGTTACTTTGTCATCCAACTTGTGACACATCATTCATGTTATCAAAAGTCTAATCACAAATTTATAGATGTTTATAATCTATGCATTATACACATCAAATAGACTCATCCTCAGTCTTAGGTAGATCGTATTTGAGCATGTTTCCCACCTTGTTAGGGCTCATCTCTCTTCTAGATCATGTGGTGTCCCTATGATCACTGAGGTCCCTCTTATATGTAGTCTAATCAATGTATGAACATCCTCTAGTGTTATACCTACCTCTATGGTATCCTCATACACAACACATCAAAATGTGTTGGTCAACCATTCCCATCCTATGAGGAACATGAAAATGAGATCAACACTCAATGGGATTCATCTCATCTCTATGATATCTACCAGACCTAGTGAAACCAATATCACTTTGTCCACATCTGTCAAACATTTTAGTAAATATGGTAAACATGATGCATAGATCAATCAACAATATCTTTGCCACCTCTAAAAAATATCAAATAAATAGAAGATGTATTATATATCCATGTCATTCATGATCATGATACACTCTTAGAAATTTCACAAAAATAAGTAGGTTTGATTTAGTTTATTCATTTTCTACTAGATTGACCTATTACAAACTAAATCATCCCTATCCTTTATTAGGTATACTAGATCAGCCATTTTAAAATTCAACTAAATAAACCTCTTCAATACTTAATCAACCATCCTTTAGCCTAATAGTACTAAGTCATCCCAATTCATACATTGTAGTAATAAGTTGGCTACTTCAAAAACGCAAAAGTTAGCCCACTAGTACTAAGTCAACCCCCTTCCTTTACCAACTAAGTGGCCAACTACTACTAAGTCATCTTATTGGTTTTCCTATCTTCTACAGACTAAGTTGACCTAGTTGAATTTTTTGTCCATTGAGATGAATTTTTGACTAATTGACAAACATGCCTTGAGCCTTTATTGGTTTGAATCCTTCCTACCCAATACCCTATTTTACCCCTAGTGTCCTTAAAAATTTCTTACGATTCATTTTGGTGCCTAGATTTTTATATCAATTTTATATAATTCACTCAATTTCACAAAAAAATACTCAAAAAATTAACATTTTTAGTTTCTTACTTGTGTTGCACTTGTTATGGTTGATATGAATCCTCACCATATTAGTTATAATCTCCTCACCATCCTAGCTATCTGGTCTTTCACTAGTATATCAGATCTATATTTTCTTAGAGTAGTAAAAATACCAAATGAATTATTATTCAACCTATTTATATTTAATATTTTAAAGTATTTACCCTTTAAATATTTACCACTAGATTTCTTATTTTGATCATATATTTGTCTCTACTAACACTTTTTTGAAATCATAAAACGTTCTAGAATCTTGACATCATAGAGAATATTTCAAAATATTATATGTCCATGTTGTAAAAATATTTATTTTTTACTCTTTTTCACTAATCTTTACAAGTTCATCTAATGTTACTCACTTTGGACACTTTCACATTTCTCACATCTCCTTCTTTATCTACAGTACTAGGTAAATAAAGGTATGTGTTTTTCACTTTTATCCTTCCATTTCTCTTATTTTATCCTTAATACACTTTATTTAGCTTCAACATTGTGTGTCACTATGTTCTTTTCTTGAAGCACCATCTCATGTTTCACCTACATGACATGTCATGATCTTAGAGTGGTATATATGTATAAACATAATATTTTCAGAACTTTATCAATTATTGATGCTCTCTATCTTGAATTAACTAGTTGAGTTTCAATATCTCTAAGTGAATTATTTAAGGGGTGCACTAAAAAAGTGGTGGGTAGACCATCGGTGCTTCATAGGAATTTTGTCCCTTATCACCAATTTTTATCTACACACCTATCTCCTAAAACCATTTCCCTAAGCTTTGCCTCCTATTTTACACCCTTCTTTAGTCATTTGTGACCTTCATTATCCCTTCCCTAACCTAAAACCCTTTTTGATAGTTTATTTTACATAGTCAAGCCCATTGACCTTGTATTCTTATTGATAACACTTATTAGGGTCTAGGTCATCCCCTAACAAACCTAGTCTATGACCTAATTTGTTTTTATAAATTACAATACTAGGTATAATGGGTCAACCTTATCAAGTTAAAATTTTGGAACGGTTTAGGGTTAGATTCACCTATATATACACATTCATTTCATCATTTTTAATAGAAGAGAATAAGAAGTAAGATATATTACACATCTACTTATCCACCATTCTACTTGAGGATAAAACTTAGGGTTTCATACTTTCTTAGGAGATACAAGTATTGTCTTATGGAGAAGCATTTTGGATGCATTGATAGGTTGTGTTTCCTAGAGATGATTTATCCTTATCATCCTTACATACCACAACACTTCTTGCAAAGCACCTTGGCAAAGGGAGAGGTTGACGATCAATGGGTTCATCTTCAAAGGTAAGTATTCCTATATTTGTTCTTCCTTTGTAAGAATATATAGATATTGATTTGCACTTCACTTACATGTATTAGTATTATGTATACATTGTCATGAGCATATTATTATATGCATGTTTAATTTTAATGTTTATTACCCCCACTTTGTGACATAATCTTTGGCAGGCACTAGATTATATTTTTCTGCACTTTTTTTTAGTTTAGTGAATATGAAAACATAGGACCTAGTTAAGGTAATTGCATAGTTTTACTAGACTAGAGGCTTTGGAACCCTCCCTATTGAAGTTGTTATGGTAATAGATCCCTTAGCGAGGTCTAGTGGATCCATCTTGGTTAGGACCTTGATTATCTAATGTATCCCAAATTGGAAGTGCAAGTAGGATTTATCTTCTTTGAGATATGATTTATTTATAGATTTGTTACATTTCCCATTACATACATATACAGTGATTCTTTCCAAAATAACTCTATAGGGTTTCATGGCAATGTGGATCATGATATTAAGTGATTTTAAGATCAAATATACCAACCAAAAATTGATTAAGGGAAAGGTACTCGAAGATCATCTTTAATAAGCTCATATTATGGGTACTCAACCTCTTACATCCATATTTCTACTTGAAGCAATTATGACCACAGTTGAAGTAGAAGCACCTTGTGAGACAAAAGAATGGAAAATGTACTTTGATAGTTCATTCATAACTCATGGTTCAGTTTTTGTAATATTTTTTATCATACCATAAGGTGATCTTATTCCTAATTCCTTTTTCATTAGTTTTCATTGTAAAAACAACATGGTCAAATATGAAGCTCTTGTCATAGGGTTTTACAAAGAGATATAATAGAACATCTAAAATTTACTAGTTCATGGTTATTTATAGCTAATCATCAATTATGTCATATAATATTAAAAGATAAAGGATGATAAGTTAGTACCATATAAAGACATGGTCGATACTCAAAAATAGCAAATTACCAATGTTCATCTTGAACATATACCTAGAGCTAACAATAGAATAATTGATGTTATGGCCACAATTAGATCCATGATTCAAATTACATATAGATACAGGGATTATCAATTTGTATAATGTCCCCATTATGGCCAACATGAGTAATTTAGGTGATTTTTAAGATTAAATTGTGTCCTTTGCTAGAAATTGATCCAAATCCTAGTTTAGACACTAAATTGGCCGAAAGTGGTCAAAATTAAGTTGATAAAAATTTAGTATTGTATAGTGTCCCCATTATGATGGAAGAAACTAACACTCAAATAGAAAACATTACTCAAAATGTGGTAGGTGTTACACAAGTATAATCCAATATAAACAAAAGTGGGTCTAATATACTATCAAGTAACACATAACATACCAATTTGGGTAGTTCAAGTGATTTATAGGCTAGATTTCTAATAAAATTATTCTGATCTCTATCATTTTATTCTACATTAAACACCTTTATTATCACTAATCTCTATTATTCTAAGTTTAAAATTTCAAAATATATAAAATCATTAAAAATATTTTAGAAAAATAGAAAACCAAGACCCAATGATTAAATATCTAGTTTACATCATTTTCATATGTTATTTATCTCATTTTTCAATTTGATAGGGTGAATAAATATGTTTTAATGAGTCCTATAACTGACACAAGATTGAAATATAAGCATTAAAAAGAAATTTAAAACAAGAGATAAAAGACATGAAGGATAAACCAACAATATAAGATTAATGATTAGTAGATGACATATTATTTTTCTATCACACATGAATTTCATTGGTAATTATGATTGTTAAGAAAGATAATCAAACTTCACATGGATTAAGGTGTTGAGTTTTCTTTTACCCAATAACCTTTCTAAATTTGTGGTATCTTATATATAGGTTACAATGTATAGAGGGTTTATCATTCCATGACTCATATATTATTGTGTTATACAATCTTTACAAATGTCTTGCTAACATATCTATCTTAAATTATGTACATGAATATACTATTTGATAAGATATTATCACATTAGATATAAATGGTTTAGACTAAACTAATAATTCCATGTTCTATTGATGATATTACTTGTACATAATATATTAGATCTTTCTTGTATATTATGTGCAAAAATTATTGAAAAAATATATGATATATTATATTTTATATGTGACATTCTAATATATCTAATTACATTGGACCTAGGACCTATATTTATGAGAAATTTTAACATGTCACTCATTTATGACATAATTCATGTTCTTTGTGTGTGGCCTCTAGCCATGCATGTGAAATATTTCACTATGCAACATTTGAACATGTCTTTTGTATGTGGTCATTGTCCTTAGTGTTTTACATTGCTATTATAGTGTGTGTGCTTGTTGAGCTTATTAATATTAATAAGTGTCATGATCCATATCATGCACTAACAAATTAGATACAAATTTTATTATAATGAGCTTAATTAATAAATTATGTAGTCCTTACTTCATATGTTACATACATCATTAAAATGACATATATCTTTTCATGTTAATATAATTTCACATATGTTACATTAGTCAATGATTACATCTTACTATGAATGATGTAGTTAAATTTAATTTTGAGGTGAGTGAATTTTAGGATCAATTCCCTCACCTCAAAAAGTGGTAATTTTAATGGGATTTTCATATATGAGATAATATTTTTCAAGAAAAATTGTTCTGATACATAATATAGTTTTAAAATGGTTCAAAATTCAGTCACTAACACAAATTATGGGGACACAAACCATGCATATGCAATCACATTACAGTAATAAAGTACAAATTTACATATTTTTGAGTGGATAATATATGTTTATGCACAAGTTTCAAAAATAGTATATAATGGGCATCTATATACAATCACATATTATTCATTTATCAATTGTGGCATGAGACAAATTCATGCCATACTTTTCAATATTGATATTTAGCTACAGACATGGTATGAACATGTGTATATTCCATTCACTTTTGATCATCCATTTAGGAAAAAATTCATAATTAAATCTACAAGGCATATGCAATGGTTGATTTAGTTTAAGTTAATATTTCATAAATTAGTGGTTAGTGTCCTCTAGCTTTATGTCTAAGTCCATTATGGATTTCAAACCATTTCACATCCTGGGTTTATAAAGACCAAATAAGTTAAATTGATATTTTTTCATCCCTTCATAGGTGTTATTTATTATTATAAGATTATATTAATTTAGGTCTTGATCACCCTCAAATTACCCATTAGCATTTCTAAGTAACCAGTTTCTCCAATGCTTCAAGTAAAAATCATCTCCAAGAAAAGTTGAAAAATCAACATTGATTTCTTACATACTAGAGTATGCCTCCATTTCCACCTTTTTAGGTTCAATAATTGTCAAATTTAAAGTTAAAAAATTTAAAATTTTAATTTTATGATTTCTCAAAATTTAGTTTTAAAAAAAAAAGTAATTATTTTAGGTGTTTTTTAGGGTTTACCAAACTATGGTGTCTTGCATGATTGGAGTACTACCTCAAAAACAAAATGTGTCATATGCACTAACGTATATTTATCCTTTAATATAGTAATTTAATTTATATAATACCTTTAATATAGTCATTAATACTTGATTATGTCATTTTTATCCCATTTCACTTTCATTAACTTGTATATTTAATTAGGTCCTATTTTTCCACCGCACCCTATCCCAAATTTTTATCTAACACTTGAAGAAATATTCTAACCAAAAACATCCATATGAATATGTAAGGATCAATCCAAAACAAAAATACACATGTTTATTTAAGGGAATAAAATATCTAGCAGCGGTCATTAGTGGCAAGCCTTTTGTACCCCTATGCGACGTTTCTGTCATTTTTCCTCTAACAGTCTGATTTTATAATTAAACCCTCTCTTACCTTACCATTTGTATTTTTATGATTTCTAGTGTGTGGTTTCAAATTTTATATTTATATAACAACACACTCAAGTCATTTATTATATCACTTATAAATTTCAATACAAAATCATACTTACACTATTTCACATTAAGAAAAGATTTTGTATTCTTCCAAATTATGATTCTAATAATTAAAATTAGTCCTAAACCAAGTCAAAAGCCTATTTTATTTTTCCAAAATCAAATCATTATAAATTATTCAATCCATACATAGATGCAATTATATATTAAAATAAAAAACTTACACAAATAACTTTATGTTGGAAAACTATGTTGGATTTAATTCTATCTTAAGAGTATTGGATACATAGGAAGCATTTAGTAATTGTGGGAGTGATTGAGGTTATCTTATCTCAATTACACTCCACCTTTTTTTGTTTATAACTTTTTAATCATTACAAGTGATATTAGGGTTTTAACCTTTTAAAATATATGTGTAATTATTATGCACACTTCCAAAGGTTAAATATATGAATAAATATCTAATTAAGTTTGTCATAAGTGATCATGACCTAAGTTCATGTTTATATATATATATATATATATATATATATATATATATATATATATATATATATATATATATATATTCAAGACTAGAGAGTTCATGTCAGAAGTGGTAGTTGATCATAACTCCAATGTGCTTTTCTTGTCCTTCTTCACTCTTAGTCATAGCTTCCAAGCACACACATTCTTAATTCTTAATTTCCTATTTCAATCATCTGTCAGTCAACATAGTCAAAGATCATATAGAAACAACTAAGTTTTATTATTTCATTATATAATTAGCTTCATTTTAATCATTTTTAATTTTTTAAATTTAGTCTTTTACTTATGTTCTTGTCAAAAGTTAATTTCCAACATTATAAATTTATTCTATTCAATTTATTAGAATTAGATTTAATTTCTATATTAATTCAAATTTTAATAAAACACTAGAAAACAGAAAGAGAGGAATGCAATTAGGAATTTCATCTAACATAAAAAAGAAAAGAGTTTTTAGGGTTTTAAAAGGGTTTTTATAGTTTTTTAAGGTTTTATTGTAGATTTTTTAGGATTTTTATAATCTTAAGTAGGTTTTTTTAAAAGTTTTTTAAACCAATTTTTAGTGGTTAATTTAGGGGTTTTACATGTATTTTTAGGTTTTTTTTATATGGATTTTCAAGTTTATTTCATGATTTTTATAATTATTTTGCATGTTTTTACCATGTGTTTTTCCTAAGATTATGTTTTATGAATTACATAGACATAAATTAAATTTTTTAGATACTCAAATCTAGATTTTACATGATAAACTAGTCTTTTATACATGATAAATATCACTCTAGGATCTACCCTTTAGTTCTTGACTTTCCCATTGTCGAAAAGATCACGTTCACCATATCACCATGCATAAATGGTTATCTTATGGTTTGACCTCTATATTATTACCATGAAAATCACCTATAAACCATAATATTCTTAAACCTTGATATGTATCCTTCACTATCAGTTACAAAGATTTAGAAATTCTCAATTTTATATGACATTGATATTCAGACCTAGACAGTAGCATCAATGTTAATATCCTAGTTCTAATGGTAGTTTTCATACCTTTAAAAATATATAATTTACAAATATTTTTATATATTTGGGTCAAATAATTTGTCCTAATTAACACTTTGTGAGATTATTTTTGAAAGGTCTTGTATAAATATAATTCAAATACCATTTTATTTATATGGGTTTTATGCACACTAGGGAACCTTATGAGGTAGTATCTAGAATTTTAGGATCTATGAATAACAAGGCACTAGTTATACAGTTTTGGGTTTTATAAACATGTTGGTGTAATAATGGTGAGTGAAGTTTGTTTACCACAGATGGATTTGACTATGGATGAATATAAACCTACTTGAGATGGGTGGATTGATGATGAATTTAACATAATGTGGGTAGGACCAAAATAAACTCAATTATATGGGAATGTAAGTTAGAGAATAAATCCTATGTACCAAATAAAATTAAACCTTTCTAATATGGCCCTTGAACTAGGGGTTGAACAAGCAATCAGAAATGAATGTTTGCTACAAGATACTATAAGCACATCAAAAATCAAGCATAATTAAGAGACCAAAAATAATAATATAATAAACTTAAGCATATATAATCAAAGGTTGTCACATTTTAAAGATTTTTTTACACATATACAAGAGTGATTATGATTAATACACAAAAGTTATTCAAATTATAAATAACACAATAAAAAAAAATGTATTAAAAATACAACTTATGCACAACCAAGAGACTAAGATACTAGAATCACATAACTTATTACAAGATTCATAGGCTTAGATAATATTTATATTTAAAAATTAAGAATAATTACATAATAATATATGGATTCTTTATTAATCATAATAGCCAAAATTCTCTTCCTTTTGTGATCAGAAGGATATAAATATATAATATTGGTATGGGGAAGCCCCATATCTTAAGCAAAGTATAAAATTATATGTACAAAAATATAATTATGTGGTAATTCTCATAAAAATCATGAATTTACAATGGTGTTTTCCCATAAAAGAATTATTCGAATAAAATACTATATATATGTGTCAAATAAATTAGGAACTAATAACTCCAACTTAGGAATCATGAAAATACATACATATTTAAAGGGGTGTTGATGTGGCAATGATGGAAGAATAAAATGATGGGATAACAAATGTAGAAACTAAATTGGATGAAACTATTTTACCAACTTGAGTTACAATTAAAATAAACATTATCATTGTAGATATGTTAGAAGTTGCCACCAATGTAGTTGTAGTAGTGAATATAAGAAGTGGCACATATATTGGCACTATTTATGCTTATAATATTGTATATCTCATTTATTGATTACTGTGATAAGGTGAAATTGGTGATGTTACTCCCAAATTTTATTACTTTTCTACCTCCTTTTTTAAATATAATGCATGGATATCCTGAAAGTAGATATCGATAGTTTCAAAATCAAGCAAATACCTCTTGAATAACTATGGTAACTTATCCATCAACTTATTATGTGTGACTAATGCATATTTTACCTCCACAAAAAGTGACCTAGTTCCTATAATTATGTCCCTAAAATAATTCACTAGTTTCATAATTTCCTCATTAGTTTTGTAGACTATGCCTTCAATTTTATCTCAAAAGTTGTCAATTGTAGCTCATAGGAGAATCTTAAAAATAGGATTGGGAGATAATTTCCTAATAAGAGGGATTACCTCAATTTTTTTATATATCTTTAAAAATAGAGACTAATTTTCTTTCTTGATTCATAAATTATTGCACCAAATTTCATGTCTCTTGATGGTAGACATGCAACCCATCTCTCTTGGCAATGATGTAGTTTTTGTACCAAGAAACTTCTATTGTTTTTATTATGTTTAAGTGGGCATATGACTTATTTATAGTTGTTTGTCTTAGGAATTATATATATATATATATATATATATTTCATTTTGTCTTTAAAAACCTTATTCATTGAATGGCATCATATATATTTTTAATTGCCCCATGAAATTTATCTATTATCTCCTTAGGAGCATGAATATTGTTTCTCTCTTATGACCTCTGAATAGGTTGGTCATAGATTTTGAACATTTATTTTATTACTCATCTAGTAGCATCTACAAAATTATAAGGATCCTCCATGTATCTATCCAGGTCTAAATGATTTAATTTTATTATCTTTGTTTCAAATAAACATGTTTTCACTTAGTAACCACAATATTTATTTTAACATTCCTCAAAGTATTAGTTTTTTTAATCAAAGTCAAACTTGATTGTTGGTTACTCAATAATTACTAGGTCTTTCATTCCTACTTCCTCTTGTTGTAGATACTTAATCCATTAAATGATGATCAATGAAAATTGATACTCTTAATGATATATTTGATCTATAACTACATTAATTTAATAAGGATATTTACCTATAGGATATATCCATGTGGGGGAATATATACCTAATGTAGGGAAAGGAGGTATAGCCTTCCTACACCCAGTGACCTACTTATGACTTGGTATGTCAATGATGTATTTAGGCTTCCTAGTTTCCATATAAACTAAACCTATATGGGAATATATCTAAGAATATTGGACAATAGGAATTCTAAATTATTTATACAACCTAGGGGGTGTAGTCTATGTATAAAAAATAGAGGTGGATACCAAGCTTTCCAAATGCACTCCCATTGACGTCTTAAGGGATTATGGATTGGTTACACTAAAGAATGAATAGCTAATTGGGGTGATAAGTATATTTTAAAATTAATTTATGAATAATGTATATGCAATCCTAGTAGTAATAGTGGTATTAAGAGGATCCACAAAATAAAATTGGGCTATAATAGACAAAATTGGTATTGTAACTACTTGAGGCATATTTATTTGGCTAAAATAATGAATAGTATATACCATACCAATTATAGCAATAAAAATTAAATAATTTATCAAATAATGAGGTATTTTTTTACTTACAATCTAAGAGGGGATAGTTAGGGCAATGGTTGTTATAATTTTCACTAGTATAGCCTGATATGGAGAACATGGGGGTGTAGTTGATGATGGCCCCTATATTGATGTTTGTAGTTTGGAATATGTATCACCTTATACATCTCATTATTTATCTGATAATAAATTAGTGGCCACCAAGTTAACATCTCATTGATTAACCTCCTCAAATTTGCCTAATATCTCAGTTTCTCTAGACTAAGTATTTTCTTTAGTCATCCATTTTTCCTCTTCGTTTGTTTTAGATATCTCATCAAATGACTCTATTTTCTTAGTGTCTATCTTAGACACCCATTATTCTTCATTAACGCATAATTTTCCATTATCTTCATTATCATAAATTTCATCAAGGTCTAATCTTTGTCTAACTTTTCTTCTATCCTCCCTTTCCCCATAAACTTTTACCTATTTCCCTTATACTTCCAAATTTCAGGGTGAGATATGAGGAGCCTTGGGATTCATTTTATAGGTATTTGGTGGTTTAGTAGTAGTAAGGGTGGAATGGGAGATGATGTTACTCTAGTGCTAACATCTGGTAATAAATTAAGAGTGACCACTAGGGGAATTATGAGAGGTTAAGATGGTTTTGCAAGAGATTTAAATAATATCATTATGGTGTTATCTTAATATGGAGTGACCTAGGAAGAGAAATAATTGGAACATAAGACAAGAAAGTAGGAAGACTTACTTTATGTGATATAGTCAATGGAAGTATAGGTAATATAAATAATATCCCAATTTCTCCACTTGAACATGCACATTTATCTGCATTAGTTATGTGTTGAGTAGAAGTAGTAGCAACTAAATATGTATGCAATATGGGAAAAGTCTCAACTCTTGCATCAACATCTACTTCCCCAGATGGGCCATCTTGTTCTTGTATGTCTACTTCTATGTGAAGAGGAGGTCCATGAATATATTTAGAAACCCATTGTTATTTTTTAATTCACTTGGCATATTAATCTATATTTATGAGATCATATAGGATCCTCTATGCTAATAACATTCAACTTTATACCCTATGCATCTTAATAGCAACCTCAATGTCATCTTTTGCATTCATGAATGCATTATCATGATTATAAGATTGGTGACCATAGATTATTTTCACTTTCCTCTCATATCTATTGATATTCTCCCTAAAATTATTACTAAGGTCACAATGCCTAAATAGTTCCCAATAATGCATTCTTATTATTTTGGTAAATTATAAGTGTTTCCACCTTATATATTGCATTCAACCAATGTTGAGAGTGGTTGCATGGATAGATACTTTCTTAGCCCTTCATAACTCAACATCAACACTATAAGATAATTAAGTAACAATTATTTGCTTAACCAATTATTAAGGCATAATTCAAGGTAAGTGAAAAGGGTGCACCTTGGTACCTTCTACCTAATTTTAGTGTGCTCAAGATAAAACTAGTAGTCACCCAATTTTTAAATAGTCTTATTTATATTATATGATACTCTATGCATGTTCCTCTCATATATAGACTAGTATTTTATAGGATAAAAAGTCTTTGTCAAGATTCTCATTTGATTTCTAAACTTGTGCACATGGATACCATTAAATTCATCAAAAATCCTATTTTTAGGGTATTTTGTATATGGTTTCTAGGGTTATTCCTATATTGAATGAAGAATTTAAATCATGGCATCGACCACATAAGGCATCATATAAAAGTTACCATCTGGTAATCTTCTTAGATTTGTGATTGATAGAATCAAATTAGAGAAAATTATCTCTCCCAAGGATATGATTGTGTTGGAGCTTAGGATAATATCTGGAAATGAGACCCAAATATCATTGACATAACAAATATTTGAGAAACAATATATTTTGTCTATTAGGGACATGGAAATTATTATGTTAGTAATGAGGATAGTAGAAGTAGGACCTTGAATCACAAATTTGCTTGGGTTGATAGCCCATTATTACAACCTCCTATGGATTTTGTTTTCAATGAGCCATTACTTTACCACATCTTGCCTATAGGTCATTTATAGAAGAGGGATCCTATAGTATCTTTTGAAAGCATCTCCACTTATTTATGCTACTAGAGTCTAGCAAAGTCTGAAATGTAATATTTTCCCAAAAAAATCTCATTCATTCATAAATAAAATAATATGTAAATGTAGGGCATTAACTCTAGTTTGAATATAACATTATGTATACCAATTGATTTTATTACCATCAAGTCATCCTTAAACCTTTATGTGAAAATTGAAAGTTGGTACTCGTCCTTGTATGCTCAACTACATATACCTCATCCCAAATATTAGAGTAATGTTTGAAATCATGGTTGAGAGATACTAAATAAAACATTGTGTTAGTGTACTTAGTTAATCCTATAATTAAATATTCAGAATGAGGTGGAGTGAAAGATAAGTAGGACATTCAAAAATTGGATGGAAAATGCATGTTCTATGAAGAGTCTATAATCTCTTGGTCATAATAGAGCTATGAATTCACAATGTAATCTTTATAACTAGAAGGTAATGTGATTATATTGGATATGAAAAGTGGAATTATATTTATTTGTATGTGATAGCCTTGATAATTATAGCTGTTATTTTTCCAAACATGTGAATCAATGGTGAAAAATTTCACTCCATTCCCTATCCATTCATTCCATTTGAATTTCATAACACTAATTTATATGGATTTTATTACCATGTGGATTATTTTGCCTACTCTTGGGTGATTAGTAATAATAATGTGATATATGCCTTTTTCTATGATTTTGGGTTTGTCATTCATTTCTCTTTTATCTACTTATGTGGATAAGGAACACATGTCCAAATATCAATACTCCTCTCATAACTAATATGTGGACTATTGTTCTTTAATCTTTTTCTTGTATTTTATTGAGATGATGAAACTTGGATGTATCTCAGTGCTTTACTTTCCTAGGATAATAGGTATGAGAAAATTTTATGACATTGCTACTAGGTGAGAAGTATGATGGAATGTGGATGGATATCACTACACTTTTATGGGATAATCTATACAAATAACTCTATTGATGTCACCTCCAGGTGAGCAGGATGATGACACGTGGATGGAGTAGATGAGCTCTAGGATGTCTCAAGAAACACTTAAGCATAATTTTTTTTAAGACACAACATAGGTAAATAACTAACTAAAATAAAAACATGTTATCTTGATTAGCCATTCAATTATAAATCAAACATGTGCATAAATACTGAGTTAAAGAAAAATCAAAGGCAAAAAGTGAATTGTATAATATGGATTATCCATAGATTCAATTCTCCTATAACTTTAAAGAATTATACAAACTTAAAAAAAACCTTAATTTTATGCTTTTTAGATTCCCTACCTTGGACTTATGGTTCAAAAGACCTTGAATTAGGATATTCAATCTATAATGTTTCCTTATTTGGATTTTAAAATGGGGTGTGTGTGTTAAGGCACACAAAATGAGACTCATAGGAGAAAATGCTCATGAGTATTTGAGAAGTTATAATTTTAATAATACATCATAATAAAATCTTAGCTCTATCAATAAAATAATAAGTAAACCAGACCATAAAAAATAATCCTACTTCCTAATCCAACATACTAACCCTTTTCATTCCTTAGATTTGAGTGTGTGATTTTTTGTGAAATTAATTTCCCTTGGTTATGAGAGTTTTTCAAAACTACTTGAATAAAAACTGTAAGTTTCATTTTGACCTCATATTTTTTAACCAAATACTAAAGGAAGCTTGGTAATTACTCTACTTCTAGATATGAATCTATAACCTCAATAAAGATACCTATGGTTCCACTCTAAACATTTCCATCTAGGTATCCATATCCCTAACATATATTACTTGAATCACCCATATTATATCAATTTTTATGATGATTTAAAATATATATATATATATATATATATATATATATATATATACAGACACACAATAACGGTTGGGAATCACCATTGGTTAGTGTATGTATAGGAAAACTTATTTTAATTAATACATCCCCATTAGTGTGTATCTATTTCTATGTTTATTATCTCCCATCCAATTTTTAGCATGTAATAGTGTAGTTGATATTTATAAATTAAAAGTATTTTTAAAATTGGTATGGTTATATCAAAGTAAATCCTTGAGGTCTAGAAACTCATTTAGTATAAATAGAACCTAATTTGGTAATAACACACATCAATCCTAGAAGCTCAAGTACTATCAAAAAAATATTTATGAAAACCAATTGTGCATCCTTTTAAGTCAACCCATGTTTTTGAAAATTCTTTTGTAACTTCATCATATGAAATCATTTGGTCTATTCAACAATTTTATAAAAAAAAATTAGAAATTATATTAACTAATCTACTAAAATTAAATGTAGAAAGTAGGAAACATTTAATCTAAGAAAGCATAAAATCTATTCTAGAAATTAGGAAATCTAATCTACTCCTATGTCTATAGCTCCACTTACAATCACTCAAAATCATCTCAACTTAGATAAGCCATGGCATAATGTTTTAAAAGTTATCCATTGACTAGAAAAGTAAGGTCGTTACCTTGGAGGTCCTTCAAGTAGAAGACATTATTACCTAGGATTTTTGATATTTGATATGGCCCATTACAAAAAGGATTGAAATTAACATGTTATCCTTTCTTCTCATGTGGTTTACCCCATAGAACCACTATGTCTAAAATCCTTACGGCCTTGATTTTAGACCTTTTATCAAACCATATTTTAACATTATCTTGATTTTTTCTCAGGTTGTGTAGTGGTTTGGTTCCTAAATATTCCATTTAGACTATATCAAGTAGTATAAATTATATTCTTTCATATTTTCTCATGTAATCTTGCATAAACTAGTACATTTATATTTTAAGATTAATGTGGAAGACTAGTTATTTCCTATACATTATTAGAAATGGTGAAGCCTTGAGATCTTGTTTGTGTCTAGTTTAGTCTACCCAAAATACATACTTCAATAACATATGTCATTGCCTTGGTTTATCTTGTGATAACTTCTTGATGGCATCCATAAAATTCCTATTAGTAGATTAAACCACTCCATTCCCTTGCATGTAGTAATTCAATGAGAGTTTGATGGTGATTTTATTATTGTCGGCCAACTTAGTAAATTATATAGATTGGAATTTTTGAACATTATCATAAACTAGAAAAATTAGAGTATCAAACTTGGTTAGTATGTTTTATTATAAAAATTTAATAACATTGATTTCTATAGAATATTTAGTAGCCACAACTTATGCCCATATAGTATAATAGTTAGTAGCTATTAGGACAAACTTGTATCATGTTAAATATTTTAGGTTAATTAACCCAATGAATTAAAGGAACCATTAAAAAAAGAGGCATCCTTTTATGACTAATTATAATGGTATGATAGCATTCACCTCCCTTTTTTCAAACACCTAGAATTCATGGCAAGTTTTAACATGGTTATGTGCATCTTTAAAGGTCATGGGCTAGTAGTATCCCATTTTTAAATTTTTTTGCACCTTTATGTTGCCTAAGGTATGTCCATTACCAATATTCTGATGTAGATTGTCTAAGATGTCCACAACTTCTTCTCTTGAAACACACCTTAAATACATTCTCTCATAGTTATTTATATATACGAATCCTTTCTTGATTGTATAATGAGTTTATTTAAGCCTAAGGTCTCACCTTTATTCTCTATTTAGCTTAGGGAGACATGTACCTATGAGTAAGTAGTGGATTATTTGAGTGTACCACTCAACACTAGCTATAAGCCTCATTAATTTTCTCAATGAAAATATGTGGATCAAGTTAAATAATGAGTTGGATGATTCTTTGGCCTCTCACCATATTTATTGACCTAATTTAAAGATAAACTTCTAAATTTTGGCCATCCATTTACCTCTTCTTTCACCCAATTAATTATGTCTGAGTGTGAGATTCATAGTTGGATCTAGGATGATGATGTCTATCTTATTCCTCATAATATAATGCCTAAAGTTTTGCATAGCTTTGATTAGTGCATATATTTTTTTATTTATCAAAGATTATTTCAAATCTCAAACCTTTAAACTAGTTCTCATGAAGGCAATGTGATGTTCATTATTGTCCACCTTCTATGCAAGTACAACTACAGTATGTTATAAAGAAAATCAATAAAGATAAAAATATTTATTAAAGTCTAAGATGATTAGAAATAGATCCTGAGTAATGGAAATTTTTATGTATTAGAAGGATTTCTTGGCCTCTATTTTCCATTCTATTTTGGCATCTTATTTCATCATATCATTTAATGGGTTGACAATATCTAGAAAAACATAAATGAATTTCCTTACAAAGTTAATCTTACCAAAGACAGACTTTAGCTCATTCTTTTTGTTAAGAGTTATCAATTTAGAAATGTCTTTAACCCATTTTGTATCAATGAAGATCCCATATTCAGGGATGACATGGCCCAACATCTTCCCTTAAGTAACTCCGAAGATTCTCTTATTTGGATTGATAAATAATCCATATCTCTTACATCTATAAATTACTTTCTATAGATGGCCCATGTGATCACTTCTATATTATGAGAACACTGTGAGGTCATCCATGTATATGATGATACATTTTCCAACCAATAATTGAAATTAAAATTACATATCTCTTTATAAATTTGTTCTTCCATTGAATAGGTCAAAAGACATCCGTTTTTATGTAAAATTTCCCCACTTAATTATGAAGGTAGTCTTAATTATGTCATACACTTTTACTAGTAAATAATTGTATCCTTAACATCCATCAAAGAAAGACATCATCTCAAATACATTGGCCATTTGGATTAATTTTTTTAGAGAAGACAAAGGTTAATGAATTTCTCTAATGCTCTATTTAGGTTTCTAAAATCAACACAAACTCTAATTTGTCTATTTTTTTCTTTATTAGTACTAGGTTGGATACCCAAGTAGAATGCCTAATTAGGAATATAATCTTAGAATCAATTAGCTTATGTATTTATATTTAAATGAGAGGTTATATAATTGGATTAATTAACCTTTGTCTATGACTAAAAGGCTTATGCTCTAGATTCAGTGGGATGGTATGTGATGAATTTGGGGTTAAGTAATTTTATGTCCTAATATGTCCAAGAAATGACAAATTTTTATTCTTCTAGTAGACCTTTCAGATTTTATTTTTCAATTTTAGTTCAAATCATGCCTACATTCACATATTGGAGAAGTCAGTCAATTCCTAGATTTTATTTGGTAAAATCAGACTTAGTTTCTTTGAACTACTTTCTATTTTGAGATTATAGATATACCTTGAAATCTAGGTAGACAAACCCCAAAGGGATAAAATTTTCCTTTATCTATAGGATACCATCTTCTTCTCAGTTTTAAATATGATTGGGTTCAACATTATTTTAATATATCAACTAGGATTTAAAGGCTCCATAATTTTTAATGAATTTTACAATCTATTGATCATCTTCAAATATATAGAAGTTATCCACATTATCTAAGATATAGGGAGAAGTAACCAACACAGAGAATTTATACATTTTGGATTCTTATAGTAACACCAAATTGGTAGTTAAATCTTCTAGTGAATATATTGTTTGGTTTTCATCCCTTGGGATGGCTATGATGTTGAATGCTTCAAAGGACTCAATCATGTCCCATGATCAATGTTCATACTTCTATAAGTGAGCTCACATTGATATTTATTTAAAACTTAATTAATAAAAATATCATAATCTTGGAAGATTTCAAACTATTTGATGTTATGATTTAGTGCAAATTATATAACAAGGATTAGAGCTTCATAATCAATCCTATTATTGGTGCAAGGAAATTTCAACCTGTAGTAAGTTTAAGATATTGCTTACCATCTAGGTCTATTAGGGATATACAAATACCATAACCTTGATTTGATTTGGCTCCATTTAAATGGAGTGTCCATAATTGAGAAGGACATTCAAATTCTTGTTCATGTAATGCATGTTCTTGTTTTGTAGTAAATGTGTACACACTTGCATGTGAATCTATGAATTTGATTTTTTTAATTATTATAATTTTTCTCAACAATAAAGAACTTCATTTTTGGTTCTATGTCCACCTGAATATGGTTGGCCACTCCTTTATAAGGCAACCACATATGTGATAAGTTGGTATCCATGCACTTGTTTAGAGTCCTTGATTAATCAAAACTCATTAAAAGGCCATAGACTTCATTAATGGCCACCACCATAATATCTATATGTACAATCAAAATTCAGTTGTATTTTCACATTTAATAACTCCCTAACACATGGCACTAAGGATTTGGACAAATATAGGACCACTCTTTTTTACTGATGTCAATTTATCCAAATATAAGACCAATTTTTTTTATTGATGTAGAGTTAAACCCAAATTTTTACATACAAATGTAGGAATTACATTGGTTGAAGCACTTGAGTCAACTAAATATTTGTGTATCTTATTACCACATATTTAGATAGTCAACAAAAATAGTGTTACTTCATATTTATCATTATATACCATCACATTGGCATGGGAATATTTATACTTGTTAGATGTAGAAGATATCCTAGTTAGGGCCTTGAGTAATAATTAAATCTATTTAATAATTTGATATACTTCATGTAGGGTGATATTATCCTTGATTTTATTCATGTTCTCAACAATGTTGTACCTATATCTACTTTGTGTTTCTATGTTTTGGTGTTGATAACTTCCCTTTAGAGGAGGTGGATTATTATTTGCCTTAAGATATAGAGGAGTAATATCATTATTGTTTAGAGGAATGTAGGTAGTAAAAACTAATTAATCATCATATTTTAGTTTTTCCTATATAAATATTAGAATGCATGGATCTCTTTGTATTATCATTTGGTTCATTCTCATCTTCCACTAGGAATAGGATGTCATAGGTCTCAAAAACCATTATTGTATTGAAATGTCCTAGAGAAGCATAGGAAGATGATTATATTAGATTTTCAAATCATTCATGTTTATCCATATACTTACTATATATTTTAAAAGTGATGCATAACTCTATGCAATCCAATTCTTAATGGTGTGTTGTATTTTGAATCCAACACCAATTCAATAGTGTTGGTTCTACGATATTTATTTTAGGTACCTTATTTAATGTATATTATTATTTGATATTTATAGTACTATTGAATGGCCTATTATTTCTTTGCAATATGAATCCCTAACTTATATTTTGTCTACCATCATTCCCCATTATTTTTTGCATGCTCAAGAACTCATTACTTAACTTCTATAACATCATGTAGATATCATCTAATTCTATTTTATTAGAGTCTATAGTTACACCTTAAGTGGTAGAAGTATTGATTTTAATTGAAAATTGGATTTGGATTTGATGGGATGTATGAATAAGTTTGTTCAAAAATCTCAAGGTTTTGTTTGGTGTAGCATAAGACAAGGGAAACTACATGTGTGCTTGATTATAACTGTAAGCCATATTGTTCTAGTTAGTATTTGGAATTTAATTTAACATTGGATAACTTTCGTAGATATTGGTTCCATATAAGATTTATAATTAGGGATTTATTTTCATGTAAATGTTGATGGATTCAACATATGTCATTGGTAGGTCAGTGACACATGAAACTCTATGCAAGAACATTGATATTGTATGATCTAAGGCATTCCTTTATATCTCAAAGGTTAATGAAACATTGGGTTTATATTCATCACTTACTTGGATAAACATTTTTTGGAATATAGCATTAAAGGCTCTGATGGGTTCATTGGGCTGGCTCTCTCTTCATACTAGTAAAATGTTGATATATGACACAAGGACTAGTAACCTATCCAAATTAACCAAATTAATTGCTTTCACACTTATCCCAAGAGGTAATTAAAGCCTATGAGAGGTTGAGAAACCAATCATAAATGATATTTTATAATGTGAATGCATAAATCATGGATGCCACATCCTTGTTGACCACATTTATTAACCTTAGAGTTATATTTAAAGACATCAGATGTTCTTCAATAGTCATTCCTCTAGAATGGGAGAAGGATGGAAGATATTTTTTGAGGTTTTTAGGCAAGACTAAAAAGTCATGGGTGGCACTAAAAATAGAAATATAAAAATAAACTAACCAAGTTAGGGCTATATTGATTATAGGGAGTGGACCTCTTTTAGTTGTGGAAAATGACTAGATCCAATCTTTCCTTGATGTATTCTTACCTAACCTATGTATTTTGTGGAGATATAAAGGTGAAACCAATAGATGAGTTTCTAAGTTAAAGTTGGTTACCATTTTTAGAATATTGAATGTAACTCAAGTGGTCTTATTTAATAAAGTAAAGGTTTGTCCCTCCTTATAACATTAGATAAATTCATATTTTTGTGATTTTTATGCACAATATAGATAATTATGAGGTAGCCTATAATTTTTTAGGACATATGAATGAAGAATCACTCCAAGGAATGAGTTGTAAGATATTGGATTTTATAAACAACCTGTTGGTGAAATAATGGTGAGAAAATAATTTTTTTTACCATGAATGGGTTCGACTATGGATGAAACTAAACATACTTGAGATGTGTATATTGATGATGTATTTAACCTAAGGTGGGTAGGACCAAAATAAAATCCAAAAGAGGGGACGGTAAGGTAGAAAATAAATAATGTGGACCAAATAATATGAAACCTTTCTAAGTCAACTCTTGAACTAGGGGTTTGACAAACAAACAAGAACCAATGTTTACTACAAGTTTTTATAAGCACGTAGACTATAAAGAACAAATAAGAGTCCAAGGAAACATGAATACATTAAACATAAGCATATATAATTAAAGGATTATAAATTTTTAATATTATATTTACACATCTACAAGGGTAATTATGATTAATACACAAAAGGCATTCAAATTAGAAAATATCAAAATATGAATAACTATATGAAAAATACAAGTCATGTACAAATAAGAGACTAAGATACTAGAATTATAGAATTTATTAAAAAATTCATAGGTTTGGATAAGAATCAAATCTACACATCAAGAATAATTGTAAAACAATTAGTTGAATTTCTTAATAATCTTAATATTCAAAATTCTCATCCTTTTAGGATCAGGAGGGTACAAATAAATATAATATTTGGATGGGGACACCTCATCCCTCAAGAAAAGTTTAAAATTTCATGTCCAAAAATAGAATGATGTGTTTATTATCACGAAAAACATGAATGTGTGATGTTTTTTTCCCAAAATAGAATTCCTTGACTAAAACATTGTGTGTGTGTGTGTGTGTGTGTGTGTGTGTGTGTGTGTGTGTGTGTGTGTGTGCATGCGCGCGCACGCACGTGCCAAATGAATTAGGAACTAAAAATTTAAACTTAGATAAATAATATAATTACATACATATTTAAGGTGGTGTTGATGTGGAAATATTATAAGACAAAAATGAGTAATTTATGTAGAAAATGAAGTCAATAAAATTATAATACCCACTTGAGTTATAGATAGAAAAGACATGATCACTATAGATACACCAAAAGTCACTACCAATGTAGTTGTAGTAGTGATTATCAGAATTGGCACATATGTTGGTCTTTTTTGTGTTTGTAATAGTGTATATATTATAGAATAAATAACTTAAGGAGGTGTTATTGGTTCCCCTAATACTAAATTCAATTACTTTAATACCTCCATCTGTAAATATAATACACAGCTAGTCTAAAAGTTGATATTAATAGTTTTAAAATCAAGGAAAGACCTTTTGAACAACTATGGGAGCTTGTTATAAATTTATTATGCATGAATAAAGTATATTTTACATCCACATGAAGTGTCTCAATTCCTATAATTTTTTCCCTAGCAAATTAACTAGTTCTATAATTTCCTCATTGGTTTTTTAGTTGTGCCTTCAATTTCAGCTTGAAAGATATCAACTATAGTTCATAGGAGATTATAAAAAATGGGAATAGGAATTAATTTTGAAAGAGGAGTGATTACCTTGGTGAATCTCATATAATTCAAAAAAGATACTTATTCTCTCTCCTTATTAGAAAATTATTTCACTAGAATTTGCATCCCTTGATGCCAATCAAGCAAGCTACCTCTCTTGGTAGTGACGTAACTTTGGGCCCATATAATTTCTATTTTTTTATTAGGTTTAAGTGTGCATATGCCTTATTTTTATTTTCTTATATTAGGAAGTAAATATTATCATCTACATCATTAATTTAATTAAATAATTGAAGTATGTCCTCCCACTTAATCTAATATGTAGTCTTTTTAGACCTCATTAATTAAATGGTATCATAAAAAAATTTAGCTTCCCCATATAAGTTATCTATTATCTTATTATAATCCTAAATAATTATCCTCTCTTTTTAGTTATAAATAGATTGGTCATAGCTTTTGAAAATTTGTTTTATTAGTATTCTAATAGAATCCATAAAACTATAAGGATCCTCCTTGTATTTAACAAGGTTTTAGGGATTTAATTTTATTCTCTTTATTAGAGAGAATATATCTTATCTCTGATAAAACTTGACATGTTCTCCTTATGCAACTTTTTAGTTCCCAAAATTTCAATGAAGTAATTGGGCCCTTGTCAAGTATGAATGCCTAAGTCCTCAACCCAAGTCATGTTTTCAAGTGTTCCTTCAAAGGTCAATTTTCTTAATTAATCGACTAAGTATTAATCTAGTATTTACTTAGTGTTTTTTAAGCCTTAGGTCTTTGATTTTTTGGTCAAGACATTTTTCCCAATAGAACTATGTCATTAGGATTTTTATTCAAAAAAAAAGTCTAAATACTTATTTTCATTAGGCAAATTGTACGTGATAAAAAACCTGACAAAGTTAATTTTTTTGAGTAAAGCATATTGCCCTATTTCTTTTAGGTATTTTGCCCTTACAAAATATCTAAAGCATCACTTTGACTTAGAATACTCCCTGAAGAGTCATTTATTTTAAGCATTTTTCCATTACGAAATATTTTAAGGGTCATTTTTACTTTTCAAAATCCATGAAGGGTCATTTACTTTGAGCATTTTGCCCTTGAAAAATATCCAAAGGTTCATTCTGCCTTTGTGAAATCCCTAAAGGGTAATTTATTTTAGGTATTTTTCCCTTAAAAAATTTTTGAAGGACACTTTCAATAAGTCTGAAGGGCACTATATAAAATATCTAAAGGGTCATTCCAAAATTTTGAAGGGCACTTACCCTTTAGGAAAAATATAAAGATCAATTTCTTTGGTAAAAGTGCATAACTAAATTTCTTTGAGGAAACTATTTTAGACAAATTGTCTAAAACAAATACCCCAATGAAGACAAAAGTGCCTAAGTCTAATTATTTTGAGAAAATTTCTCATCTATTTTAGATAAATTATTTCGAGCATTTTGTTTGAGATAATTGTCCTAACAAAGAGAAGAGACGAATACTCATTTCCTTTAGGCAAATTACCCATGGAAAAATTCTCATACGAATTAATTCCATCATACATTTTATCCCAAAAAAAGGCTCAAATGTGCTTAATATTTTAGAAAGATTTTTTTGGGAATGTAGGAAATAAAAAGACTAAAATAAGATTTTTGAAAATAAAAGTTACCCAGAACAAAAGTACCGACATAAAAAGTTTAAAAACCAATAATTCTTGGGAAATAATTGTCTCAGTGAAATTGATGCCAAGATAAAGAGCCCATAGACCAAATTCCTAAAGACAAAATCTCTAAAGGAGTTTTCCTGAATTACATTAGTGTGATGGTCTCATGTAATTTTTTTGATAGGTGTGTGGATGTCAAATTTAAGCTACAAAAACTAGTCATTGGCGTTCAAATGCTCTGACACAGTCATGTGAGTGTTAATTTCAAGCCCCATGAAATAGTTTTTTGAATTCAAATAGAAGTAGATCCAATAGTTCACATTAATGTGGAGTAGGATGATTCGATAGTGCCTGATCAAAGCTGGCTAGTTGAAGGAACCTAGGAAAAGTGTAGGCATTACAAGTGATAAGCTCATGGGGCATAGTTAGAAGTTTGAGCATGTTTCAAATATTCAATAATGCAATTAGATAGTTGATAAATCAATGGGGTCCCAAGACTACCCAACTTCTACCACATGGCATGATAGTGCTCAATATGATATAAACTATTTTTAAGGGATAGAGAAATCCCATGGGGCTATCAAGTGGAATAACCTCAAGGCTGAGTGTAAATTGTAGCTAATGACATTATGCCCTCAAATCATGATCTGATAGAGTACATTCACTCACCCAAGAAAGATTTGATTGTAGGAAAAGATTTGAATTAGTCTAAGGTATTTTGGGGAGATGCAAAAAGGATAAGTGTTAAGCCTTTGATGAGCAACCATGCAAATAAATGGTTTGTATTTAATCATGCATCCAGTAGATCAATGATGTGAATGAGAGTAGACTTTATAAATAGTAAAAATGAAATATAACCTATGTTTTACATTCCTCATCTACTTCTCTTATCTGAGATCCTCTATGGCAAAGATGTAGGATTATAAGATCAAAGTGGGCAACTCCAAGGAAGGATTCATGAATATTCTTAAGCCACCATCGCAAGGTAATAGTATTTCCTTGGCATGTAGAGGAGGAAGGAAACTATCCATAAGATTCCATATTTTCCATCAATTAATATAAAATCATCTTCAAGAAGTTCCACATAGTGAAAATATTTTTTTGGCTCCTCAAACTAATATTATATTTCTAGCTCATGTGGAAGGCATATCCCACCATGAAATCAAAGGATATGCCCCAAATTTTCAACCTTCCTTATAGAGGTAGTTGTAACCATCATTTTAATTTTAGTTCCATGAAGATTTCAAGTGTGGTGAGCAGTATTTTCTAGTTGGGTGCATCTTGGTAGGACTTTGGCATTGATAGATTTGAAATGGGTAAAAAATGTATAAATATGAGGATTGTCTTCTATTCAAGAGCATGGTTGGCCATTATATTGGTCATTATGGGGTCATTATTCTTGGTCTTTATCATTATAATTATAGGCTCTTCCACATTTTGGGATCACCCTTGTGTGTATTTTTCCTCTCTTTCTAAGGTGGTTATATCTTTACAACCAGTAGCAAGCTCTAAGAGCATCTCTATATGTCTCCCCTATCCAACAAGGAGTAAATCAACCATGTTTATCCCCATGGTGTCATTTTGAATCAATGATGTATGTAAGATTTTCTTTCAAGTTAATGGAAAATATTTGTGGTTCTTATTATTTCCTTTTGATGAAATGAACTGATGTGTTTTTCAGATGTTATTGATTGGACATCTTGTTCTATGCTCATTAGTAGTTGTCATCTTGGGATTAGATATAGATTATAAATCCTTTTATGAATTGTGTTTGGGAATATGTTTTTGAATAACTTGTTATAGAACCCTAGGTTTATGGTTTCAATGGGAAAAAGTATATGAGATTTTAGTTTTAGTGTATGTTCTAGGGTTTTAAGATCATTTGGGTATTTGCAAATCATTGGCACCAATAGCTACAAATTAATCCTGGTAGTTACCCTTAACTTATTAGTCATTTTTCTACATATTTGCAATAAATAATGTCATGAATACTAAAATAATCCATGTTTTTTTAAAACTACTAGCACACCATCATGCCTTTCATCTTTATTATCATCTAACTCATCATACCCTATTCTACCCTATAAATAATACACCCTTTGCAAATCTTAAGTTTTATTTTCCTATAGATGCATAAAATTTGTATATTTAACATGTTTTTGTGCTTTGTGATTTGAAACATAGCATTACAATCTCTTATTTAGACCCTATGTTGTTAAATATTATTTTGAATGAAGATTGTAGTCATTTTTATATCTATCTTTAGTAGCTTGTGTATGACTTAGAGCATTTGTGCATTTCATGTTATAACCCTTCAAGGGTGAAGTGTTTAAAATTGGTTATGCCCTGGTCATATATGTTCCTTGTGTCAAAAATCCCCATGGAGATTGAATTGTAGTTTTTCTCTATGTGAGAAAGCTAACCCATATGTCCTCTCACCTTGGTTCATATAGAGCCAAAAGTAGAAAGGAGATGATGATACCCTTTTTAGGTGCCTTTCAATCATTTTTTAAATTTATTATAATCTTGATACAAAACCCTTCCCCTATTATAGTGACATTTTATCAAGTTTTTCAACTTTGTTTGCCATTTTCTTTCACATTTTTATGGGTGATCATATGAGGTGTACGACTAGGAACCAACACTCTTATGGCACCATTACCAGGGATTGAATTTAATTCCAAGTTACTTATGTTGTCAAGGACTCTTTTAAAGAGTTAGAGCTATAAGTATTTCATGTTGGAAGTTCTCTGCTATTATTTTCTACAGTCAAACTATCTTGGTCGTCAATGTCACAATACACTAATAGGGATATGCTAGGATTTGAGATTTGATAATTTGACATCTATTGAATTTGATGTAAAGAAATATAAATTTGTCATATTTGAGGTGGTTTTCATTATTTGAACATGAATTTAAAAGTTTCATTGCCTTTGCTTTCATACATCATCACTAATTTCAGCAAGATATGGTTTCAGTATGTATCACTTCAAGTTTTTAAATGGTTACATTATAATACTTTTCTTCTAGTGGAAACTCCAAGACATCATCTAGTTTCAAAGAAAGATTAGTGCCCATCTTCAATATCTTAAACTTTGAGAGTTATCTTACTTACAAAGGTGGAAGAACTGTGGTCATCTTTCAAGGCTAACTCAACAAATAAACTTGTCTTGACCTTATGTGTTCATCAAAGAAGGAGACAGGTTTGGAGGCCTTTTGAATAACTAAGTTCAAGTACTAGAGATTATGTGGTTTATCAAAATTTTGGTAATCTTGAGCTTCTATTTTTTGAAATTCTTATTACTAAATATTTTCATAATTCTTCTAATCATAGCTCTTCTAGTGATTCATAACCTTAAAACCATGTTTACTATCTAGCTCCCTCTTAATTAGCCGAATCCCCTCCCAAGTTTGATCTACCAAGTCTACCTCATTAATCCCCTCATATCCCTTTTCCATTTGTTCCTAAATCTACCATTGAATCAATCATTAGACATCGGGATCAAAATGAGAATGAGCATCCTACATTTAGAATTCCTAGATTTATACCTATAAATTTTGATGACATGGAAGGTTATCCTAATGAAGTCCCAAATAAAGTAAGGAAATGCCTTCGAAAATTCCAAAGGAAAAATGCAACTAGTTGTGATCAACATTTGAGGGATTTTTATAATATCATTGAAGTCTATAAGGTTAACCATGAGGATGTGTGCATTAAATTATTTGTGCACATGATAGAGGAAGATGCTCATGAGTTGTTCAATTCTCTTCCTTATGGATGTATTGAATCATGGGAAGAAATGAAGAATTCTTTTAGAATTTAGTATGGTGATTGTTTTGATTCAAGGTTCCTTCTAGCTAAATTTGAAAACATTAGAAAGAACCCGAATGAGTGTATACATGAATTTAACACAAGGTTCAACAAATCTATGATGTGGCTTATTGAGAACATCAAGGCTAATGAAATAGTGTGCTTGATCAAATATTGTGATGCATTTGAAAATAGGGATGCATATTAATTGATGGACAAGGATCCCATGAACTTTTAGTTGGAATTTAATATGGCCATCCAAATAGAAAGTAACATAAAGGTTATGGGTATGCCCTTAAACAAGTAGGTTAATGTAAAGTTGGTTGATCTAGAAAAGACACAGTCCAAAGCAGCCAAGCTTGATTAAAATGTTAAGAATTTTTCCTCCACTATCAAAGAGATGTCCTAAAAATTGGTTAGAATTGAGAAGGGGATACCTCATAGGCTTGCACATGATGTTAGAAGTTAGAATAGAGGGGCCATAAAGGAAGTGTTTTATCCCTTGCACACCAAGGTAAATACTGTAAATTTTGATTTTGACATTGACTAGTGTGAAAATTTATTCCTTACACATCCCCCATGTGATACTACTAGGCCAAGTGATGATGATGTGAATGATCCTGAGTCTGTGTCTGATGGTGATGATGAGATTATGATGTTCAATTATCAAGAATCTCTATGTATGTTTTTTAACTCCATAGAAATTATGAATGTTACTACTGTAGAATAGTTTTGGAGTGAATTAAATAAGGTTTATGTCCCAACACATTAATTTTCTTGTGATGATAGTAATACACAATTAAATGAGTTACCCAATCATGATGTAATTGTTGATCAAATTTGAATTTTAAGTAAAATTGGGGCACCAATAGGTAAAAACTTGACTTTAAATGTATATAAGAAGTTTAGTATTTTGTCACAACATGTTTTATAGGTTAATTAAGGTCATTCAATGTTATACTAGCCTTGGTCCTTAGTCTTTTTAGTTATTTTAGTCATTTTGGGTCATATTGAGTGTACAAATTTATTATGAAGTGTGAAGATTATAGACGGTGATGTCATGCCCTATGTGTCATATTATGTCTTAACCAACTATTTATAACTGAAAAGTGGTAGGTCCCTCTAAAAAGGGTAGTTTTCTTGAATAAAAAGAAGAGTTTGGCACTTGTATGGCGTCCTTAGGAAGTGTGCCACATAGGAAAAGGTTGTAATGTGTCTTTTCACCTTTATAATGTTATTAGGGGTGTATTATACACTAAATAATCTTACACTTGATGTTTTTTTTAGAGGAATGGTGATCTGAGCTTTATGAACCATTCCTAAGAAATTAAACTTTTAAATCTACCTGCTAATCTATGTACCCTATAGGTTTTGCTTCATTTTTAGTAATTCCATAAAATATAGTTGGTTATTATAACTCTATATGATGATTTATGCCTCATAAAATGTCCTTTATGCTCTTTTTAATTTTTTAAGTTGATTTGATAACTCAACTAACTCATTTTATAGGAGGGTGTTGATACTGAACTTATATTCAGATACCACCATTTGAAAAATTCCTCTTTCTTTGAAAGGTATTTGACATGATGTCTCATGGTATTTCACTCAAATAAATGGTCATGGTAACACAATTAATTTACTATTTTAATATTTAAGGTGAAAAATATTGAGTTTTGTAGTCCATTGGCATGCATAGTCAACTCTTTATCCAATTCTACCCACAGTCATGGTGAACTACATGCATGGGACATGTATCACATTTACAAAAAAATGTAATTAAGGTTTAAAGTCTTGGTGTACCTTTTAGAAGCATGAGGTATAAAATTGGACCTTCTAATGAATGTAAATAGGGCACTATAATAGTCATATACAACACCTTCTCTTGTTTTCCATGGAAGTGGACCTACAAGTACTTTGAAAGAAGTTACCACATTGAGAAAAAGATTTTGAAGTTGGTTTTAAATGCCTTGAAATATGGAAAATGTATTAGCAGGTAAAATTTTTGTTCAAGGCCCATACACCATACATATTTCCAATTCACTACCTATGTACATAGTCTACATGTTAAACTCAGTCAAAGTCACCTAGAAGAGCTCTTGATGATGTCATGCTGAGGAAAATGGTTTGGTGATGGTTTCAAGAATTTTGAATCATGAAGAATGAATTTGATATTTTGAGAAAGATATAAAATTTGTAAAAGGTATAAAGTAATGTACATTGCCTATGCTCCTAACCCACTGCTTGTATTCATTGATAATCCACACCTATAGATGGTTTACTAGGGGTTAAGGAGCCATTTTGAAATTCTAGAGAAGTGATAAAACTAGTGTTGATGCAGGAAAGTGCACCCAGTGGCAGGGAGTCAAACTCCTACCTTCTCCTCGCAACATGGAAACTCTCCTCTCACCTATGGGACTAGCAAAGTTGGAGGAGAGAGTCTCTAGATAAGGGCTAGCTCCCTTTGATGCATCATGTTGTTTCCACCAAGTGCAAAACACAAACACAAACACACACACACACACACACACACACACACACACACACACACACACACACACACACACACACACACACACACACACACACACACACACACACACACACACAAACACACACACAAACACACACACACACACACACACACACACACACACACACACACAGATATAAAGGGGGGGAAAGGGAGAAAGATGCAGGAAAACAAACCTACTCTAAAGAGGTGATGCACCAAAATAGGTCAAACTTCACACATCCACTCTCAAAACCAAACAAATACGTACATACTCTACACATTTAGCAAAAAATACCAGGCTACAAAGACTGGCAGGGAGGCTTTCATGAAAACATAGGAGATAGAAAATCATTGAGGTGTTTTGGAATACACACTATAAGTGACTCCTATTCTGGTCTTCTCAAATGCCAACTCTTCTCCTTTTAGCTACAAAAATGGCACCTTGTAGATGACAGGTCTACTAGTGTTGAACCTGTGAGAGCATCAAGAAACAATGATTGGACATAGACAAACACTCAAGGCATACTCTAAAACATCTATCCAAATGGAGGTAATAGACTACATTTTATTTGATTTAGGTGAAATTTTGCCAGGGTTGTGCCTTTGCAAAAGTGGAAGGACCGATCCTTCTCAAAAATGAGAAGTTACAATATATAGAATAAAGGAGAAAGAAAACTTGGTGCTTCTTTGACAAGTTGGCCTGTCGCGTCCCATTGGAAAGAGGAAAACACTATTGTGTTGTCATCATTCTAGAAGAAGCCTACTAGAACCATGCTATATAATTGCCAATTTTGACTTTAGCATTCGAGCTTTAATGTGGAAGCATGGGTCATGCCTCTTTTCTACCAATAGATGAAATTTGTGCCCCTTTTTTAAATGCACGAGCCATGCTACTTGCTATTGTGCCATTTGGGGATTAACAGGCAATAAATCACCTTCTCCTACCACTTGGACTACCTTGTCACTTTTGTACCATGTCATTTCTCCTTGCTTGTCATCTGTGATTTGTCCCTTGTCTTTCTTGTCTCTTCTGGCTTAGTTGGCCCCCCAAGGGTGAACTTTCAATAGGTTGTTGCATTTCTGGCTCTTGATAATGCTTTCTCAGCTTGAAATGAAACAACAATCTACTTCACTAAATTTTGACATCTACCTAGCCGTCAAGCTTTGAAAACCAATGGATACACCGTTTTACTAAATTTGACGTCCACTGGGATGTTGTCAGGTCCATTGCCACATCAGTCGGGTCCACATGGCATCCTCTCAAGAACTTCTCTATCTTGAAAATTTCTTGGCACCTATTCCTTTGAAAAGTCCTTTGTCTTGGCTATAAGTCCCCTGTAAGAGCACCTGCCCTTCGGGGTCCTTCAGCGGGTCCTTGTTTGCTTGGGACTGTTCCCTAGGCTCCCGCGGACAATTTTCCCTAGGTTAAATTCTTGGGCCACTTACCTTCATGTATTTTTATGGAAAATATGTCTATAGACAATTCTCATGGATAAATTGTCTATAGAATTTATGTCTAACCATTCCTTTGATTTTTAACTATCTACCTGAATCATTGAAATGCTGAAGTGTCCTCCCTCTAAAGGGTACTTTGACTTTTGACTGGCCTTCTAGCTTGGGGCATACCTTTGAACCAAGTTATTGAACCAAAAGGTTCAACAGTTTAAAGGTTCAACCAAGTGTACCAAATTCCCAAGGCTAAGCTCGACGCTTTGAACTAAGCCACTGAACTGAACCCATTAAGCCAAAAAGGTTCAACGGTTCAACTAAGTGCGTTGATGAACAAATAAGGCATAAAAGCTAACGAACCATTTAAACCAAGGCTGATGAACCATTTAACTAGGCCATGAACCAACTCACTGAACTTGCATCACCTAAAATTAACTGGCATTGAATAACAAGGGATAAGGTGACCAAAATTTTGCCCAAAGAAAAAATTGGTCAACAGATTGGCGACTCACAGGGGAAGCATGCTTGCTATGCTTAGAACCAGTTAACTTAAAATCCATTGGGCATAGAGTCAGATGCAGCCATGAAAGAATTAACAACAGCTCAAAAGATTTGAGAATCAAATGTGAAGCCTTTTACCCCACATGCAAAGGGAAACACACAAGGCTAAAAACACTACCTGTGCAACTGCACTTAGGGAAAGTAGGAAAAAAAATTGAAAGCAAACTACTATGTACATCTAACCAGGAATGTTTTCCTCCCTCCTAGATCAAAAGGAAAACTTCTTAAGTCTCCTTCTTAGTGAGGAGACTTATGGTGGTAGGCAAGTAGCTGAAGGAAAATGAGATTTGGTGACTTGCTCCTCTTGTTGATCACCTAGTTTGGCTATAATCTAAGTGGATATTCAAACATGCTCCCAACGTATACATACTTTGTTTGCTCTTGGAAGCTTGCCTCCTATTGGTTCTTTAAGCTGGTGTTTCTCATCAAGAAAATGATTGCTACTGGCTCATCACCATAAGCCCCTTGGTATGCACCCTTGACTGGCTTGCTCTTCTCTGCCTCATGCTTGGGTTCCATGGTGTGGGCATCTTCCTTGATGATTTCAAAGAAGATATCTTCAGATTCACTAACTTCCTAAAGGGGTAAATCTAAAAAACTATATCCTCTTTGTATGCTTGTTAAAACCCTAATGCTACCTTCTTTGCTCTTATCCAGCTCATAGCCTCCTTGAAGAATAATGTATCCTGACCTGATGACTTCAAACAAATCATTCAAAGTATGAAAAAGAAATTGTCCATGTTCCTCCATGTCACCTAAAGTGATCTCCTCCTCATCCACACTCATGAAGTCTCCTTGATCAGTCATGAATTGAGCATACTGCTATTCACTTGCTTCCCTCAAGACAGGTTCCTCCTTGATAAGGGGTGAAGTGGAAGGCTGATAGATGAACTCACATGGAAGAGGAGGTAGTCCATTAACTAGAATCAAATGATTCTCCTCCTTCCAATTGGTCATCACCTCACCTATATCAATCATGGCCTGATAGTTTTTTTGGAGATGTGTAGGTGGGGTGCCTTTTGGTGATGGCTCCTCTACAAGGTCTAAAAGCTCCATCTCTCTCTCTCCTAGTAGTCTCATCTTAGCCTCTAATTCCTCAACCTGCTTAGCTAGATAATCCTCATTTTCTACCTCTTGGGGCTCATGGGAAACACCATAGAGTTGGGGAGTGCATGAAAATTGCTATGAAATGCAAAGACCCTCCTGAAGAAGGGTGGGGGAACTTGAAAAGGACTAACTTGATCTTGTACCTCACACTCTTGGACAATGTCTTTCACCCCCTTGCTATTTTGTGACTCAACCACTTGATTCCAACTCAAGAAATTTAGACTGGGCATCTCTATTAGGGTTGATGAGGCCATAATGTGAGAGGGCAACAAAGATTTAGATTCCAATTCCCTTGCTACCAAAATGGACTATTACATCTGAAGGTTTTCTAATTTGATCTATCTATCAAGATTAGCCTTAAACACAAGATTTTCCACTTCAAAACTCTCTTCAACATGATTGGGGAAAGGAATTTGACAGGCTTGACTAGGCTTATAAGCAGGGGTTGTGCATGACTGATATGGTGCTTGGGGTAGTGAGTATGCAAGTTGATAGACTTGGTAAGGCTACCTCTCATAAATACTCACTTCTCCAAATATGTGATCAAACCACTCATGTCTAGCATCTCATTCGTAAGCCTGTGCCAATTGGCTCTTTCAATGGGAGTCCATTCCTTCTTAACCTGATTCAGTGCATTTCTCATTTGATGAATGACATGATCAAGAACCTCTTGGCCACATCCCCTTTGGTGTCAAGATCTACCACATATTTTTCATATCCTAGCAATGCTCGCTTGAAGGCAAAAATGGGTTGATTAGTGAAGAGACTGGGTTGAGTGGGAGCAGTGGCGTAATGAGAAAGCTGGGCATAAGGCTGATATAACTCATGAAAGTGCTGAGATTGGACATATTGAAATTGATAAGGATTAACATAAGGCTGGTAAGGATCATAGCCATGCTGGCCAAAGAAAATAGGGCCCATGGCTCTAAATGATGGGATTATACATACCAAAATGCTATATCTTAATAGTATTATACCAGAACTACTTAACCAGTTGATTTAACTCGAAGTCACCATTGGTGTTGATGTAGAAGCCTCTAAAGGCTAGTTGGTTGAAGAACACAACAAAAATTTTCAATTTTTTGGATAAAACCTGTCCCAGTTAGTCCCACCAGGTGTGCCAAAATTGTTGATGCAGGAAAGTGCACCCAGTGGTAGGGAGTCAAACTCCTACCTTCTCCTCGTAACATGGAAACTCTCCTCTTGCCTATGGGACCGGTGAAGCTAGAGGAGAGAGTCTCTAGATAAGGGCTAGCTCCCTTTGATGAATCGTGTTGTTTCCAACAAGTGTAACACACACACACACACACACACACACACACACACACACACACACACACACACACACACACACACACACACATATAGATTAAAAGGGGGGTGAAAAGGGAGAAAGATGCAGGAAAACAAACCTACTCTAAAGAGGTGATGCACCAAAATAGGTTGACCTTCACATATCCACTCTTAGAACCAGACAAATACGTACATACTTTACATATTTGGAAAAAAAGACTAGGATACAAAGACTGGTAGGGAGGCTTTCATGAAAACACAGGAGATAAAAAATCACTGAGGTGCTATGGAATACACATTGTAAGTGACTCCTATTCTAGTCTTCTCAAATGTCAGCTCTTCTCCTTCTAGCTATAGAAATGGCACCTTGTAGATGACAAGTCTACTGGTGTTGAACCTATGAGAGCATCAAGAAACAATGACTAGACACAGACAAACACTCAAGGCATACTCTAAAACATCTATCCAAATGGAGGTAACAGACTGCATTTTATTTGATTCTGGTGAAATTTTGCTAGGTTTTCCCTTTGCAAAAGTGGAAGGACCGATCCTTCTCAAAAATGAGAAGTTAAAATATATAGAAGAAAGGAGAAAGAAAACTTGGTGCTTCTTTAACAAGTTGGCCTGTCACGTCCCATTAGAAAGAGGAAAACACTATTGTGTTGTCATCATTCTAGAAGAAGCCTGTTGGAACCATGTTGTATAATCACCAATTTTGACTTTGGTATTCAAGCTTTAATGTGGAATCATGGGTCGCACCTCATTTCTACCAATAGATGAAATTTGTCCCTATTTTTTAAATGCACAGGCCATATTACTTGTTGTTGTGCCATTTGGGGATTAATAGGCAATAAATCACCTTCTCCTACCACTTAGACTACCTTGTCACTTTTGCACCATGTCATTTCTCCTTACTTGTCATCTGCAATTTGTCCCCTTGCCTTTCTTGTCTCTTTTGGCTTAGTTGGCCCCCCAAGGGTGAACTTTCAGTAGGTCACTACATTTCTGGCTCTTGATAATGCTTTCTCAGCTTGAAATGAAATATCCATCTGCTTCACTAAATTTTGATGTCCACCTGGCCATCAAGCTTTGAAAACCAATGGATATACCATTTTGCTAAATTTGAAGTCCACCAAGACATCATCAGGTCCATTGCCACATCAGTCAGGTCCACGTGGCATCCTCTCAGGCACTTCTCTATCTTGAAAATTTCCTGGCACCTATCCCTTTGAAAAGTCCTTTGTCTTGGCTAGAAGTCCCCTGCAAGGGCACCTGCCCTTCGGGGTCCTTCAACAGGTCCTTCTTTGCTTGGGACTGTTCCTTGGGCTCCCATGGGCAAATTGTCCATGGACAATTTTCCCCAAGTTAAATTCTCGGGCCACTTACCTTCATGTATTTTCATGGACAAAATGTCTGCAGACAATTCCTGTGGACAAATTATCTGTGGAAATTGTGTCTAACCATTCCTTTGATTTTTAACTATCCACCTGAATCATTGAAATGCCGAAGTGTCTACCCTCCAAAGGGTACTTTGACTTTTGACTACCCTTCCGGCTTGGGGCATACCTTTGAACTAGGCCATTTAACCAAAAGGTTCAATGGTTCAAAGTTTCAACCAAGCATGCCAAATTCCCAAGGCCAAGCCCGACGCTTTGAACCAAGCCGCTGAACTAAACCCATTGAGACAAAAAGGTTCAACGGTTCAACTAAGCACACTGATGAACAAATAAGGCATAAAATTTGATGAACCATTTGAACCAAGGCCGATGAACCATTTAACCAAGCCATGAACCAATTCACTGAACTCGCATCACCTAAAATTAATTGGCATTGAATAGCAAGGGAGAAGGTGACCAAAATTTTGCCCAAAGGAAAAATTGGTCAACAAGTAGCATTAAAGACCTCACAAGTTATAAGGTACCATAACATGCATTTTTTAAGTTTTAGGATGGGTAAACAAAGTTGAAATTCATTTATAGGATAATGACTATCAATTCAAGCCCATGTTCCCCAAAATGAAGAAACATAGGTCCATGAAGGTTTTGAAAATATCATATGACATGGCTACATGAGATATTGTATCATCTAAATAGTTCTAGTTTTCAACCTATAGCATAGATAAGTACTCTAAAAAAATTATAAGCCAAATGAGAAATGAAATATTGTTTTTAATGGGTTCTATTATGGCATTTTTTCACTAAAACTCATTAGTGAAATCTACAAGCTTTAACTCCCAAATTTGACTCTTTACCCAATGTTACATTTCCAATCCATGCCTTCATGTTGAAATAGATTTTATGGTGGAAAAAAATAAGTATAAACTAAAAGGAACCATCATATTAATTCGGTATGCAATGATTGAGTTTCATGTCACATATAGGTACCCCTTCATAAATAAATACTCACCTAAAACAGCCAATAAATAGTGAGCAAAGTATGGTGTATAATGATGCTTGAGGATATCTATGTTGATGGGATAGGTAAAAAACATATAAAATGACTTTAACTTCTTGGGGGAGGATAATTTAAATGTTTTTACAAAATACAACAATCCTAATAACCTACATGTCACTATTGAAAAGGAAACACAATCAGCTTGGGTGATTGAGATAGGAAATGAGTTAGGAGAATAATATTATTGATGTTAGAAGGGTATAATCCTAATGTAAAATGAATTATATGATTATAAAATGTTATTATAAATCTCAATAAAGTATTTTATATTTTTTTCTAGACCTAAAATACACAAGTGCACCTATAGGTGCCTCTTCCAAATAGGAAACATAGTCATGCATAGGAACCTCAATCTTCTCCCAGTTAAGGAGTGAGGAGAAAATATTAGAGGTTGAGTGGATTTATAGGTTAAAAAAATATTAATTATAATATTTATAGCCTAATATACCCTCCATGATAGGGATAAAATGTAGATAAAGGCTCTACTAATGCATCACACAGTCATTTTGAAGGAACCATGTGTAGTCCTAGTTTCTAAAAAGTCTATCTCAAAATTTCACACTTTTGAAGGGTCTATACATATAACCAAGAGCTGATTTTTTGTGTGATAATTAATAAAAACATTTATATTTCCCTAAAATATTCATATATCTTTATTAAATAGATTAATTAACACCCTATTTTGTCTCAAATAGGGGGTACTTCTCCTTATACAAGATTGTCAGGTTTTGATGAGTGAAGCATAAAAGATGAACTAGGGGATAAGTAGACCTAGTTAAAATGTGTTAAAGGTATAAATATATATAATTAAACATGATTAAAACCTCATAATATTATAGATAAAAATAAGGAGGTCCAACATGCTAGGGTTATAGTTAAGCCTGCTAGGCACATTAAGGTCTAAAAGCCAAATAAAGAACCACTCTCACATCTAGCATTGGATATGAGTTATAACTAATTGAAGAATATTTTTGGGAAAATTATGGATGTGTTAAATCTTGTGTAATTCATAGGAATCATAAGTTTATTATATTTACACTTTAAGGTGTAATAGGCCTACTCGACATGACTAGGCCTAACATCTAAAAAGGGGGTCAACTTCATTTTTAGATTGAGATGTGTATTAAAACTAATTTAGGTATGTTTTTAGGGTGAATTAAGAACTTTTAAATATTTAATAGTGAAAATAAAACCAAATAAATCCATTTTTGGACCTTAAGATAGCTCAAGCCTATAAAGAACAAGGAAATGAGCTCGATAAGGCAAGTTTGAATGCTCACACCTCTTTTGATGCTATGCATGGCAATATAATAATTTAAGTGATGTTTATATGGATATTTAAGGACATTTTTATGGAATTTTTCTACAATTACAAGATCAAGTTTTTATGAATGAACCTTAAGAGTGGAAACCGAGCTAAAACCCTTCCTAGTGACCTGATTGGAGAAATAAAGATTGATATGAATTTGAATGAAATATTTTGAAAATTAAACCTATTTTAAGTTTCATAGTACTAATCATTATCCATCCCATGCCTTTTTGTTTTATGGACTTGTACATATGAGGTGAGAAATAAACTTTTCTTGATTATTTTATGAATTATGTAAGCTATAGGAGGAATCTGAAGATGAAATAAAGTTTTAAAGGAATATTTAGAATTTTTATAACTACAAATGGTAATTTAATGACATGAAAAAAATCCTAACATTTAAAATAATAGCTTTCATTTTAGACAATCAAAATTAGCGTATTCGACAAGCTAGTGAGAAGGGTGGAAAGCTTCATGTGGGGTGATTTTATAGCATACATAATGACTCTAGGGAAATTTAGGGTATTGATATGTTTAATATAATACATCAAATGGATTTTAATGAGAAACTAATATCTTTTTAGAATCTAAGTGTGAAAGGTGCATGAAAGAGGAGTTTTTTGGACTACACAATGATATCTCCTTTTTAGATGATCATAAAGGAATATGCATACAAATAATGAATTTAAAGGCATGTATGATGTCCTTAAACTTCATACCAATCATCATACTAGGTCATAATTAGTTATGGGATGTTCAAATAGGTCCAACTTATGAAGGTAGTTTTCTGAGCCAAGATAAGGAGTTTTATGCCACTTTTCATGAAGTTTATGTCTTGGATTGACACTTGTGCTTCCTAAAATTCCATGTTTCATCTCATATACTATTATCATTCACATAATTATATTATATTTATAATCTTTGTTATGATCCTTGGACTTCTCTCTCTCTCTCTCTCTCTCTCTCTCTCTCTCTCTCTCTCTCTCTCTCTCTCTCTCTCTCTCTCTCTCTCTCTCTCTCTCTCTCTCTCTCTCTCGCGATACAAGAACTAGCCATTTTGGCCATTGTAACTCATGTTCCACTTGAGTATGGAAAATACATACTCAAATTCATAAAATTTTATAAATAATACTACTTATTTTTACCTCTTTCATTATTTTTCATAGTGTTTTTAATTGGATGATGAATCTTGCTTAATGAAAACTATGGATTCCTTACCATGTTGTTTCATTCTTTCACATATTTACAACGTCTTATTGAAAGGCATGTGAAATGTTATAGGATATTTATAGGTTTTAGTGAGTTATTATATTCACTAGTGCCATTCAATTCCCATTTTCTATTCCTCCTAGCCTAAGTCATTCATCCATGATGTCATAATGTAACATTGATGTAAGAAGACATAGATTGAAGAAGTGTGTATTCAGTTTGTCTCTTGATTTCTTATGTAATATTATATTGGTTAGAAGTAATCATGTTAATTGGTGTATAAAATCCATTATAATATTTTTATTTCAATTATCTCTCTCCCTTTTCACCCCCAAGGTTGAGTGTAGTTGCAATCCAAAGTGGTACATCATAGGAGCTAGCCCTATCTAGAGATTCACTTCATCCTTAGGCTACCCACAAGCTTAGAGTTTTTTCCATTATGCCACTTGGATGAGGAGATATTTTCCATCTCCTTAAAGGGTTAAAATCCAAGTGATAATAGTAATCAAATATTTGAATTTTTCTTTGAAACAAGTGTTATAAATGGATGTAACATTGGGTAGTTCCATTTAGGATGTGCACATTGTTGAGCAACCAATTATTCTTGATACTGGATTTGACAATGAGGATGTTATTTTGAAGCTATCACTTGATGAATATGGGCTTGTAATTTATTCCCATAAGGATGAATTATTTCATTTTTATTTCAAGCAATGCATTGAGTGTATAAATGGCATTGCTGATCTTGGTGCACTCTTGCTTGGTACACATTTGATTGTAGATGAGAAGTAAGTTTATTTGCATCTGATAAAAACATAATAAGATATTTTAGCATGGTCCTATACATATTTTATATCATGAAAAGAGGATTTGATTCAATATTTCATCCCATCACAACTTATAATCAGATCTTTTAGGCAAGTGTAGAGATGTGTTTACTTCATCTCGGCTACCAAGCTACTAGAAAAGTTCAAGAGACTAGGGGATGGAAGAATTATAGAGCCACTAGTTAAAATTTCAAATCTAAAGAATTTTATCAACTGAGTCTAGACAATATACATAATTTATAGTGTTTTGTTGCTTCATATTTCTATTATTTTTTACCCCTCTACTTTGAGCCTTGTTTGTATAGTTTCCCTTTGTGTTTTTTTGTCATGTTTTCATTTTCATATCCTTTTGATTTGTTTTTTTCAATATACCATGTTTTTTTAAGATTTAATGAGTGATTGTTGATAAATTTATAATTTATGACTTTTTATCCCAATGAATTAGCACTTGGTCTTATTTTTTGGGGTTCTCTACACACTCGTAGGGGGTATATATCCCTAAGTGAGAGCCAGTGTTAGTGCCCAAAATTATACTAAAGAAATTAGGCCCTTGTCAAGTAAAAATTCCTAAGTCCTTATCCCAAGTTATGTTTTCAACTTTTCCTTTAAAGGTCAATTTTCTTGATTAATCAGTTAATTATTAATCTAGTCTTTACTTAGTGTGCTTTAAGCCTTAGGGTCTTCAGTTTTTTATCAAGACATTTTTCCTAACTAAAATATGCCTTCAAGATTTTTGTTCACATAAAAAGTCCAAAGACTTATTTTCATTAGGCACATTGTCCATGACAAAAAACTTGACAAAGTTTATTTGTTCCAAGTAAAAAATATTACCCTATCTCTTTTGGGTATTTTGCCCTTACAAAATCTCCGAAGGGTGATTTTGCATTTGTATAATCCTTGAAGGGGCATTTATTTTTGGAAAATTTCCCTTGAAAAATATATGAAGGGTCATTTTTCCTTTGCATAATCCTTGAGGTTCATTTATTTTGGGCATTTTTCACTTGAAAAATCTCTGAAGGGTTATTTTGCCTTTGCAAAATCCCCTAAGGGTCATTTCTTTCAAGAATTTTTCCCTTGAAAAATTTATAAAGGGAACTTTTAAAATATCTAAAGGACACTTTCAGAAGATCTAAAGGAAACTATTTTAGACAATTTTTTTGAAATAATTGTCCCAACAAAAAAAAAAGTGTTGGATTCCAATTATTTTAGGAAAATTGCTCACCTCTTTTAGGGAAATTGTTATGAACATTTTGCCCAAGATAATTATCTCAACAAAGAGAAGGGATAAATAATTATTTCCATTAGGAAAATTATCCTTCTCAAATATCCCAAATGAATTAATTATATTAGACATTTTGTCTGCAGGAAAAAGGCCCAAATATGCTCAATAGTTTGGAGAGATTGTTTTAGGGATGCAGGAGACAAAAATATTGAAATAGGAATGTCAAATATGGAAGTTGCCTAGAAAAAAAGCCCCAACACAAAAAGGTTGAAAACCAAGAATTCTTGTGGAATAATTGTCCTAGTGAAATTGATTCCAAGATAAAGAGCCCATAGACCAAATTGTCAAAGACTAAAGCTCCAAAGGAATTTTCCTAAACTACAAAAGTGTGATGGTCTCATGAATGTTTTTTATAGGCACATAGATGTCAAATTTTAGCTAGAGAAACTAACCATTGGGGTTCAAATGCTCCAATAATATCATGTGAACATCAATTTTAAGACCCATGAAATAATTGTTTGAGTTAAAATAGATGTAGATCCAATAGTGCACGTAAATGTAGAGTAAGATGATCCAAGAGTGTGTGATCAAAGTTGGATATTTGAAATAACCTAGGACTAGTGTAGGCATGACAAGTGTCAAGTTCATGAAGCATAGTTAAAAGTTCAAATGTGTTTCAAATATATGATGATGTGAGTGGATAGTTGATAAATCAATCGGGCCCCATGATCTACCTAGCTGCTACCACATGGTATATTAGTAATCAATACAATAGAGACTATTTACAAGGGACATAGAAATCTTGTATAGCTACCAAGTGTCATAACCTTGGGGATGAGTGCAGATAGTAGACAATGACATTCTTCCCCTTAGATCATAATTTGATAGAGCATGTTCACTCATCCAAGTAAGATTTGAGGGAAAGATAAGAGTCAAATCAATACAAGGTCTTTCAAGGAGACATGAGGATGACAAATTTTAAGCCCTCAATGAGTGACCAAGTAAATCAATGGTTTTTAGTCAATCATGCATCCAAAAGATCAATGATGTAAATGAGAATAGACATTTCAAAGGGGAAAAAGGAAATATAGCCTATGTTTTGCATTCTTTATCTACGTTTCTTGTCTAAGCTCCTCCATGGGAAAGATATTATAGGATTAAAAGATCAAAGTGGGCCACTCCAATGAAGATCTTCAAGTAGCCATGAATTAATAATATTCTCAAGCCATCATCATAAGGTAATGGGATTTCCTTGGTGTGTAGAGGAGTAAGGTAGTTGTCCTGAAGATTTCATATTTGCCATCAATTAATAGAAAAACATCTCCAATTAGTTCCACATAATGACAAAGTTTGTTTGGCTCCTCAAATAAATACTCTTTCCATCTTATGTGGAAGGAATCTCCCACCATGAAATTAAAATATATTATCCAATTCATCATCATTCCTTATAGAGGAAGTTGTGACAATAATTTTGCTTGTAGTTTCATGAAGATTTTAGTTATTGTAATAAATATTTTCCAGCTAGGAGCATCTTGGTGGGACTTCTACACTCATAGATTTGAAATGGGTAAAAAATGTATAAATAGGAGGTTTGTCTTCTATTCGAGAGGTTGGTTGGTCATTGTGTTGGTCATTATGGGAGTCATTGTTTCTGGTCTTTATCATTATAAGTATAAGCTCTTCCACATTTTGGGATCAATTTTATGTGTATTTACCTCTCTTTCTAAGGTGGTTATAGTTGTATAACCATTAACAATCTCTAAGAGCATCTCTATATATCTCCTCTATCCAACATGGAATAAATCCAACATGCTTGTCCCCTTGGCAACATTCTGAAATAATGATGTAAGATTTTCTTTCAAGTTAATGGAAAATATTTGTGGTTCTTACTATTTAATTTTGATGTAATTTAGTGATGTGTTTTACAAATGTTTTTGATTGGACATCTAGTTTTATGCTCATTAATAGTTATCATTTTGGGCTTAGATATATATTATGAATCCCTTTCTACATTATGTTTGGGAAAATGTTGCTAAATAACTTATTAGGGAACCCTAGGTTTATGGATTGAATGGGAAAAATTATATGAGATTATAGTTTTAATGTATGTTCTAGGGTTTTGTAATCATTTGGGTATTTTCATCTCATTGGCATCGATACCTAAAAATTACTCCTGCTAGTTCTCCTTAACTTGTTAGTCATTTTTATGCATCCTTGTAATAAATATTGTCATGAATGTTGAAACAATCCTTGCTATTTGAAAACTACCAGCACACCACCATGCCCTTCCTCTTTATTATCATATAAATCATCTTACCCTATAAATAATATGCCCTTTGCATATCTTAAGTGGTATTTTAATGTAGATGCATAAACATTATATATTTAACATATGTCTGTGCTTTGTTCTTTGAATCCAAACAATGTAATCTTTTATTTAGCCCCTGTGTCATTGAAGATTATTTCAAATGAAGATTGTAGTCACTTTTATATCTACCTTCAGTAGAATGTGTATAAATTATAGAATTTGTGCATTTTGTGTGACATCCCTTCACAAATTAAGTTTGTAAACTTGGTTATGCCTTAGTCATATCTTTTCCTTGTGCCAAAAATCCCCATATAGATTGAATTGCAGTATCTCTCCATGTGATCAAGTTACCTTTTAGGTCTTCTCACCTTCGTTTAAGAAATGCTAAAAGTATTAGCAATCTGACCATACTCTTTTTAGGTGCCTCTCAGTAATTTTCTACATTCAGTCTAATCTTGATGCAAAACCCTTCCCCAACTACAATGATATTCTAGCAAGGTTTTCATATTTGTTTGCCATTTTATTTCACATGTGTAAGGCCAAGCATATGAGGTGTAAAAATAGGAACCAATACAACCATAGTATTTATTTTAACCTTCCTCAAGGTATTAGTTTTTCTATCAAAATAAAACTTGATTTTTAGTTTTTCAATAATTAATAGGTCTTATCTTCCTACTTCTTCCTATTACAACTATTTAATCAATGAAAGAATGTTAAATGTTAATTTTTTTATGATTTATCTACTTTATCTATAACTATAGAAATAGAAGAATCATATTTCCCTAGAGGATGCATCATTGTGGGAATATGTCCATAATGTAGGGAAAAGAGGTATAACCTCCCTTTATCTAGTGACCTGATTTTGTGTTGGTGTGTCAATGATGTATTTAATATTCCTAGCTACCCTATGCACTAAAACTATAGAGGGATGTCTATGAGAAGCTTAGCCAATGATAATTTCTAATTATGTAGATAATCCATGGAGTGGACACTAGGATTCAAAAATGCACTCCCATTGATGTCTTAAGGGATTGGGGACTGGTTCCACTAAAGAATGAATAGTTCATTAGGGTGAAAAGTATATTTTTCAAGTAATATATGATTGATATATATGTAACCTTGATATTAATATAGGTATTAAGAGGACCCATTATATAAACCTAGGATTTAGTCGATAAAATTGGCACTTTAACTACTTGGGGAATTTTTTGGGTCAAAGAATGTATAGAATGAATGGTATCTCCCACACAAATTGTAGCAATAGTAATTGAAGAAGTTACCAAAGAATGAATGATTATTTTAATTACAATCTGAGAGGGGATAACTAGATTAATTATTATTAAAATTATCACTATTGTATCCTAAGAGGGAGAGCATAGGGATGTAGTTAATGATAGCCCCTATATTGAGGTTTGTAGTTTTGACTCTGTATCCACTTCTACATGTCCTTATTTATATAAAAATAATGTAGTAGAAACTAAGATAACATCTCATTGATCAACATCCTATGATTCAATTAATATCTTAGTTCCTTTTGACCAAGTAATTTCTTTACTCATCCATTCATCCTCTTCATCTATTTTAGTTCTCTCATCAAATGACTATGTTTCCTTAGTGTATATCTTGGACACCCAATATTCTTTAGTTTCCCATATTTTGTTTTCTTTTTCACTATCATAAAGTCCAACAAGGTATAATCTTTGTCTGCCTCTCTTATATCCTTCCTTTCCCTAGGAACTTCAGCCTATTTGGATTCTAATTTCATATTTTGGGGTAAGATAAGAGGAGTCTTTGGGTTTTTTTTATATGTAGTTGGCAATTTAGTAACATTAGGGGATGACCCTATAGAAGGTGGAGTGGGAGATGAAGGAACTCTAGTGGTAACATGTGTTAACGAAGTGAGAGTGACTATTGGGGGAATTATTAGTGGTGAAGATGGTCACCTAGGAGATTGGTCCACTATCATTGGTGGTGTTGTCATAATAGGGGGTGACCTAGGAGGAGAAATAAAGGAAATATGAAACAAGAAAGAAGGAATACTTATTTTTTTATTATAAAGGGAGGTAGAGGTAATACAAAGAATATCCTAATTGCTCCACTTGAACCTACAAGTTCATCCAAATTAGTTGTGTTGAGGAGAAATAGAAATAACTAAATATGTGGGGAAGTTTGGATAAATATCAACACTTTCTTCAAAATCCATTTCCAAATATGGGCCATCTTGTAGTTTTATGTCTACTTCTATGTGAGGAGGAGGTACATGAATAGATTTAGACACCTTTTATTCTTTTCTAATCTGTTTGGTGTCTTCATCAATAATTATCAGATCATATTGGATCCTCTATGCTAAAATAATTTAAATTTTTACCATGCACATCATTATATACACCTTAGTGTCATCTTATGAATTTATGAATACATTTTCATGACTATAAGTTTTGTGACCATAGTTTCTTTTCACTTTCCTCTCATATTTCTTGATATGCTCCCCAACATTCTTATTAGAGACCCAATGACTAAATGGTGCCAATTTCAATCTATAAGGAAGATTTAATCTTCTAATATATTAAAAGTGTTCCCAACTTATATATTTCATTCAACCAATGTTAAGAGGGGTTGTGTGGATGAATGATTGCTTAGCCCTTAATAACTCAACATCAATACTATCAGCTAATTAATTAGTAATTTCCAACCCAGCTACTTTATCAATTATAATTTTGTTTAAGTACAAAGGGTGTGCCTTGGTAAATTCTATCCTTATTATAGTGAAATTAGGATAAAATAATAGTCACCCATTTTTTAAATAATATTATTGATAGGATATGATAGTCTAGGCATGTTCCTCTCATATATGGCCTAGTATACCATAGGGTAAAATTTATCTATCAACCTTTTCATTTTCTTTCTAAACCTGTGCACATGGAGGGCATTAAATTTAACACAATTCTTACTCTTTGGGGTATCTTATAGATGGTTTTAAGGGTTCTTCATATGTTAAATGCAAAGTTGTAATCATAAAATATAACACATAGGACATCATATATAAGTTACCATCTAGTAAGATTCCTATATTTATAATTCATATAATCAAATTTGAGCAAATTATCTCTCCTGAGTCTGATTTTATTGGAGGTTAGGATAAAATCCAAAAACAAGACCCATATCTCATTAACATAAGAAATGGTTAAGAAAGCACATATTCTATTTAAGGGCCATGTAAATTCTTACCTCTAGTCTAAATACATAAATGGAGATAATAAAAGTAGAGTCCTAAATCATAAAGTTGCCTAGTTTGTCAACCCAATTTTGTAACTTACTATGGATGTTGTTTTCTAGGAGCCATGAATTTACCACATCTTGCTTATAGGTCATTTCTATTAAAGGGAACCTATAGTATATTTTGAAATAATTTACACCATGTATGCTACTATAGTCTTTCTACATTTGAAAGTTAATACTTTATTAGAGATTTTATCATTCACAAATAAATAAAAGAACATGTTAGTGTATGTCATTAACTCTAGTTTGGTTTCAACATTATGTAGACTGACCAATTTTATTGCCAACAAATCATCCTCATACCTTTGTCTAAAAATTTAAAGCTGGTCTTCAACCTTGTATGGCTTGACTACATCAAACTCATCCAAAATAGCATTTTAAAGTTTGAAATCATGGTTGAGAGTTTTTGAGTCAATGTACTTAGCTAGTCCTACAATTTAATATGCATAATTAGGTTGAGTACAAGATTAGGAATCAATTGAAACCCTAGATGGAAAAATCATGTTTTACGAAGTGTCCGTAATCTCTTGGTCATAATAGAGAGATGAATTAATGTGCACATGATATCTAGAAGATAATTTGATTAAATTGGATATGGAAAAACTAATTGTATTGTTTTGGATGCATTGGCCTTGAGAATTGAATGTATTAATTCACCAATTCATGCAAATTAATGGAAATAATGACTTTATCTCCATTCATTGTGTATTATCTCCATTTGAATTTAATAACACTAATTTACATGGATTTCATTACCATGTAGCTTATTTTACCTACTCTTAGGTGCCTAATCAACATAATGTCGAAAATGTCTCTTTTCCACACTTTTGAGCTTGGAATTCATGTCATTGTTATCTATTTATGTGTCTAAGGGACACACATACATGTATTAATACTCCACTTATAACTTAGTTATGTATTATTTTACTTTGTTCTTTTTGTCATGGGTTAACATGACGATGACACATGGATGAATATTATTGCTTCATTTTCCCAAGATAATTTGTAAATTAAATCTATTGAAGTCACCTCTAAGTGAGTAGGATGATGCCATTTAGATGGCTCTCATTTCTCTCCTTGCCTGAGATAATCTATATAAATAACTTTGTTGACATCACCTCTATGTAAGTAGAATGATAACACGTGGATGGAGTAGATAAGCTCCAACATGTCCTAGGAAACACTTAAAAATATAATTACTTGTTTAATACATAACAAATCAGTTTGGTTAACCATTCAATCATAAATCAAACATGTACATAAGTATTGAGTTAAATTAATATCAAAGGTGAAACATTAATTATATAATATGGATTACACACAAATTTAATTATCCTATAAATTTAAAAGATATTAAAAACTTCAAAATGACCTTAAGTTTATGATTTTTAGGTTCCATGTCAGAGACTTATACTTCACAATACCTCAAATTAGGATATTCAATAAATAGTGGGTCACTATTTTTTTTTAAAACAAGGTGTGTGTGTGTGTGTGTGTGTGTGTGTGTGTGTGTGTGTGTGTGTGTGTGTGTGTGTGTGTGTGTGTGTGTGTGTGTGTGTGTGTGTGTGTGTGTGTGTGTGTGTGTGTGTGTTATGGCACATCACATTCATTATGACCAAGTATTATTCAATCACACATATAAAACATACCAATAAAAATCACCTCTCAACTATTCAAAAATTTTGTATGCTTACCTATTTCAATATTAGTCATAGGATATGTATTCTTATATGTCTAAAATAATGAGTAGTATTTGTCAAGTTGAAATATAGATCACTATGTGCACTCATATATAACATATAACATCATTCTACACACAAAATAACACATATATTGAATAAATAAATATGTTTGATTACCTATTTTGAGTATTGGCTATGTATCACTCACTAATAGATGGGTCTTTGAGGTCATATCAAGTTCACTTGATCCCACTAACTCCTATTTTTCAAGGTGGAATGCCCTAACTAGAGGAGATAGGGTTTGATCAAAATTTTGATACCAAGAACCTATGTGAATGATATAAATAGAGAATAAAAAGGTTAAAATGAACCTTAATAGGTACAAAAGGAATTTCTAAATAATAATCAATATTCCATACATGATACTAATGGAAAATTTAGGACACTAGTGTCCACATAGTCATGAAAGTATTTAGACTGAGAGAAATAAAATATTGAAAATCTAATGAGTGGACATAGATATTCAAATAGTCCACTCCTACACTTTCACTACTTATACTTGTCGAAACATCAGTGTATAAACCAAATATAAATTGTACTTCACATTGTTATTATTATAATATTGAAAGTTGTGCTTTTTATATTTAGCATATTTTTAGATTTAGAATGTCTCATCAAAATATCAATATAATATAAATTCATTTTATTTACCTAATTTATAGTGTATATTACTCTTTTCTTGATTAGACTACTCCATTTAATCTCTATGTCCAAAAAGGGTTAAACATTTGGTGATCTATACCTCTATGTCTTCTCATGTAATTCCTAGCTTGCCCTAGGGATTTTATCCTTCTAAAGTGTCTACTTATATTTATTTATATATATTTAATAATATTTATGTAACCTAGGTGTGGTCTAAGAATATGTGGGGTTCCTATTTAACATCTTTAACTTCCCATTCAACCACCTAAAATGTCTCAAGCTAATACCATGTCAAAATATGTTAATAATGAGAGTGATAATAATGAAAATGAGAAAAAATACTAATAATAATATTATATAGGATTAATATAATCATGATGATAATGAAACACATGAAAATAATTAACATTAACAAGTATAACAAGATAAAGTTTAATCTATTTATTTATTTTGAGATTTCATTCAATAAAATCCTCAAGATATCCATAAGATATTTAATACTATATTGGAAACTAAAAAAAGTAAAAGGTATCAATGAACAATATGTGATATCTAATTATTCACATATTAGGATACTAGATATGCCTATCATACATGATTCCCAATATCCCTTCCCTTGAGCACAACATTGAATCCTACATTTGATAAGGGCATGGAATATGTTTTCAAAATAATGTTCCCAAAAGATCAAACAAGTATTTCTACATCCTCTATGGTAAAAAATAATACTTCGAGTCAATTACTAGTTTCAATGTCTATATGAACACAAATATTTGTATCCCCTTTGGTGAATTCCCAAATATAAAATATCAATCTCAATGTCTCCACTATAAAAACTCTTTTTTTAAGATACTAAAGCTTTGGAAGATAAGGTTACCAACATTAAACAACATGATTGAAACCAACTCATGTTATTTATTCACAAGGTATATTGCATAATACTCTTACAATCGAGATATATTTTCACCCTTTTTTAAATGGTTTTGTTACACCCAAATTCACACTTTGTGATTTCAAGGGTGATCTTGAATAACATCTTGGATATTTCTATGCATCATGCCTTTAATATACATCCAATGATAAAATTTTGACTAAAGTATTCCCAATAAGTATAAATTACTATGATTTGAAATGGTGCTATGATCTACCAATAAAATCAATATGATCATTCAATCCTATAGAAGATCAATTTTTATAATTTTTTTTATCAACATTACTAAAAATATGTCATATGAAAAAATTATAAATATCAAGAAAGGAACCAATTATCCTATAAATTAATATGTTTTGAGTTATATAATAATGTTGTCCAAAATGACAAATCAAATGGTAAATAAATATATTCAAGATATATTTAAGAAAATTTTGCTTGCCCCATTACATGAGGCTATTAACTCCAATAAGTTTAAATATTTTGATGACTTATGCCACATTTTTTGAGATGAGAAATGAAACTTATTGCATTGAACAAGCTAAGTATGTAATAAACATAATGACTACATCCAATACCAAGTTTTATATCAATAAAAACTATAAGATTAAACATATTGAAGCTAAAAATTAAGAAAAAACAATGGTTAATATAGTTTCACAAAAACCTAATCATCACATCTTATCTAATGCACCTAAGAGATAATTTACACAATTACCTAATTATCCTACTTTACTCCTTCAGAAGCTAGTGGAGTGTCATCTCTTATCTCTTCCAATTCCTACAGTGGTTGATATGAGTCAACTTATACCAAAAGGATATGATTCAAATGCTTATTTTAACTACCACCAACATGTTTTTAATTCTATAAATTGATTTTATAAGTTGTATCATAATATAAAATATCTTATTGATAACGAGCATGTTACCTTTGACTATCCCCCAAAGTATTCAGAGTCACAACCTAATGATTATCAAAATCAAAATATATTCAATAATCAATTACAATATCATTCTAAAGAATAACCAAAAGTGCATTTGACATATAATGTACATCCTACTCCATGACATTATGGGAACCCATTAGATGAGATCAATGGTGTACTTACATAAGAGATACCTCTTATTATTTTGAGGTTTTCTTTTTCAGTTGATGATAGCTATATTATGGATGATGACTCACATCTTCATTCATTATTTATTAGATCACATATTGGTAATTAGTTTATACATATTATTATGGTTGATAATAATTTTACTAAGAATGTATGTAAATGCATTACTCACACATTTTGGATATGTTTATGATTATTTATACCCTTTGAAAAAGAAGGTAAAATCATTCAATAATAAAACACAACAATTATTTGGTGAGATTGATTTACCTTTATAGGTTGGTATAGCACATATGATCACAAACTTTCTAATTATATAGAATACATGAATATTTTATATGTTATTTTTATGTCTTTGGATTCATAATATTAATATAATTCCCTCTGTAGTACAAATATTTCTCAATTATATTCATGTCAATAATGTAATAATAATTTTAGGAACTCTATATGAACATCCACTATAATAAGATAAGTTTATTTTGAGACAGCTAATCACACAACCTACTAAGGTTAGTCACACATGAAAGGGAAATAAAAATCCAATCCCATTTCTTAAGTGATTGATACTTGAGAGGTTATTACATTTTAAATAGATATTAGACTCTTAAAAGTCTTCATTTACACTTTCCTGACCTAGCCCATTATTGAGATCATATTGGCATGTTTTAGATAGGGTACAAAGACCCAAAATTATATTTACATAAAAAATGTTGATTGAGCACTAAATAATGGGTTCCATGAACCACAACAACTTATATTATTTCTTTACAACCACATATATTAATGAGGCATTTATAAAGTATTTTAGATTCTCTAGCTTCAAATTTGGCACATATACATGATCCTTAACAACATGACTAGGTTGTTGTATCATAGTATGATCATATATAATCATATGAGCATCCCTTAGATGATATAATCATCTATCCCTTTATTTTGAAAAAAAATAAAAAGCAAAAAAAATGAATAAAATAGAAAATCATTCAAATAAATAAAAAATACATAAATAGTTAGCATTTCTCATATTTACTAGCTTTTGTATATGTTTTTTTTTACATTATGTTAGTATATAACATATTATTTATATATACACATTTGTTTTATAGATACTTGAGTATGATATAGCCATAAATTATATCCATGATACATGAGCATGCAAATGTTGTACCCTTTCTTTACCCATATGACACACTATGTTGGGGGTATCTTGATTATATTCATCATGATGAATACATGTTATATACTCATATTACTATCTTACACATTATATTCGATATGTTATTATACAAGACATTTTGCTAACACATGTATGTAGGGAATAATATGACATGTTTATGCTAGTTACTTATATTTCATATTATCACATGGCTTAATTTAATGTATTCATTATTTAATTATTTTTTTTAAATTATATAACATTTTAATATGTTCTATTATTTTTATCCCTAGTTATATGAGTGTTTGGTGTGTGGACATTTGAACATTTCATCTCCTTAAGTGTGTGAATTTCTAACATTTTCCTTGTTTTTGACTTCCTTAGACCCCTCTCTTTTCATGACATTGACCGATATTGTGTGTGTGCTTGATATTTTGTTAATATTTATACTTATATACATTACCATGATCTATATCATGCATCTTAGGGTTTGTTTTGATTTAATATTGCGAGTTTCATTGTGATGTAGAGATAAAACTTTTGGAGGCCATAAATTTTGATCTATAACCTTGTTTGAGCTCTCATTTACACCAAAACAACCATAATGAGAATTATAATTAAGATAAAACCTAATATATCTAGTTAAGGATGTTTTATAACTTTTTATATGCCATACATGACCATCTGAGGATTTTTAAATGTATTTTAATATATTTTTTAGGATTTTTCCATGTTTAGTAAATAATATATTTTTGTAACCAAACATGAAATTCAGTTGGAATTCATCCATTAGGTTAATTTTAGTGTTTATAATATATATGGATATTTTTAGTCTCATTTGAGCTTCCATGCAAAACTTACCAAAAATGACCATTGAAAATTTACTAGAAGATGGAAGTTACTAAAAATAGCAATTTTTTAAAAAATTACATGGGTTAGTTACTTTAGGTATCCTTTAATTTATACATATTTCTAATTATGAATGTTAAATATAATTTTGGGTTGAGTTTTATTTAAAGAATCCTATGTAACATTTGATTCATTCAATGATAATTAGTTGATGAGTTTGATTTCATGTAATTTTTGAGTTTTATGCCTCCTGCTATTTGACTTAGCTATTATGTGTTTTTTTCACATTGATACATATAATTAAACATGATACTACTATATTCTTATTTACTACATAATTTATAGATATTATAGTACATGCTTATTTACTATAAAAAACTCCATGCTTAAAGAAATGGCCAATTGCATGGTACATTATAGTAACTTGACTCATTAGTTTTGGGGAGATGCAATTCAGTGTGAAAACTACTTTAAAAATTCCACTCCCCACTTAACCATACTATATATGAATCGTGAATAAAAATGTTTTGGTGTTAATCCCAATGTTTTAGATTTTATGATTTTTATATGTATTGCATGGGCACATATCCTAGATAATAATATTAAAAAAAATTAATGGAAAGGAAGGGCTTCTAATTTATCTTTGTTGGATACTATGAATATGTGAAGGCATGCATCATTTTTATAAGAACCTCTAAAATAATTTACTAATAGGATGCATTATTTGATGAATAATCTCAATTCTACAAGCTAACATCTCATCTCCTCTTCCTTCATTTTTTTATGATCTTAACATAATGTATGATGTTTATCATGAATAAAAAGTTAGTTTATATGACTCCCATTATAAGAGTCACTAAAGTTCAGATGATGATCTATAGGGAGGACAACCTATTCCTCCATCACTAGTACTATAAGTCATTTAGAATTCACCTACACAACTAACACAAACTCTACCAAATTGGGTTCATAAATGTTTTATTGAGGCTAGTGCATTGGTAGGATATCCAACAGATACACATGGGAAATGATCATAACGTAAATATGGTGTTTCAAACTTTACATAGTTGGTAGTGACTTAGGATATATAGACTTAACATCAATATTTTAAGAATCCTGAATGGAAGGAAACCATGGAAAAATAAGTTCATTCTCTAAATAAAAAGAAGAATAACACTTGGGAATTTGTTCCAATTCCAAAATAAATAAAAATAGCGAGATGCAAGTGGGTGTAATAAATATAATATGAAATAGATGGGTTCATTTATATATATATAAATCCAAAATTATATAAATATATTATACATATGTTGAAGGTGTTGATTACCTCAAAACCTTTACTTCAGTGTCCACGATCAATTATATTAGGCTAGTAATCTCCTTAGATATAACATAAATATATGAAGTCTATTAGACAGATGTCAAAATTTCCTTCTTAAATGGATATTTTTGAAAATAAATTTACATGTCCCAACCTATAGTGTCTACCAATAGTGATAAATATAGATACATGTACATATTGAGAAAGTCCTTGTAGATTGAAACAAGCACCTTGAACTTGGTACAAAAACATTGACATGTTTTAAATAAATTTTGGTTTTACACAAAGTCCTTCTAACCATAAAATATAAACCATTAAATTAGATAGGAAAATTATGATTTTAGTCCTATATGTTAAAAAATTAGTCATCAAAATATCTTCCACCAAGTAGATTCATGATTTGAAAGCATGGATATAACATTACTCTAAAATGACTAACTTGGGTTATGACAATTTTTCCATAGTATTAAATTTTATAGTCTAAGAAAGTAATTTTTTAAATCAATCCAAGTATTCTCAATACATCTTATGTTTCTTAAACATGGAAGACTACAAGTCTTCACCAACTCCTTTTCAATGCAAATTCAAGATTCTACCAAGTTTTTTCTCCTTTGGTTGATGGCATGTGATAGATAGTTGGTGGGAATCCTTTTATACATGAATGTACATGTCTTGATCTCTCTTTGATTGTTAATATTATATCATGCTAATATTAATAAACTAACGATAACCATTAGCATGTTTTTAAGTGTATTATATGATATATTCATGGCACTAATAATTATAAGATTGAGTACAAGCTAGGAGGAAAACCTTAATTTTTTTTTTAAGTTTTGGTGGTAAAACAACATTTATAAGCTACATATACATTTATTAGGAAATAGATCCACAAGTTAATCACATGATACATCTATCATATTGAGGCATGTCTCATGACTTTTTTTAAGCAAGAAACAAACTATTATTATTTTTTATACTACAAAGATGACTATAGTGGAGATATCATTATTAGTTTTGAATTAATGTGGATTATTTACATGCTTTCTAAGTTCATATTTATGTAAAATCAACCCATAATGATTTGGTGAAATAATTATAATGTTATCCACATTTATCACAACACTATGGATCACCAACACAAATAAAAATTAGATCCACAAACATTATATTTTTAATTTTATATAGGATAAGATTTTTGATGTTAATTTTTGTCAAACATATGATCAAGTTATAGAAATCTTGAAAAAACCCTTTCTTGAGGACTGATTTTTTCATCTTATACAACTTTTGGGAGTAAAGGAAGGTGTCTTCAAGGGGAATAGTTCATTTATTCCTATATACATCCCTTCATTGAATTACATCTTAAGGAGGATGTTAATTTATTTAATTATTTCTATAATATTACATGGTTTAAATATTCATTGCTAAATATTAAATAGTGTATAATCATCCAAAAAATCTAATTAGTGATGATTATAAATATAGCTATTGACTTGATTGAATATTAATAGTAAAGTCTTATCTTTAATAATACTTATTATTTAAGTTAAATACTCTCAAAACCCTATCTCTAACTTATTTCTTGTCTATATAAGAGTTTATAGAGCTATTGGTTGAGGTAATTATTGTGGAAGAGAGTTATTATAATCCTATAAATTTATGACAAAGCTTTTTAATAATAGTTAGTTATGATACTTATGATAAATATATGTTTCAATTTTATTTAAATATTTCATTTATTTATAATATTACATGTATTATGTGTGTATA